>JARQWA010000008.1:0-325998 GCA_030294605.1 Ambrosiella beaveri
GGGGGGGGGGGATGAATGATAAATATCATGTTTTGAGGATTTGATCACGATAAAAGATGGAAACATTTGCTTTGTACATAATACCGCATTAACTAATACCACATTCTTTCTGATGAACTAATTACATGGTTGTTACGCGAGTTAAATGCTATGCTTGGATGTCCGCAATTCTTCTCAAGAGCTTGATGATCTCGGGGACATCGGACAGTTAAGTCTTGTGGCTCGAGATTGAAATCCGAGCAGCTGGCCTGCCATCCCACCGTGAGCCACTGAAAAACATTTCCCTCGACTTATTAATTCGTTCCACCAATGAAACGTTCTTTTTCTCATCCTTCAATCTAACCATGAGAATAAAACTCACGTCACTAATGCTCCGGCCCACAGGGAGCATCTCATACTGCGGCAGCTGTGAAACTCCTTGTGCAATGGCTCTAGTCACTCGGACCATCCGAGCGACCATCTTCGAGATCCCCTCCTTGCCATCACTCATCAGGATGGCATAGACGGGCAATGCGCGGAATCTGCGGGAATTTTCAAGATCAAGATCCAGCGGAGAGATCAGGTTGGACTCTGGGACTTGGAGATAGGTAGCGTTAGGATTATGGAATGACTGGTTCATTACTGTGCGATTGTTGCAGAGGAAGATGCCGCAGTCATAGGGCTTTGGCTATGTTAGTAAATGGCGGGTGGGAAATCAGGATGGGAGGATGACTACTGATACTGACAACGTTGAGAATATTGTGAGCGCTGGCGGTGATGCTGTCGGCTAGTTCGATGCCTTCGGTATATTGCCTCAAGGCCGAGTATTCAGCCGTGAGTGCCAGAGCCCGTACAAAGATTCCAAAAGCTGGGACTTAGTAAGAACACCATGATAGTCGCCACTTTCAATCTTACCTTCGTCAACATGAAGCCAAGCACCGTACTGATCAGTCAGTTGTCTTAGTTTGGCCATTTGTTCCAGGCCCCGCGTGGCAAACAATCCAGTATTGACTTCCCCCATACTGACAGAGATGAAGGAAGCAACTCTATCTCTCCGAAGATACTCTTCAACCTTTACCAAATCAAGTAGCCATGGCTCCTCCGACGAAACACCAACTTCAATGACATTCCCAGACCCAATGCCCGCCACAGCCACAGCCTTCGCCAGCGAGCTATGTCCACCGCTAGTCAACATCTGCATTCTACGAATCCCCGCCTTCTCGTAAGCCTCAAAGATCCCCACCTCCGCGATCGAACTGCCCCCTCGCCTCTCAACCACCACGTCCCGCCCACAAACCATAGCAGCCACATTACTCCCCATCACTCCCGTCGTGAACAACCGCCCCGGAAACACCTCCTCCGGAACATCCAGCATCTCACAAACCATCCTTAATGTTATCCGCCGCTTCGGCAACCGGGAGGATTCCGCCCGTGACAAAGCCAAAGTAGCGGGAGGTCATGGCTTGGCCTGAGAGAGCGGGGAGGATGACGCTGCGGATGTGCTCGAGGGTGGCGGTGGGTCCGTGGCCAGTGGAGAAGCTAGGGGAGGACGGGGAGGTGAGGGGATGCGCGGGCGGTGGTTAGGGCAGAGGGGGATTGGGCAGAGGGGGGAGCGGATGAGGGTGGGTGGGAGATTGACAGAGTAGCGATGGCCGTTCGGAGACGATGGTATTCGGCTTCAAGGTCAATGTCGGACATGTTTGATCAAATAAGTATTTTTCTCGTTCTTGAAAGGTCTGGTGATTAAGTAAATCGGAGAGCTTGATATCCGGGGCATTCCAGCAACTTATAAGCCACATCATGGGGCGTGCCGCAAGTGGGACCCAGACTTGACAAGGCAATACATTGCGATCAATCACAGAAGAGCTATCACCACATACAATGCACACTGCCAACTGATCCAACATTGACAAAATCATCCATATGATATTCCATTTCCGAAAACATTCCCAAGCGCCCAGATAACAAAAAAGAAAAAAACAAAGCCAATTTTAAACTCCATCACAAACCCTAAACGCCCATTCCTCATCAACGACGATAGCCCCGTCTCTCGTCCCTTCTACCCAAACTTCTTCGTCCCTCCACGAGCATTCAACCTATCCTCCGGCGCCATCTTCTTCCCCTTCCCAATCATCTCCAAATGCCCCGCTCTCTCCCCCAACAACTTCTCCGTCTTGGCAACTAGCGCCCCGGCAAACTTGCGCTGCAGCTTATCGTGCGACGTCTTTATCTTCTTAGGTTTGGACAGCTTGGTTGAGGCACCTTTTTTAGTCGCTTTGTTAGCCTTGGGGGCGGGGCGGGCGTTGGATTTTTTGAAGGTGCCTTGGGCCATTGTGATGTGTGTATGTGTCGAGATGGTGAGCAAAGGATATCGGATGAAGAGTAAAAGCCTCCGTGTGTGGAGACAAAGAATGAATATAGTTGGATTTGTATCTGACGAAACAACAGAAAACAAGGAGACTGTCAAAATTATGAATTGACTGAGGCTTGACCAAACTTCAATATTGAGATGGGCCTTTACTATTCCAGAACTTCTTTCCATGCGAAAATCCTTATCGCTAGGCTCGGTCTAGATAAGACCCACAAATTTTGGGCAACCTTTTGCACTCGGTGAACTATAATAATCTGTATTAACCCTAATATTGACACAAAACCCTATCAATACTGTCAGTTATGCCTGAAAAGAACAAGAAATTTTAGTAAAGATATAAGTAAACAGAAAAATAACCAGCATCTTCACTAAAATGATAGTATCAGCGCAGGACACCAAAAATTCAAGAAAAGGAACGTACAATCACTGCTAGTTATGCTCCGATACGGGGAGTCGAACCCCGGCCGCCTCGGTGAAAACGAGGAATCCTAACCGCTAGACCATATCGGACTAGTGTGACTATTGTAGAGGACGGACATAAAACTGCTTATAAACCACATGATCGGAACATATAGAAAACCGTCACCCAAAACCATGTATTTTTGACAAGCCACATTTCAACTAGAAGATGTTTGCAGGATCTATACATTGTTTTATTAAGGACAACAAGAAAACCAAAATGTAATTATAGATACAAAAACCTACCCCCTCTGATACCAAACTCCTAATGAACGAATGCAAAAAAACACAATTCCCAACAATTATACTACAACACCTAGAAAAAAACACCCTACTGCCGCGAACTCAATGCAACAAAAGCATCTGGACTGTGCCTCCCATTATTCCATGCCATTTCACCTCTCAAGGCAATGCTCTCACGACTACCCGCAGGCCTGCTAGGCACTTGAGCCGAGTTGGGCACCGCCGCGGCGATCTGGGTTTGATTTGGAGCTGCAATGTTTATGGAGGCAAATGGATTCTTACTAGCAGGGACGGAAGTAGAGAAACTACGAGTTTGTTGACCAGGTACTTGCATATGTTGCGTCTGGGCTAGTTGCGCCGGAAGGATGGCGTTCGGCATACCCGTGGGCTGGGGAGCCAGTTGTGGGTAATTATATAAAGCCAAAATGTTCTCTTTGCTGGGCTTAGGCATATACTGAGGCTGGAATTGTTGTTGTTGCTGAGATTGTGGTTGTTGCGGTTGCTGTTGTTGCTGAAACTGGGGTGTCCGGGACTGAGCTGATGAGCCCATGAACATTTGCTGCCCGTACGACATAGTTTGGGAGTTAACCGGTTGAGGCATTCCCGTGGGATGAGGAGCTATTTGAGCCGGTTGCGTAGTAGGTTGAGCTGGCGCAGTGAAGAATGGGTTGGTAGACACAGGAGCAGGAGAAGCCACAGGCTGTTGTCCAGTATAGAACGTAGGCTGCTGGGATTCTGGAATCTGACTAAGGGCTGGAGACTGGATGCGAGTGGGAGAGCGCATGAACGAGTTGTTCGCAGCAGTGTATTGCTGAGTGCTGACAGACAGGCCCTGTTGTTGTTGTGTTTGTTGTTGCTGGAATTGCATCTGGAAGGCGGCTTGTTGATTTTGCATCTGGGGCTGCTGGGGGGAAGTAGCAAACTGCTGGACAGCTGGCGATGTTTGTTGGAAAAAAGGGTTGTATCCGGTATTTTGAGAGCCAAGAGCAGTAGCCGGTTGGGAATAAATACCGTTTTGTCCATAACTTGTACCCAAGAACTGACTGGGAGTAGGCGGCACGGGGGGAACGTTGGTAGCATATAATCCGGTTATAGAAGCAGCACCTTGGCCAGTGGTGTCACCGGTGTGGTTAGGGAATAACGGACGGGTAGGAGCAATGGTCATATTGGCAAAGGCCTGATCAAAGTCGCTAAGACCTTGTGATTGACCAAAAGGATTAGTGCCATTGGAGTATGGGTTCTTATTTTGAATTGTCCCAGTAGACTGAGATGACTGAGGCGGCACAGGAAGAGCGTCAAACGGATTGTTGCTTGATGTCGTGGAAGCAGGAGTTTGTGGCTGTTCAACACTCAGACTAAAGCCCATGCGACTGGGAGTATTGGGTGATAATGGGGTCAATGAGCGCGACGGACGAAGATAACCATGGGAATTACCTTCACCAAGCCGGACCAGCGCTTCAACTGCGCGATCAAGGTTGCCATTAACACACTTCAGTACGGCAGTGCTCCTCTGGTTGTCGATGAAGCCTATATCGCGGAGTTTCGCTATCTTTCGCTCCATATCCTCAGTCGGAGAATCAAACCCACTCACACTAGCACCAAACACCTTTGAGGGCTTGTTATCGAGTCTGGGAGAAGGTATAGGTGACTGTGCTGGGGCCTGTTTCTTTTTGGAACCAAGCGGGAAAATGGATGAAGCCGAGCGCATTCCGAATTTCGACGATCCCTTTGGGGGAAGAGGTGGCGGCGAGTCTTCTTCTAGTCTGGTAGTTCCTTTTCTTTGACTGGAGGCATTACTGTTGTTGGTGTACTTTTGGCGGATGAATTTTTCCATGGCAGAGTCGGCTTCGTCGGCGTCGATAGGGATAGATGGCTTAATATTATTGGGGTTATAGATTTTGTTCGAGGCCCGGTTGCCAACTTTGCGCATATTCTAAAGTCAGAGGAACAGAGTCAGTCTTAATGTTCCCATCTTGTAGTACTCATGCCTGGAAACATGATCAACGTCTACAAGGTTTCTAGGGCTGAGAAGCAGACGATAAAGGCATTGACTTACCTCGACTTGTTCAGCAGTCCAAGTATCCATGCTTAACGATTTCACTTTTGAGATATGTGTGCCGAGCTTGCGGTGGATGGCACCACAGCGCATACAGAGAAAGACACCAAGCTAGTCATGTCATTAGTAAACTGATATTAGACGTCGTATTCATAATTGCTAGTTGCCACGAAGGGCTAAGACGAGGCAACGAGAATTGTTCAATATTCAATGTGGTACATACACTCCATGATGCCCACGCTATAAGACAGGACACATGTGTTAGCTTTCGGTAAACATTGGATCAATGGGGTTGGGACATCATGGCAGCGCAGCCATGGATATACCGAGACTTAGGGATACACACAAGGATTCGGGGCGTTGCAGTCGGCGCAGAAGTTGTTGCCAGGTACGGTGGACACCAGCTCTTGCAATACTCGTTCGTTGCGAGCCTGCTGGCGTTTTGAGATGGTTGTCATGTCGATTGTAGACCCAGATGCACAACAATAGCCACAGAAATGTACCGAGGTAAGACAAGAACCGAAGACGTCTTTTTCAAGCGACAGAAGTATGGAGGCGTGAAGTTCGAGAAATGACGAAATGGCTTTCGGCGTGGCTAACAATATCGTTATGCGGCGTCAGATGGTGGGATAAAATATAGTTAATGTGGAGGCGCTGGATCGTCGTAAACGAACGGTTACGTGACAGGTCGAACTGATCAGATGGTTCAATGACGTTGATAAATGGTGGTTCCTACCGGCGGAGCCGGAGACTATGGAATGAATGCTAGGCTATTGATTGTCGATCGAGTTGGTTCGGAGGCTGGTAAATTTTCTATGTATGTCGGGTAGTCGGTGTATATGTTTGAATGACAGGCCTAGAGGCAATAACCAGGAAACGAGATGTCGCAGCGTCGTCACGAGTAATCGGACGTGAAGAAAATCGAAGCAGCTGCAGAACGTGGTTGTTGGCATTCAGTGACAGTAGACCGGGTGTGTATCTAGGCGCACTCTTTTTTTTTCTTTTTTTTTTAGTGGGCAATCTTGTAATCAGTTGACAACAGTAGTCACTAATTATTGTTCTTGTGGGTTCAGGAGATCCAATTAGTGCCCTCTCTGCTGGCAGGTACAGAAGAGGAAGGAGCTGTTGGGTGAATATCGGAAGAAGTAGAACAGGCAATATTGAGCACAAATTCAACTTTGAAGCATAAAAAGAACACGGATGGTGAAACCGACAATTCTATGTGTATGGAGAGAAAGAATTATACTCAGCAACTCGATCTAATTAAAGAATTAAAATTGAAAAACACAAGACTTATGGCGATCCACGACAAATCATTAATGCAAGACACCCAATGGTAGAGGGAAAGATGGAGACAGGAATTAAACGAGATAATGGATCACAATGAGGGAACAGGCCCAGGAACTAGAACACGACGTTGGCGATGAACAGACGGCAGCCAGGCCAAATAGTGCAACGGCACATGCAATGGAAGAGCACTGGAAGAGTATTTAGAGGCCCGAGAATCAGAGTGACATGGGCCGTCTTGGGATATAATTTAGAGCACGCAGGTGCATCGTGTTGAGGGGACCGGATTTGATTATCATGATCTCACAGGCCTGTGTCTGACTTTGAGCTGCCTTTTTCTCTTCCTTACAGCATGATATATAAGCCAAACAACTCCTGGGCCGATCGGATATCTGCAACTATGTACATAAAATGACTGCTCCTCAGTGGTTTTATCTTTTATTGGCTTCTCAGCATCTGAGCCTCACAGCAGCAACATCATCATTTGATGACGGTCTTTCTATCCCTGAGATGTTTTTCTGTCCAGTTCTGCATGCAGTTCCTTGCAGCTTCTCATTAATCACCGGCTTCGTGCTCAAGGCTCTGTAACTGGCCAACTGACCATGTCTCGCCTAACAAATTCTTACTGCTTGTAGTCATACCCGTCAGGGCCGTTCACCGGATTGTCGCTTCCGGTAGAGACGCAGTGATCGAGCGGTGATCGACGAGTTTGTGCTCGCGCCATGACCTAGACCAGAGAAAAGAAAAAGGTAATAATATAGGTAAGTAAACGGGCATGACAAAGCTGCGACATATCGTCGGAACCACTACTCGCCATCACATCATCAGTAGCATTGTGAGCAGATGGGGAATGATCCTGGTGAGTAATAAACCTTGATAGGCATGTTCTATAAATATGGCATGTAGGTGTTTAATGCAAAGTTTGATGGATCTCGTCAAATTGCAGCAAACTGCAAGAGTTGATTAGATAGTCATCCGTCTCCCAAATCTTTTCAAGTGTTACCATCCATATTGTAAAACTTGATACTGCCACCAAGAAAGCTCCGATAGACAGTTTCTGCTACAAATCAAGTTATTATGTTCCACCATCGTGAAAACTTGGCCACCCACAAAGTAATGTGTCGTAGATTGAAAGTCAAGCGCCGAGGAAAGTCCCACATGGTTTTGGCGATGTAGTCTTGAGGTTAGCATGACGGTTTCGTTGAAACAGACCTACATGCATAGACATATTGTCTGGCATGTGTCGTCGTAGTAGTGTGTTGTTATGGTTATTAGTCATGATATAACATCATTGAAAGTGTTCATACTCTGGCAGAAACGAGCTGTATTTACAGGTGTTAGGCGTATAAGCCAAGGAGCATTCAACATAACGACAGTAAAAAACAAGACAAAAAACAAATCATACATGAAGCATAAGGGGTATAGCAAGCTTGTTGTTTACAGCTTGGCCTTAGTCTGGGCTTTCTTCAAGATAGGCTCCATCTTTGTCGCCTTCATAACATCACCCTTGATCTTGAGCTTACCACCCATGAAAAGCTTCTGAGCATTAGCTTTACCGGTGACAAGCTTCCCAAAGTTCTCATCCGAGAGGGTCAAGGTCACTGAATTCGTTCATGTTAGTAAAGAAACACACGAAATTGTGGTCTGTAGTCAAATTCATTGATTGATGAGAACCAACTTACCGGTCGGGTTGTCGCCAGTACCCTTCCCGACTGTCCCAGTCTTCTTTAGGTCGATGTGCCAGCTCCCAGTCTCTCCAGAAGCGTTCTTGAGTACGAAGGCAAATACAGCGTTGCCTTGTTTGATGGCGGTTTGGCGTTCCTTGTCATCAGAAGCCAATGATGCGTTGATGGCATCGAAGGCGGCGGAAGAAGGGAACTTGTCTATTGATATACGTCAGAGGCTGCCGTTGTGCAATAGCTCAAAACCACTAACCGTTCTTGAGAAACATGATGGTGAGCTTGTATATGGTCCAAAAAAAGGTAATTGGGAACTGAATGTGCAGCAATTAAAAGTAGCTACATATGGATTCGGATCTGATAACTTTGTCCCGATGTAGTTGGATAGTTGATGAAAACAAGATAAACTACAATCCCTGGCGAACGCCTCATACTTTTGTATCCTGCCGCCTCTGGTATCCTACACAGGGCTTGCGGTAATGTGAAGCTCTTTAGCGTTCTCGAGAGCTAAATAGAACCGTACACCCCAAATAACCCAGGATTCAGCTGCTCACGTGGGGTAGGATTCCTTGAATGGCTCCCTTCACAGCCTAGGAATCTGGGGAAATCTTGTGTTGCTCGCGGTAAAAATTGGAGAAAGTCCAACAATAAATTACATGTGAAGATATCAGGAAGACCTCGGACATTGAAGATCTGGACACTTGTGATTCGGTGGCGCAACAAGCTTAATCAGGTGTCATTACAGAGTCCCGCTGGGAATGTTTACTGGTTTTGGAGGGTATTGTCTATATACAAGATTTGCCCGTCAAACTCTGACAAGATCAACTGTACGAATATAAATGGGAATTGCAGCTTGAGACCTGTCCATTGTCGTACCTGCTGTTTATGTGTGATATAAACCACAACGTCGCAGTCAGATAACCGGTTAGTTTTCGGCTAATTTGACTTCCATATTCTCGCGAATGATGTTGTCAAATGCATTCACGATTTTGAAGATGTCGTCCATCAATGGCTAGAAAGTGGATGCGCACGTTTGGTATGATCCATCCCGCCACAAACCTGGCATATAACCTTGTCAGTCGTTGAGCCCCGCGCCCGCTTCTCAACCTCCACAATTTATGGTGGAACGATTGGTATTGGATGTTGTCCAGTCGATTGCTTTTCGACAGCAGAGAGAAATTTTGATATAACCGGCCGATTATCATGCAAAAGAGTGCAAGATTACTTGCGCGCACGCCAACGCCTAAGGTGACAGAGGTTGTGGCGCCCCGCAGCGTCTTTATCAAAGTTTCACCAGTCCCAACAACTTTTGCCGAGCGCCGGGCAGCACTTCATGCTATAAAGAAACATGCTCCGGTTGAAGTCTTCAAAAAGATAACAGTAAGTCCTGGTATACACCATGATGTATGTTCAACCACTAACCGAAATCAACGGAGCCCACTAACACATTGCCGCAATCACAGCACACTGCTGCATCCTTTATCTCCATTGTAGAGACTGAAGATACGGCCTTGAAACTCGTAGAATCTAGTCCATTGACATACGAAGTTTCTAAACCAATTCCATCAACACCAATTGCGCCACAAGTGACGGTTATGCCATCTACCCCCGACCATGTAATCAACCGACATACACGAGCGGGTCTTCCGCTGCCGACACCAGCGCCGGCTCCATCCGATGAGGATAGACGACAATTTGTTGTCCATATATTCCCATCACAAGAATACAACCATATGGAACACATCGAGAGATCTCGGTTCTATGGAACTTGGCAAATCGATCGGCATCGAAATCAATCTATTATCAATACACTGATGAAGAGCATACCAGTCAATATCCGACAGGAAGGACTGGCGACTTGGGATGGTCTTGAAGACGGGATATTGGAACCACTCGATCGCACCGTAAAAGACATCTGGCTACAACGAGTTAAAGCTCGCAATGATATCTACGAATTACCAGAGCTATCCCAAGGCTTACGATTATTACAAGAGAAGGTTCTGGCTGAACGGCAACTTCAGATAGTTGACCGGATACCGGGTATATCACTTGAGGATATGCAATCCTTGATGGATGCTGATGAACCCGTCGAAGACGAGAAATCTGCGGAGAAGTGGCTAGATGTCCATGACAAGGAAACACCCGATCACCTCAAAGTTAAGCCGGTAATCGGGGAGGATGGCGAGCTTTTGAATACAAAGCGCACTATAGAAAGTGTTATGAAGCGAGTCCTCGAGTTCCACAAAAAGGTTAATAGCCAGGAAGCCTCGCCGTCCGAGATAGAATCTTCGGGTACATCTGAGTCCAATTCTGAAGCTACAAAAGTGGATTCCCAGGCCGTGCCAAATGTTGTTAGTGATGGTACTATCAACGAGGAGCCCGAGTCACCAACGTTTGAAAACTCCATCTTTTTGGCCAAGGTCATGGAAGAAACACACCGCCGTGAGGCTTTCGAGAAACTGGAGGCCGATTCTGTCAAGGAACAGCTCGAGGCTGTCGAACGAGCCAAGGAAGACCAGCAATGAAGGCAGCTTTTGATGACAACAGATTTTGTGAGAGGGCGGGTACCTGCGATGGTGCCAGGCCATTAACTATGGACTTGTCGATAATACCGTGGCTTGTATGGTCATTAGGAAGTGATGACCTATGTATACGGCCAACATTTGGAGTAACTGGTATGGATTCTTTGCAAGACAGTTGGTGTTTTTTCTTTGGATTCGACGACAGAGATGTTTCGCAGTGTCTCGAGTTGATACATGGAGGCGCAGGTTATGCAATGGGAGGGCTGGAAAGTTACAATATAGGCAATGGCTCTAAACTATGGAAGAGTACAGAAGGTGGACAAAGAGAAGGACCGCCAATTCATAAAGTCACAGTCAGTCTGTGATTTGTACAATATTACTTACAGGGTATACATTACAATACAGAAAACATTGAACATGAAGAAAGCAACAAGTTGATCCATGCCAGAACATCGCAGCGATTGATTTTCTCACAACCTCTCACAACCACAAAAGTATAGATACTTTTACTTATTCAGCCCCACGTTAGGCTTTGACTATTTTGTCACTCGGATGCCTCCGTCTTTCTAGAGCTGTAGATCCACAGGTTCCTGACTTGTCTAAAATCTCTTAGATTGCTTTTTTTAACTTTAGATAGTGAATGTTAGGCGAATCAAATTGCTGCTAACAACCTACATGTGCTCATATGCGGTAGAATCCAGCTGAGCAAGGGTCTTGCAAGTTGTTTTCTCGTGGCGTCACTCACATTCCCTCCACAGCCGCTGTTCGGCTGTGCCGACTAAATTATCACTCAAATCCAACCATATCATCCCAAAGGACAAAAACAATATTCCAACCAAACCCACCGCCGCCACCACGGAGTCCCATATGATCTCACACACCGTCATAATCTAGACTTGGCTATCCACCCGATGTCCTCTCACCTAGCATCCTTGGACCCTCCCTCCTCCATGCAGCCCATCTTCATGGCCGCCCAGCCCCCCCTTCTTCTTCTTTTTCACATGTCGAAAAGCAACCACTGACCGCATCTTGCAGCGAGTACATAAGAGAATAGAAAAGAGGGGTCGCAAGCCGTGGGTGGTCCACTACGCACTTGCAGAATTTGTGAGAAGGATGTTGTGTTCACGCATGGGGAAGGGATATCATTGGGGAACATGGACATGAGAATTTTTTTCCCGTCTCTCATGAAAAATATCCGCCGGAAAATGTGGGGCCGGATACTAGGAGTCTGGATTTGCTTAAACCCCTAAAACGGCAGTTGGAAAAGTCAAAATAGACAGTAGACGCAGTTACCAAAACGGCCATGCTTGTATTGATATTTTCTGGCAATGTGGAATCCTGTGCTTCCTTCATTTCTGATTATCTCGAGGAATCAAGTCGTACCTGGCCAAGTCTAAAGTTGAGCAAAACGACGATAGGCGGACAATGTATGGACTCTGTGGATATCTTGGAAACGATGTCTCAGATTCATGTTGATAACCATAGCAATCCAAAGATCAATGTTTATGATAAATAGATAATAGATCACAACCAATAGTCGCACTCTATCCCCTGAGATGATTGACATCATCGCGGCTGACTAGAGATCCCTCGCGGCCCCCACTGGAACGTCGTATATCTGCGGCTTGCCGTGAGAACCCGTCGCTACCCCGTAGAATGAATCCCATCACTATGATTACAATGGAGCATAATCAAGCCATCTATCCGTATTCAGAAACAGAAATAAAATGTTGACGTCATCTATCTACCTATCGGGGCCCCTCCAACGCCGTCACCAAAAAGCCACACGCTAAGCCCAAAACATTCAACATCAACTTCATCATTGGACTCGCAAGTCCAGGTTCAAATCCGGCTAAGC
This sequence comes from Ambrosiella beaveri, assembly GCA_030294605.1. Lineage (NCBI taxonomy): Eukaryota > Fungi > Ascomycota > Sordariomycetes > Microascales > Ceratocystidaceae > Ambrosiella > Ambrosiella beaveri. The sequence continues at coordinate 12,455 of JARQWA010000008.1, forward strand.
TCCTTCTGTTAGTCTCATGCAGCTTGTGCTGTCTTCATCGCCAGTTCAACCTCAGCTCTTCTTGAGATTCTGATTCCTTTGTCGAGAAGAATTCTGTCAATTTTTCTTCTCTTTTTGTTGGTGGGCAACGAGTTAAATGAGGGGGTTGGACAAAGGTGGATATGTGGAAGACAGAAAAGACTCCGATTCCGAGTCCTGCAGGTTGTGTGGTTTCTTATGGTATTGAACATGCAATGGTCTTTCGCCATTTACTGGGCTTCAGCCAGCAAGTAGAAGTCATAATTGAATAATATTAAACGCGTCAAAAATGGGATAAAGCTCTCCAGCACTCGCTCATGTCTTATTCGCCAACCCGTGACTTCTGGCGTTCTGCAACCAACTCACAATCCTGTAATCCATCGCATTCCTCTTATTCAGGTCCGCCCTCCCGCTGGCTGTCACAGCACGCGCGAGTTTCCCCACTTACTATATAACAACTTCTCTGTGGTCCCACAGTGCCGATAGGGAATTTTCAACCTTTTTTCACAGGCACAAGCGAGCTGATGAAGACAGGGCCCGAGCTTTCGACGAAAGAATGACGGCTTATGGATATGAGTGGGCACCGAGGGCGTGATTTTTGGGAAAAGACATGGCTGTCTTGTGGTTGATGCTTGACAGGAACTGCTGCTGAGTTTGTTACTAAACTTATCCCAATCTTCATGGCTTCGACTATGACCAAGACCAGCCGGCATAAGCAAACATCTATCGAGAATGATTGACTGATATGTTGTGATCTATACAACCATTACGGTAGCCTCCTCCTTCATACCAAACTTGTCATGCCTTCATATTCTTCGGACCGGAAATACATACGATCAAGCGAATCTTCATATCTCGTCTACCGGTAGATAATACTGTGTTTGCTAGGTTAATTTGTGGGAAACTGCCGGTGTCACACAGGCTTGTCAGGAAAGAAAAATAGGGGGGAAAATAGATGGGATGAGACGATGGGATCGGCCGATGACTGACGGCAGTGCCATAGATGCCACCGGGATGCTCCGGTCAGACAAGTTTGTATCCGGCCAAGATATCTTACCAACCAATCTATCTTTGTCCGCGTACCATATTCGTGCTATAGCGTCCTGTGTCATGAATCTCAGAGAGAGAGAAGAGGAGAGAAAATCAAGGCCCAATGTTTTTATCACACGTCTTTGTTTGTCTTGCTTGGTTTCGACCTAACCGACTCAAGCTGAAGGTGATTTGCAGAAGAGTTGCCCTTGTGATGGACGGCCTTTTAGGGCTTAAATCTCTTCCCTATATGGACGCCTCCATCCCATGTCCATGACCAGCAGGTATTTTCAACATGTTCCTCATCCATCACTAGAACTTGTGTCCCTCCTATCTGCCGACTAAATAGCTGTGGCTCTCATCCTTCCCTCTTGTCTTCCATCTTGTGAGAAATCCGTTGGTAAATCTTGAACCTGTTTAGTGACATTCAACCAAGCAAGTTTGTTCAAAAAGGCATATCATTCCTTTTCCTCTGTCCACTCCTTTTTATTATACTTTTTTTTCTGTTCAAGTGTTCCTATTCCTCGCTTCGTCTAGCTCAGCTACGCTTAGCTCCGCTGTTTAAGATTACATTGTTCCGCTCAATTACCGCGGTGTCTTATAAGTCTTTTCTTCCTACCGCCACATAGACAAGCAGCCTCGTCCCGATTGTACGTTTTTTTTTTTTTTTTTGTTTCTTCTCTTTTTCGTCATCTTCGTCAACTACGCAAAACAAGAACATCAAAGCATCTGCCAACAATGTCTTTCAAGATCTTCAACCATCTGGGGTCTTTTCTCTTCCTGGCTGCGGCCATCTTCCTGATCGTGACCTCCGTGTCCGCTCCCGTCGCCAATTCTTTCGGTCTCATGACCGTTAACCTGCCCGATGACGACAAAGGCTCTTCAGTTGTCTTTGGTTCATTCGGATACTGTATCAAGGATGGCAACGACCAGTAAGTTCATGCGATCCATTGCATCATCTTCTGTATATCCTGATAACTAACGTTTATTTCTAGCGGCGGTGATCTTTGCTCCGACCGCAAGATCGGTTACAGCCCTGCCGATGTCCTCCAGAACATCACCGACGTCACCTTCGGCGAGTACGAGGGAGACACCACCAAGGCCCTCACCCGCGTCATGATTCTCCACCCCGTCTGTGTCGCCCTCTCCTTCCTTGCCTTCCTCGTCTCCCTGACCGCCTCCACCGTCATCGGCTCCATCCTCGCCTCCGCCCTCGGCCTCATCACCTTCCTCGTCACCGGCATCGCCCTCATTTCCGACTTTGTCCTCTTCGCCATCGTTCGTAAGAACGTCAACTCTGGGAACGGCGACAACGGCAATTCCTATTTCAGCTCGGCACTGTGGACTGCCTTGATTGCCGAGATTTGCCTGTTGTTTGCAAGCATTATTGTCTTGTTGGCTTGCTGCACCAACCGTCTTGCTAAGCGCAGAGCGGCGAGAAAGGCCGAGGCATTCATTCCCGTCACGCCCGCTGGCGCTGGTACCAAGAAGAAGTTCTGGCAGCGCAAGTAAGCACAAGGTCCGAACGTTTTGAGAATAGGCTTTTCGGCCCGGAGGTGTTATAGTTGAAGAGCATGGTTCTCACTAATGATTCCTTAATTATCCCCCCATAGTCCCTAATAACTTTACTTTTCACTCTTTGTCAAAATTCCATTTACGACTTGATGGCCATGGATACATGGAAATGGCTTTTGGTAGTCTTGCGACTGGCTTCTTCCGTATGATTTCCCCTCTTTATTTGTCTTTTTTTTTCTATGTTGGTTTTAGTTAAGGTTATAATGGCCGTTCCAATGTGAACTGTTTGTTTACTTCCACTTAAAGATTAATACTCCATTGGTTGACTGATTCCCCAGGCTGTCTCTATTTAGTACTAGTCCAAAGATCAGGTCGTGACACCATGGATGTATCTTCATTTCAAGTTGATGAATTGTGTGCCCGTGGATAGACTTGGGTACATAGTGTTTTCTACGGTAGTTGGTATGAATAAATGGTTTTGGAAACAACCCCATTATCTTGAATGTTTGATTCTTCACGATATAACAGTCGCTCTCCCTGACCGTAACTCGACTCCTTATTGACTCCACAATTCACGGACCGTTAGAATTATGATCACCATTCCCACCTAGCCCCAGAAATATTGCAAGCATATTATAATCTAGGGGTTGATCTGTGACAACTTGACACCTATTCAAATATATCGACATCAACAATCGACGAGGTTTTGAAAATTTATTTATATCTATATAAAAATATATAACCCAAGTTTAACTCGCATACTGAGTCATGATTACTGGAAAAATCTTACATTTAGGGGTTTCATGTTCCCAAGCAGATGTCATGGTCTACTGTAAACCTGATGGTCGCTACAGTCACAGCGCAAGTCCATGATGAGATGACTTTGAAAGACTTGTCGTCAACTCCATTGTGCAACCATGACAACTCGAATCCGAATATTGAACGAGTTTCGAGTTATACGAATAACTACATAGACAATAAAAAAAAAAACCATTTGGTAGTATGTGAGTCCCGAAAAGCATTCTATTCTATTCATATCCCTTTTGTTTCTTTACCGACCCTAATTTAGGTGTCTCCTTCCCCACGAAGGGGGGAAGGTCCAACCTTAAGTTGGAAATAGGGGTTCCGACTGGACTGGAGCACCGAGAATTGAGCCCAATGCGGGGGTCGAACCCGCAACCTTGAGATTAAGAGTCTCACGCTCTACCGATTGAGCTAACCGGGCGGCTGAGGTTGGATGTCCCTGTTACTTCTAGGTCTGCTACAATTGTTTATGATGGATAAAAAGTTTCAATTAATTGCGAGGAAATAAACAGAACTTGCCGTGGAGTCCAGTAAAAATCTTCTCTAGCTGCGCAAGCCCTCCTGAATCGATGCCCTTAATCAATCCTCAACCTTGGAGGAACCTCATTGATGTCATTACTGGACGTGATGCTTAGTCATTGTCTTTAACTCCACTCCGTCGGTGTTAAAAGGGATCAGCAGCATAGCCCTATCTGTCCCAAACCAACGAGGCCTTCCCAGGAACAAGTCAGTGCCGACTCTAAATGGACCTCGAATCTGAAACGTACAATGACATCATAACGGACAGGCTCTAGGTGTTTGATATTGATAGGCATCGACGACATTTGCCATTTCAACATGTTGGTATCTTGATGTGCTGATCCACTTTGAGTTTGTGGTGAACGTGGCATTAAATTGAAGGGGCAAATATGGCATTCTTAAAGCTTATCAGGTGTCGATAGCGGCCATTGGACTCAATGAAGATGCTCATGCTGCGCTCAGTGTATCAATAATAATGGCTCGTGATATACTGAAAGATCATTTTAACACATCACTATCGGTATCCATAGCATCTATAATGCATCAGTACAATAGTGACCTTATATAAAATTTTATATCGTTGGTGTATACGATCGAATCAGGAGTAATTGATGACTTAGCCTGATAGGATATTGAATTTATCGTAGGAACATATGGCTACATGATCGATATATATTACAGGGGTTATTCGAGGGTAGTCCCGAAGTATCTGAAGTAATAGCCAAAAAGTATTCCTACGCCTTCAACGTCCTCTTTTGCTGATACACAAACGCAAGTATACACCAGAACAAAACACCAAGACCAAAAGAAAAAAAATTCAGACATCCGTGATCATCTTCAAAATAATGGGACAGAGCCTTCGCCGAACCAGCAAAGGGCGAGAAGAATGGCCATACAGCCACATATGCTGAATCATCATCAGGTAGTATTCTCTCAACCCCAAATCCCACTGCAAAAAAACCTCACGAGGACCCAGATAACTATCCACTGTCATTGGACTGACCCACTTTGGGATAACATTCCTATGATATCTCACGATCAGCCATAATGATTCAGGTCAAGATCCTAACAGCTAAAACCTACATTCCTACATTAGTCCACTACATATTTGGACTAGAACCCAAGGATGAAAACTTTTACAATAATGGATGATTGTCCTGCGCATGCAGAAGAAAAAAAAATAAAAGGATATGACGGTTTGAAATCGCATTAGAAGAAAGACAACATTGACGTCGGTGTACGGCAGCGGGCCTAGGCTTTAGTCATACAGGAGTAAATGTACATATACAGTTGTACGTGTTACACAGTTCCAAGGGAAGATGTATAGCAACACCGAGACGCAGTAAGATGTTTATGGTTCCGATGTTCCCAAGCGAATCGCTGCAAGATGGCGTCGTGGACGGAGCTTGGTGGCTTTATGACGCCAGAGTTGCAGATTAACGACATAGCATCTGAAGACACCCAGTGTAATGTTATATACACATAGGTATATAAACAAGTATAATCTTTTTTGAGGTCTTGGAGAAGAGGCAGTAGGTATACTCGGAGTAAGACATCTTGCTCGATCGGATTTCGTTATTAATTTGGAGCCGAGTACCCAATGTGATGTCTGGAACCATATTGGCCTTTTCTATAATCACGCCTTATTCTTTGGCTTAACAAGGAGGGGTAGTGCTACTCATCTTGAGCTCGAAAGTAACAACTTGGATTCTGTCGACTGATCCAGCCGCCCTGGTATTCCCAATATGTTGTGTACCGGCGTAGTTTATCGGCGGTGTAAATGGACAATGTTACAGTGATGTCTATACTCCAATTTCTGGACGTGAAACACTGTCAATGTTGAGATACAGTCATGTATTGATGGTTCCCATTGTATATTTTGGATAACGAAGGACCATTTACGGCTGAGTTCGTATACTGAAGTCCATAGTGCGAGTTCGTTTGCTTCACGTGGCGCCTAAGTGCATAAGCGCTCGTTGAAGACGGCCATCACGAATCAATCCATGATGACTGTTCGTTTACCCTCCGAGAAAACAAACCTTACATAATCTAGAGTGACATCTACAACTAATACTTTTCAAGAATGTTAAGACCATGTATATGATACATAGTCCTTTTATTACCACTTAGGTCACTCGGTCGAGCAATTATTCCCCCATAAACAAACACATCAACACCCTGACTTGAATATCAAAATCATGAAAGCCCTGGTCGTTCTCCCGGGAGGCCAACCACAGTCCATCAGACCCTTCGTCGAGCAAAACAGTTCCTGCTGTGGGCCATCGATACCGTGATGGCTCTGGGGGCTGGTTGACTAGCCAGCAAATCATGACTTGAAATGTCAAGATGGGGGCGCTGTCAGTGATGTGTCATTGCATGTCCACCTGAAGCACAAGATAAATGCAATAAATATTTAGATAAATAGGCCTGTAAGAAACAAAAATTGTCCAATGGGACTAAATGTGGCTGTGGTCTGATAGGGAAACAACTGCTTCAGATTGAAGTAAAGATCTTAGGCATCAAGATAATAAGTTTAATCAATGTGATGAAGCCAAACTGTGTGACCTTTACAAATATTGTCGATGTCTATTTGTGGTCGTGGATTACATGCAAGTAATGCAAGTAACCCTACTAATCAATGTCCCGAACCACAAAGCATGGACGGCAAATCTTTTATTCAAACGCATAACTTTGATCAAATGTTTGTCTATCATTTATCTACAATCTTTATGCGTTTCTGAACTAAAGTCCCTAGATCATTTGCAGAGATATCTGCTTTCTTGGTTTTTCGCAGTCGAATCTGGGCTCACGGACTAAAATAAGGGCCAAGCACTCATAAGCGAAAAGAGAGTCGTGATGAAGGAGAGAGCCATTTACGTAGACTTCTGAATTCACTTTCAGCAAAGAAATGTACCGTGAGTATTAATTTATTTGGGGAATCCGATCGGATCTGTCGTATTTGACATTGTGCGCGAGATAGTAGGATTTTTGGCTCATGCTTTGAAATATCACCTTCCTCTGATTCAAGGCAACATGGCTCATGATGGCGACGTTCTAGATCTGATTGTCATTAGGTAGAAGAATTAGAGACTCCAAGCTCAACACTCGAAATCGAGCAATGCCATCTAGTCTCAGATCTGGTAGAAAGTTTCTGTAGATTTGATGGCTTTGCTGCAATATTTGTCTCGCTTGAGATCTAGTCCTTTTACTCGCAATCGTACTTCTTCCATATAACACAAACAATAGAAACACACAAGATCGCCAGTTCCTATTTCTTTGTCTGCACCGACAATGACCTATCAGCGTCAAGATGCCCACTGTGCTGTTGTTTCATCGACATCGGACTGACTTGTGGGGCGAAGGCTTCTGGTTGCAGGACTTACAGCTCACTGTGTTGGAGACCGAAGCAACTACTGTGGAGACAAAAAAAAGGTGGCTGAAAACGGAAACTGTGGCAATTACCTAAACAAAGTATTTGGAGGAATAAAAAAGCTAGGAACAGGAGAAAAGGGAAAAGGGAAAACTTAGAACTATCATCACCACATTGTTAGCTAGTCTGAAACCGGAGTGTTATATAATCTCCTCAATTTGTTGAACTCATCGAACTTTAACTCACTGGTAAACGTAGCACTGGAAGGAAAAAAGTGCATCTTGCTCTGAAAAAGCAAGGTTTTGACACATTTATGGGGAAGCATGGGTGGGCGTTTTGGGGGTGGCACAGAGAGTTCACTGGGGACTATAGGGCCAGTGGGTGAGACTTATCAGTTGACATAACCTCTGTTTTCACGAGACGTGAGACCACAGAAAGTATATGATTTTACGGATTTTGGGGTTTCAACACCCATAAAGGCAATAGGCCAGAGAAATAGGACAATCCATGGTATAGACTCATAATCTGAAGCTGCCACTGTATCACAGCCACTGAGATGATGGTTGCCTATGTGCATCTACACAGCTTCGAAGGGTTTAAACTTGAAGAGGTCATGGTAGAATAATTATATACACCAAAGATATTGGATGACATTCAGCAAGTGTCAGAGCCCGTGACCCATCAAGGAGGTTGAAGTGATGTTTTGTCTGTAGATGATCAAACGATTTGATTCAGTTCAGACGACCTTTGAACTCCAGATCTAGAAACCAGAAACAACCCCTCTTAGCGGCACAGTCATGGAGTAAAGAGGTTCCATGTAAATAGCATCTAGACTTCAGACGGCAATCCTCGTTTCGAAAATCGAGATACCGAGATACCGGAATCCGATAAACACTGGCAACTGGTATTTTGATGTTTGCTACTGAGATTCACTGGCGACGCAACAAGATCGAAAAATGTCAGATTCAGACATTGGGGTTTCTGAAGAGGATCTTGAATACCGGCTTAGAGACATCTCACAGACCATCTCATTGGGTAACATCCACCGGCCACCGATGATTCCTTTGACCTTGCTCAAAGAAAAAAAAAAGGTTACAATAGCCTTCAGTAACGCTGCCAAGACATAAAGACATGATAGGATATTACTAAAGAAAGAAACAGGACTATTAAGACAAAATATTACTGTTTTCAGTTGGCCTGCTCTTTCTCGGAGTATATAGATGGCTATTTGCAGACACAGCTTGAGCCAAGTAATTTTGAGCATGGCAGATACCAAGCAATGCGTTTGCCGAGAAAGTCTAAGACGGCAACATAAGAAAAGAATTACAGACATCGTCACAATTCACCAACATTCGTACTGTGGGGATTCTGAATCGGGAAATGGTACACAAATGTATGTACGACCAGGCGATAAATTATTTCCAGACCACAACATACAGACGTTTCTGCGCCATCCACTCTTATTCCTGACCAAGACAACACTAAGAGATGATTATCCGTCCCAATGCCACGCAACCAGCGCCGTCTTATCCGATCAGCTCGGTTTGTCGAGCCATCACCCAGCCGCTCACGGGTGTCAACATCTTCTCCCTAGAGCACCAAATCTATTCCAGCGCCTTCTGTAGCCAACTGGAAGACTGAATGACTGACTGAGTGAATGAAGGGATGTATGGATGTCTTTGCTGAGTGAACTAAATAAGTATATCAATAACATGGATTTGTCAGCTGAATGGATATCATTTGTTTCGGCCATCGCGGTCCTGAGAGGATTTCTCAAAGGAGACGAGCGCTTGCAAAACCCATGGTAAACAGTTAGAAAAGTGAGATGTCTCATGCAGTAAATTCATGATTCCGCTCTCCTCCACCCCGCTGCCGTACATCCCATTCGCAGATATCCAGTCTTTCTCTTGAAACCCCCCAACGTAATGGTGTCGGGAAGAACGGCTTGTTGAAATCCGCTGATAGATAATTATGCCACTCTGTTGGTTCACCGTCAAGTCTCCCCTTCATTCTCCCCCCTTCGCACGCATTAAATATATATGATGCTTTTGCCCCCCCTCTCCAAATTCCCACCCTGTAGGTAATCTCTGTACCCAACTCACTGCTTGGTGCTGTAATTCGCATCGTCATAGACCGAAGCTTTTCCCCCTGTAGCCGACTTCACCCTGTGGCCCAAGCAGTCGTAGCCCAGGACCCTGTCTGCTTCTCACCTTTGGTCTGAGTTGTTACTCCCTTGGTGGCCGGAGGAGGTGATGCTGTTGTGTGAATGGCACGTCTAGAGACTGAAGTGAAAATCTGGAAAGGAGGGTATTAAATATATGGAAAGACGCCAAACAAGTCATATTCATGAGAAAAACCTGGGAGTACATAGAAGGGCTTCGTTGTTCGAGTTGGAAGTCACCTATGCAGAAACCACACACACACTCACATACACAGTCTAGGGTGCTGCACTTGCCTGAAGTGGCCAATGACATCGTCATTTGACCTGCGTGGAGGCAAAGAATAAAGAACCCAGGTTCTTTTTTCTTCTGTGAACGCTTATACGGCAAGTAACTTCTGGGCTTTTGATCAGTCCATGAAGGCTAAAACCCGAATTTGCAACTGTCAGTGACTTCTAGTTTTGGCGATTCTAGTTGTAAGGAGTTCTAAATGGAACCACTCTTCAGTTAACATTGAGCTAAACAATTCCTCAAATAAAGATATTTTGTTTCCAGTCGAACAATTAACATCCAGTAGAATGAATGGTAATGTAACAACAGATCCGATTTTAGAATTTTTTTTACTTCAGGATCATCATTCCCTAGCAGCTGCTGATTTAATTGCCCCAATTAAATCGTCATTTTAGCAAACACCCTGGTCGAATCACTCGACTGGCTTCTACAACCCCGGTTATTTTGTCCTTCTCAACGATTCTCAAAAAGTGTTATTTGCTTGTCAATTCTCAGTCAATATCTTGAGCTTGCTTATAAGAACCTCTCACTCCCCATTCCTCGACTTCGCATCTACTTGCGCTGTATTTATTATCCCCCCCCCCCCTCTTAACTCGTCAATAATCTTTTGCGTTGAATTCCATAGCTTAATACTACCCGCATCTTCGGTGGCTACCCTGCTTATGTTAAAAGACATTTGTCTTTTATAACATTTGTTGATACTGCTTGCTGCCTGTTATATACTACACATTTTCACGAACATAATCACGAAACATCACAACATCAACACAATACAACCATACTTATTACCACCTTTCTACATCTGCCTTCATAATGTCTTCTCTTCCTGGCCCCAAGTTCAACCGGGATACCGGCTTCCCTGAGCCTTTCAACGGTGGTATGTCATCGTCATTACTTCAATCCTGTTACACCACCGATCCTTACTGACGACTTCATGTATAGACCGGAACACTACTCTTCGCTACCCCGGCGCCCAGGTTGGCCCGAATGCCTGCCTTGGTTCTTCGGAAACTGATCCTTCTCTCTTTGAGTTGCGCACTCGTCGCTCATTCCAGTCCCAAATGAAGCGCATCGGTACCTTCCGCCACAACCGTCATTCCACTCGCCTCTCCAACTCCTTCAGTATAAATTCTGCTCTTGTCACTGCCATCGGCCCCGGCACTGCTCACTATGTCTCATCTCCCACCACGGCTTCTCCTACTTCTACCGCCAATTCATCCAACGGGTCCGTCACCGATACCGTTGGCACCGTGCCTGTCGGCATGTCTACCGTCAACACTTCAACTCTCAGTCTGGAAGAGAACCAGGGAACTAGCATGACCTCTGGCCTGGACCTCTGCGAATTGGCTGCTCTGGCCAACGGAGATGCCGGTGCTAACAACCTGGAAGCGCGCCCTGTGAGCTCCGATTCTTCCTCTAGCAGCGGAAGCGGACGTCGGGGGCTCGGTAGGCTCTTCGGTCGTATCCGCAAGGACAGCCAGTAAGCTGATTTGCCGATTAGAGACACAATGCGTGTTCATACTTTCATCTTTTACCTTTTTGCATTTGTAGCAGTGTGTCGATCCTCTCTTTCTCACGAGCTATCTAAGCTTGATTTTCTGTTTTGTTTTATCTTGGGTTCGGCTTTTTACATCTTTTTTTTTTATCCTTCGGCATTTTCTTTTGTTTAAGCGTGGAGTTTTTGTTATCACATGGAGGCGGTTTGCTATACCTATTTCTCTGCTGCCCACCAGCATTGCATCGATGACTCAACGCCTCACATCATTCGTTTTGTTTCCCCATTTATTTTCCAGTCGTTTACGTCTGTAGGACAGTGTTGTGGCCTACCATAAGCCGGCACCGACTGGTTGAACACTTTCAAGCTCTATATTTTGTGCTCCAACGGCAACCGGACTTCAAGTCACACTGACCCATTATTCATCATTCGCCTTTCCATATTCATTCAGCATTGCATATCCTGCATAGTCATCATTTACATTCGTTATCATCTATTATCTGCATTTGCATTCTTTACATTATACCAGGCCTTTAGATGTGCCTGAAGATCAGCTTCGCTGCTATGCGGTATGAGCCTCGCGGCATATTTACCATTATTCCATAGTCTTGTTATCTTGCAAGCAGTTTCCAAGAAAAGTTGAAGTCTCCAGTTGCAGTGTTGTATCTTGTATGTTTAGCTCAGCACCTCGATCGTGATTTGTGTCTTGTCACTATATTTCTGTAGTCTGCGTGAGTTGGGACAAGGATTTTGGTCTACATGTGTTAAATTTGCGAGGATATTGAGACAGCGTGATAACACGTTGGAGAAACGGTCAATCGGGAACGTAACGCATCAGCACCATGGGATCCAACACCTTGTATTCTAGATGAATATTAATATGTACATAAAGTTCCATTACCCGTGCCTGCCCTTTCGAGACCACCTAATACAATGCAACTCTTTTCATCCATCCATTACAATTCTTCACAATAACTTTCAATGTCCATATGTTCCATTCATGCCTTACGACCCACGATAGGTCGAGTACCCAAACGGCGACAGCAACACCGGCACATGATAAGTCTGCCCCTTAACCACCTCGAAAACCACCACAACCTCCGGGAAAAAGCTCTTCCCCTCCCCAAAGTAGCTCTCCGTGTCGAATTTCAGCGTCCAGCGCGACCGGTCGCCTGTGGCCGAAGCGAGAACGGACTCGATGGAGGCGTTCCAGAGTTTGATGCGGCCGTTGGCGTCGGTGGTGGCGGTGAAGGTGATGGTGGGGGAGGTGGAGATGGGAGTGAGGGTTACGAGGACGTTAGCGGCGGGGCGGCCGATGGAGGTGTCGAGGATGTGGCAGGTGATGGAGGCTTTTTCGGCCATGGTGGTGATGATTATTTTAGAGTGGCGAGTAGAGTGATAAGTAAGATGTATCTGCACAAAAATTTGATGAAGAAAGGCAGAGATGATGGAAAATGTAGACAAGCAATAGTTTTGCTTGGGTGGCTGTGTGTAAATCGATTGAAGCTGGATGTTTTTTGATGAGGTCTGGTTGTTTATCTTTATATCTAAATCGACCGACGGAACCGGACGTCATACGTCAATCTCCTGCGTTCTGGTGGAGCACGAAAATGTGGGACGGAAATCGCGGGGTTCTCCGACCAGCTCTATAGCTGCTTATCTAAAAGAGAAACATCACGGTAATACGAGCGTAGTAGCTTATCATAGCTGTAGAAATTATGTATTGCCTCCACAAAAAAAATGGTATACATCATTAAACATTATGTGTGATGAGCCTTTGTTAGACCCCGCCCATTTCTTCATCACTGTCATTTGCTGCCCCTGCAACCTCAGGTGTCGATGACGTCGTCACTTTTCCTTTGCCCTTGATATCCAATACACCCGATCCCCTACTAGACACACTGACACCATGATCTTCCGACAACAAAGCTGTCCTCGCCGATTTCTCAACAGGCAAATTTGCCTTGTTGACTGCCCTCCTCAGCTCTTCTTCTTTTCCCGGCACCTCCTGCCTTTTGCGTCGTGATCTGAATTGCGGAGTTGTAAAGTATGGCACCGGTCCATTAGCGGCCACGAAGGGCGTGACCGGTGATTGGAAAGTAAACGTATTCTGTGAACTGTCTCCATTATGTTCACCCGGGTCGACAGATCCCGTGTTGCTTGTACCAAGGGCACCGGCGGAGATGATAGACTCTTCATGTGCCCTGATTTTCCGTTTGCGAGGCTTCCAGTCCGGGGCTCGGTCGTCTTTAAAATTTTTGTTTTTGGGTGGCCGGGCGAGAACAGGCACGTTGTCGGTCTCACCCTTCATCTTTTTGACGGCCATTAGATTTTCCAGGAATGTTGCTTGTTTGCGACGTTCACCATTGAGATCACGACCAGGCACGACATGGACGCCGTATTTTTCCTTGAGTTCTGCTAGATTGGTGTCCATTCGGAATTGAATTTTCCGCTCGGTTGTTAGAAGTCGTGCGGATGATGCCGCTAGCAAGTCAACATCCCCAGGAAGAGTAGAGACTCGTGGCAGCGGATCATCCTCATTGTGATGAGCAAAAATCAACTCCGTCCCCGTATTCTGGGCCCACGCAGCTTCAAATATTCGCCCCCGATACGCAATAATTGGAGTTTTTGAATGAAGATCCAAAATTTGAATCTCGGCGGCTTCTGGTTCTGACTTGTTCACTAACTTTTCTACTTCGTCCGCTTCAGGATCCTCTCTCCTCTTTCCTTTCCGTTTTTTGGTCATGTCGTCATCGTCCCCGTCGGCTTCTTCGCGCTCGGCTTCTTCGTCGTCGTCTTCGTTCTCGAGGTCGTCGGCAGCAAATCTGTAGCGTGGCTTTTCAGTCACTTTATCGCCGTTGGGCTCGCCAATCCAAGAGGAAAGGTAACCTCCACGGCCAGCCTGCGCGACATGTCTAGAGTCACGGGTAGTAAATTCGGGAATGGAAAGGTCGAGTGTCAAATAGTACGTCTGGTGTAGAAAAGTAAATAGTCAGTTTATTGTTTTGCACATAATAAAAACTTTTGGAGGCTCACCTCGGTTTCAGTGGTTGAGTATTCGTATTCCCATTCGTCTTCTGAGTCGTAGGTGGGAATATCTGTCTTGTACTTAGGAGGCTCTGACCGACCAAACGAGGCGGTCAGCATGTCGTCTGTTTGAATCAACCGCGACATCTTCAACTGGTTATTTTCTTAATGTCTTTTTTTTCTCTAGTTAACGAAGTTTCGCTGTTCTTGCGACAACTCGTCGCAAAGGAATATGAAGTCATAAAGTAATTGACGGACCGGGATATTGGTTATCGATAAGCTGGCAGCTGCCAAAAGCAAAAAAATACCCCTCGATGTTGGTCTTTGGTAGGGCTTTGATCAATACAGACACAAACGTCACTTCCCTAGTCAGTAGCAAAAGCCAATGACGGCCAAGGAATTATAGTGGCATGGAAGGGCGTGTAAAGAGTCATTGTAATTGAGTAAGGGCTCAGTACAGAGATCTCTGCGACTGAGTCACTCATGATGTTGATAGTTAATTAATAAATATTAAGAATGTCATATGTGATTCCAAGTCCTAATGAGAATTAATACTAAAGTCAATAATCATGTTTATAATTTAAATATCTTCGGATCTGACGGTTCCTATCCTGGCTAAATTACCTGCATCAAAAGCAACCTACAAGCATCATCACCTTCCTAAAATATCCACTTCCGAAGGCGGAGTCCTACTGCCGGTCTTTTTTTCTGCGCCTTCCAAGACCACACCAAAGTCCCACCACCACCTTGGGCCGACGTCTCACTTGCTTGTACCACCCACACTCTTTATCTCAGTTACATCGCCATGTCCAACAAAGTCCACCTTCTCGACTATGTTGCTGGCAACATTCGCAGCTTAGTGAACGCCATTGAGGCTGTTGGTTACGAAGTCGAGTGGGTCAAGACTCCCGAAGATGTTGTCAAGGCCGATGTAAGAGTTCCGCAATCAAAGCTCACATATTTCATACTCTGACATCATCTAGAAACTCATTCTTCCCGGTGTTGGCCACTTTGGCTTCTGTATGACCCAACTTGGAAATGCCGGTTTCCTTGAATCGATCCGTGCCCACATCGACGCCGGTAAGGCCTTCATGGGAATTTGCGTCGGCCAGCAAGCTTTGTTCGAAGGTTCCGAGGAGGCCCCTGGTGTTGCCGGTTTCGGCCTTGTCCCTGCCACTCTCAAGCGTTTCGACAAGTCCGACAAGTCTGTCCCCCACATCGGTTGGAATGATGCCACCACCGGCGGTCTGAGCATGTACGGTCTGTGTGCTGAGAGCAAGTATTACTACGTCCATTCCTACATGGCTCTCTATGTCCCTGGTGTTCTCGAGGCTGCCGGCTGGTCTGTCGCTGTTGGTACCTATGGCAACGAGACCTTTGTTGGTGCTGTTGCCAAAGGTAACATCTTCGCCACTCAGTTCCACCCGGAGAAGTCTGGTGTCGCCGGTCTCCGCACTCTTCGTGAGTTCCTTTCTGGCGCCGGTGCCAGGACTCTTGTGCAATCTGCCGAGGGCCTCTCCCCCGAGCTCTTCCGTGACAGCCTGACCCGCCGTGTCATCGCCTGCCTTGACGTCCGCACCAACGACCAAGGTGACCTCGTCGTTACTAAAGGTGACCAGTATGACGTCCGTGAAAAGGAAGCCGGCGGTAACGTCAGAAACCTTGGCAAGCCCGTCGAGATCGCCAAGAAATACTACGAGCAGGGCGCTGACGAAATAACCTTCCTCAACATTACTTCTTTCCGCGATCTCCCCCTTGCTGATGTCCCTATGCTAGAGATTCTCCAACGCACTAGCAAGACTGTCTTCATCCCCCTGACCATCGGTGGTGGTATTCGTGATACGGTTGACGTTGACGGCACCAAGGTTTCCGCACTTGATATCGCCACCATGTACTTCAAATCCGGTGCCGACAAGGTCTCCATTGGTTCCGACGCCGTCATTGCTGCTGAAGAATATTGGACTGCCGGTGCCAAACTGTCTGGCAAGACCGCCATTGAGCAGATCTCCCAAGCATACGGTAACCAAGCCGTTGTCGTCAGCGTGGATCCCAAACGTGTCTACGCTGCCTCTCCCTCCGACACCAAGCATGCCACCGTGCCCACGGCGACTCCAGGGCCCAACGGTGAGGGCTACGTGTGGTACGCCTGCACGATCAAGGGTGGCCGAGAGACTCGGGATACCGACGTCGTGCAATTGACCAAAGCCGTAGAAGTTATGGGTTGCGGAGAGATTCTGCTGAACTGTATTGACAAGGATGGTACGAATAGTGGTTACGACTTTGAGTTGATTAACCAGGTGAAGGGTGCCGTGAAGATCCCCGTCATTGCGTCAAGTGGTGCTGGTGTTCCGCAGCATTTTGCGGATGTCTTTGAGAACACAAAGACTGATGCTGCGTTGGGTGCTGGCATGTTTCACAGAGGAGAGTACACGGTGAAGCAGGTCAAGGACTTTTTGCAAGAGAAGGGCTTGAAGGTTCGTCAGTTTGAGACAGATATAAGGAGCGGATAGACAGTCTTTTTCAAAAACTAGTATATAGGGTCATTTACGTTTCAGCGATCACATTCAAATTTCAACTACGGGATTGTTCGTTTGCTTGTGCATAATAAAAAATATCAATTCAGAAAACTTGAAACAAATGAATGTAGGCTTCATATTTACATAACATGATCCCAAACTGCAATATACAAAAACAAAAAGATATCCACTAATATTTTATTTCACATAAGCCAACGCATGTAAGTCATTCCAGGTCTTACACCTCCATACGCATAGTGTGCCATTTCTTAGAAACAACGTTCGGAGTCTTGGTCCACTGCTCCAGATCCGTCAACTCAAACCCAACCCACCGAAGACTACCCATCAAAGCCTTGGCCTCTTCAGGTCTACCCGATCTATCAATAAGAGCAATAACATACTGGCACTTGAGCGGGCCATCCGGGTCGGCAAGCTCCAAAAGAGCAATCATGGCAGGCTTCAGATCCGAGTTGAAGATGGTCTGGTCGAAAAAGACAAAGAGTGTCCGCTCCCCGTTGTCATCGACGACAAAGGCCCGGAAGCTAGTGCCGCCCTGGTAATCGTAAATTTCCATCCAAGCCACGGCAGACGCCGTCGCCGTCGCCGCCTGATAGCTGCAGATACTGCTAGTGTCCGACGGCGAACGGTGGTTGCTGATGCCAAGGCCATGACGGCTGCGCGACGTTATCGGGGCATCCTCAGGCGGCGTCGGAAGAGCGTTCATTTTCGCGCTTGCACTGGTCAGTCTTGAGGCCATGCTGGCCAGGTTCCTCTCACCAAGGAACGCGACCGCCATGGTCTCACAGAAGAGTCTCTCACAATCTTCCCTGATCGTCAGTGCAGCCCCCCCTCGAAGCTGGCGATTACGCGACACGGCGCCACCGGAGTGGCCCTGCTTGGGCTTGACGATGACTTGACCGGCCGCGTTTATGGAGGCGAGGGGGGGACTTGCTGGTGGCGATGGTACGTCTGAGGAAGGGACCTCAGGAATACCACTCGGCCCCTGTGAATGATGTGTTAGTATAGTGTAACAAGGTTTCGACAGGTTGTGTGGGGTCTTTGGGTCGAGCCGAAGGACTGCGGACTGTGAGGAACCCCAGAGGAAAGGAACGACTTACCGGTGGCCCCGGTAGTAAAGTAGTGGAGCTTGGTGACCCGGAAAGTGCCGTCAACAATATAGCAACTAGCCTTCATGTCGATAGCCGAGCTACTGTCGTAATTATTACTCATCATACTGGAATTATTGTAATACGCCATGACTTCTGATTTCCAGTTTGGTGATGTTCTTAAAAAATAAGTGTGGCCTCTTTGGCTCTTGGTGGTTAAATTCAACAAAGGGTTTGTGAACGGTGAAGATCGTGGTCTAAGCAGTGATGAGGACGATCGTAAAAAAAAAATTGATTGAGTGTTGGTACAATATGGTAAAAGAACGGCAGAGGTAACAGCGGTGATGTTGTTATGTGTTTGACTTGAAGTTGCTGTTCGTAAGAAAGTTCGGTGATGATAGTCAAATATCTGGTAGGTGTATCAAAACTTGGATTTTTTTTTTGGTGTGTAAAAGCGGCGATAAGAAAAGAAAATTGAAGCGATCGATTCCACTTTATTTATTCCACTGATGACTCTGTTGAGCCAAATCAGGACTAGTCTCTTCCAGACTCTTCTAACCCCACGGCAACAAGGCCTCGTTAATAGCGGTCAATGGCGAGTCTCCAGGGGTTATCATCTGCTGTACCTGGGCGTCGGTAGCACCACAGGCCGCTTAGAACCCCCTAGAACTACAGTGGTAGTATGCCGAAAGGGGTATGATTGACCAATCAAAGGACAATATATCGGATGGATGCAGACAACGACTAGGGGGATCATGTACTGTAGCAGCGTTGCTGTGCAAGAGGCCGAGCCATCAGCGATGGCGCAGACGGTGAGCATGGAGTCGCTGGAGGCCAGCTCGATTTGGGGTAGACATCTGGACAAGTGTACTTACAAGGTGTATTTTGGTGGACAAGACGGATATTTAGTAAAATATTCTTCAATCTTTGGAGTCATGAGATCATTATACAGTACAAGACTTGGATTATTTGCCACACGATGCCCATGATGATTATTAATCCTGTCGGGGTTCCTTACCTAAACCCAGGTTCTCCCAAAATGTGGCTCTCCCTAGCGACCAATCATCTTGGAGATAGGCTCGCACGAGTTTGAAGACGTATTATCACATCATTCTGATAAGCAAATATTCGAGTATCATCAACACCCGTTCCTTGTTGCAGAAACAAAGGTTTGGATTGGGCAGCAATCGCAAAACGTACTGCACTCAGACGCTCTGTGTTCATGCAACAGCGTCTGGGGATGGGCGCCTGATCGGGAGATGTTTTGGTGCATTTTTATGATTCATTCATGATTCACTGTTGAGTTATCTGTCTGGACGAACACATCACGGAATATTGGAGTACGAATTACAGATCCCTGGTGATATATCACACCGGCTTAGTACGGCTCGGATAACATCAGACATATGTCTGGTGGTGGTCATATTGGAGAGCGACAGAAATATTTACATAAATACACGGGATAATAAGATCATAGGTAGTGAATGTGATACAATATCTAATCGATAACAAGTTTGCCATTAATATTTTTTTCCATTGATTACCTTTTTGGGTGATTTATTTTGAACCCAGATGCAATCCATTCACGCAAGTAATAAACATCCAAATCGCACGGAGAGGCCCAATAGAACTTTACATGGAACTTGTTACATTTTATATGTATTTATATTGCCCTTTCGGTGGAATGGGATGTAATGCAATCTATACATCACGATGGGACCGTGCTGTCCCACTTCGCATATCGCAGATTCCCAACCTCTTTCATTAGGAAAATGTACATAAGACTGAAATGTATTGGCTAGATGCACTTTTGGCGCTAGATTTTGTTATCGCAGAGAGAGAACATTGGAACGTGAGTTTCAGTATGGTTGTCCCAACTGTCCAAAGTGGATGCATGACAAATTGCAGGTGGATTTCGTGGTATATGACTACGGTGTGGGGCTTTACCGGCTTATGTAAGTCGATGTAGTGGAGCCTTCTCGGTTCAATCGGATGTACTCCAGACCTCATCACCAGTGCCTTCTACCCCATAAAAAAGTTCGACGATATCGCATTGTATCCTTGCGATCTCTTTGAAGCCTTGCTATCGATAACAGAATGACATAACCAACGACTCATAACTCTCATGATATGTCTCCTAGAACGTCTAGTTCGGCTCTAGGAAGCCGTTAGCATCATGTCAACTTCCTGTAATATGGGGTGTTGTGGAACCAAACACCCCACGCTAGACCCGAATTCGCAGTATTCTACGGGCAGACAAGCCGATGAACCGGTATTAGTAACGTCACCGGAATGACTATGCTCGGAAAAAGTCAAGCTTTTGTGTCTTTTGCGTGCTTTTTTGTCATATATAGTGGGCAACAGGATCTACAAATGACTTCGAAAGGGTCCAATAAAGGACGCGTGCTTCCGTTTCAACGGAAACCGGAACGGCGTTAGGAATTTGTGAGGCTTGTAAATCACGATGGGTACGCTGTTTGCCACAAAACATGTGGGCCATAGCAAACTTATAAAGGACAATCCTCCCTTAATCGTTATACGAAATTTAGATATGAACTCAAGAACTTCGAGGTTTGTCGTCTCTCTTGTCTTTTCACTGTCATCATCGTTTTCTCCTCTTTGACGATCCGCGCAGTCTCATCTCACCTAACCCACTCAGAGAACCTAAAACAAATCTTTCCATATCTGACAGGGTCTCTGAATCCACTGACCAAATCAGAGTTGTGGACGGCACAGCACACCACCAGGACCCAGCTCAAGCCCTTCTGTCATGAACTGACTTCTTACCGAGCGTCCTATATATATACAATTCTATATCCAGTCTCAAATTGCGCCGTCTGGGGTCACAGCGGTGATTTCATTTTCAATAAAACGCCTATTATATGCGCCATTGTCACATACTCTGCAATATCACCTTAGTATTAACGTACCGACGCCTTTTCTTATTCCAAAACCTGCATATAACATAACCTCTCTAACTCCAACTCTGGTTCTACCATCTCGATCATCCGTCCACCGTGAACCACAGAAACCCGAAAAATCTACCATCGCCGACCAACCCCACTTGCATCAACACCGCCAACTGTCTGTCTGTCTCACCCACTACCGGCTCTGGCTCGCCCGCCCGTCAGCATGTCCATCCTCTCCCGCCTACAAAAACGGCTATCCAAGCAACCCGAACCCAAGCCCCAAGTCACCCCGCTCGTCCCAAAGCTACAAAATCACGTTCTCATTCCCCAAAACACCCCAAGGCCAAATACCACCCTCATCTCCATCGCTGGCACCTCCTCGGTCATCCCCATCGAACACTAAGCTGTCAGCTCTACTGGCCAACCATACGCCTACATCCACCCAGACTCAAAATGGAACCGACCAGCCGATGACCTCGATGTATTCACCGCTTCGCCTAGGATCATCCGCTGTAAGCCTGCCTCACCGATCTCTGCCCTGTCGATTTCGTCATGTCTCACAACTTTAACGAGAAATATGGCCCCTGTATGATCGTGTCTGCAACGCCTGAGTTCTATGGGACGGTCAAGGACCACCTGCAGAATGTCGTGGAGAGGCAGGCCTCACGTTAAGTTATCAATCACAACTGGATTGTTCTAATCACGAATTTTGTTTTTTTTTTTCGTTTCATAGGCTTCATCTTTGCAACTGACCCATGGCATCTGTTATCACATGCAGGTTTCATGTTAGTCTGTGTCCAATGTCATGGACCTGCATTGCATTTTTTTATTTTTTTGCTAGCTTCATTTTTCGACGGGCTTTTATGGATTATTGAGGGTTTGTGGGTTTTGTTCTTTACTATACTTAGGGTTAACAGTGAATGCAAGTTGGTTGTTAATTGCTGCAGCCACGATCTTGACATGCACCAAATCACACCATCTTACACATAAACTCATATGGTATACTGTCGTGGGGATGAAATCCTTTAGTTCTGGGGCTCCTCAGCGATATAGTGGAGGTAGGAACCAAGCAGCTTGATACCCTCAATGTAGTTGCGCTTGTCGAGCTTCTCGTTGATGGAATGGGCGCCGTCGGTGGAGCTACCCATGGGCAGCAGAAGGACGTTCTTGCCAGTGGCCTTTTCAAAAGTCAGGGTAACGGGGATACTGTAGAAGAAAGTATAAATTAGTTTCATGATGGCATAACAGAACCAAGATTCAAAATTCTAAACTTACCTTCCACCCTCACGGGTGAAGTCGGGTTGCACACCCCAGACCCGCTCAACGGCCTTAGCAGCAGCAGAGAAGTTCCAGTGCTTGGGAGAAGCAACCCACCAGTTACCGCAGTGCTGGGGGTAGACCTTCAGAGTGTTCTTGCTGCCGAGAGCAGCGAAGCGCTCCTCAACGTACTTACACACAAGCTCGTTGGTCTTGTCAATTTCCATGTTGGGGACGGAACGAATGGAGAACTTGCCAATGACCTTGGCGGGAATGACAGTCTTGGCGCCGGGGGCAGAGAAGGCACCCTCGATACCGTGGAGAGAGAGGGAGGGGTATCTCCAACGGGCCATGAGAGTGGGCTTCTTGTTCTCGTGGATGGTAGTCTTGCTGCCCAGGGACTCGTAGATGTTGTCCATGGTGAAGGCAATGTTGTCATAGAGAGTATCCTCCTCCGCGGTAACAGGAGCAACCTGCTCCATGATGCCGGGAATCAGGATCTTGCCGTTGCCGTCAACGAGCTGGCCCATAACCTTGACAAGGTCAGTCATAGGTTCTTGGGCAGTACCACCAAAAACACCACTGTGGAGGTCAGCACCAGGACCGGAAACCTCAATGGAGTAGTAGTTGCAACCACGGAGACCATAGGTCAGACAAGGCTTCTCGGTACCGAGCCAATAGTTGTCTGAGATGCAGACAGCATCCGCGTCCTTGAACCAATTGTCGGCCTCGGCAACAATGAGGTCATCCAAACCCTCGGAACCGTACTCCTCCATACCCTCGAAGCACATCAGGAGGTTAACGGGGAACTCGATGCCGGCCTTTTGGTGAGCCTCGATGGCGTTGAGCCAGCCCAGAACGGGGCCCTTGTCATCAGTGGCACCGCGACCGAACATGCGACCCTTCTCATCAACGGTAAGATCGAAAGGCTCAGTAGCCCAGCCGTCGCTCTTCTCAGCAGGTTGAACATCGTAGTGACCGTAAACCAAGATAGTGCGCTTGTTCTTATCGTTACTATAGCGGCCCAGAACGCAAGGGGGCAGGTGGAGGCCGGGGTGGCCGGGCTGCTCACCCAGATCACGGAGCTCAACAGTGGCGCCAAGAGCCTTCAGCTCATCGGCGAGGAAGTGACCCATGCGCACAACATCGGGGCGGCGAGCCTCCTCAGAAGAAATGGAGGGAATGGCAACAGCCTTGCGCAGGCGCTCAATGAAGTGGTCGGTAGAGTCGTCGACCTGCTTGAAGAAACCGTCCAGCTGGGAGGCCATGGTAACTTTCCGGGCTTGGTGTTGGCGAACAGCTTCGGTAAGATAAGTACGAGTTTGTGAAATCGTCGCAGGTTTTCGAGTAAATGCGAGGGGCGACAAAAGAATGGTGGATTGGGTATAATAGGGATACGAGAGATGGGTAGAAAATGATGTTGAACTATAGAAACATCGGCTACTGCCAGATATATAGTTTACAGTGCGGGCGCAGCCTGGTCCTCCTCCCAACCGCGGGGCCTTACAAAGAAGGAAGGTGCGGGGCATCACAACGTCTAATGCACTTGCGGTCTTGCGCTACCTGTGCAGTGTCGTCACTAGTCAGACTCGATGGTATCAAAAACTTACCCGCTTGCAAAACCTGTCGAATCCAAGAGCCCTGTAATGTCGAGTTTCCTTATGTCTGTGACTGTCTGTCACATTCATACTACGTACATTGTTCTTTCTCCAGAACTTTCGAAACAAAAAAAACTGTGATTTGGATCTTGAAGCGTATCGTAGCAGCTCAAGTGGACTGACGCTTGTGGATGTTATGGACTACACCTTCTACTTCAGGACAAAGCAATATTCAAAGCAGCGAGTGGGCGCAAACGTGAAAAAAAGCGTATGTAATCGCCCACTGCCCTGAAAAATGGAGTATCATACGCCAAACCACCAATCAGCAGAAGGCCCGGCCATCCACAAGTGGGATTTTTCCTTGTGCTTTCGTTGCGGGTTAGTGGGGCCGCATAGTATGTTTTTCCCATTACGAGTCTACTGTATCTCAAAACAGAGGAACTTTTACAAACGACTCGGCGGGTTACGCAGATAAATTCCCGGTCATTTCCGCAATAAACTGGAATGCGAGTTTACTTCGAAAGTTGTTTACAATAGCTTGACCGGTTCCTAACATAAAGATCATAATCGTTGTTACTTATCCTGTATATTTAAAAAGTTATATATATGGTATATTATTAGGGGTTGACCCACAAAAGCTGATGTAACAAGTCACGTGAAATATCACACGATGTGACTAAGCTCGAGGGGAAAAAGATAAAAAAACGCGGTGGTCTCCACCCAACCGTTATCAGTGGTCTGCAATCTTCCTTCGTTCCATATCGGTTTTGGCACCTGGACTTGCGACATTCTCGACTTTGTTCATTTTCGACGACATCACCGATCCCTTTCGACAATTATATAGACCGAATCTTTTTACTAACCTGAACACCATAGTGTGTTTCGCGACACGACCTCTTGAACTCTTGAATTCATGCTATCAGAAGATACTTTCTCAGTGTAAGGTTCATCGTTGGCCAAGGCTGTCGCGTCACCACCGAAGTGTGATTCTGTGTTTAGCTTCTTGTCATCGCTGTGCAAATAGCAATACATCATTTCATTGAATATTTTTTGAATACATAACATCTGCAGTTGTTGTATTGCTTTGTGGAGGAAATTATTTGGGCCTGTTCGCGAATTGAGCTTAAGATAGCTGTTATGTTGGACGTGTTGTTATTTTGACAATACGATCAAGTTCAATTCACACAACTGGTTTTATCTACATCTGACACCGATTTCTATCTCTGGTTGGAGGTCTTTATTGCTTGTCTAAGACCATCTCTTCTAGGAGATCACGAGAACAAAAAAAAAAGAAAACATTTATATCATTTCTGTTGGACTGTTGTAATCTTTCTGGCGGTGTCGTTTGTCTCCATTCCCCAATCATATAATTGCCCTATTCCCCTCTCACTTTTTGTGCCCAGCCTTTCCTACCCACACGCCTCACTACAATGTCTTCTTCCGTATTCTTCAAGTTCAAGTCTCAGAAGGAACCCACGCGAGTGGAATTCGATGGTACTGGTATCAGCGTCTTCGAATTGAAGCGCGAGATCATTACTAAGAGTGGACTTGGTGATGGAACTGATTTCGATCTTGCTATCTACACTGACGATGGCACAGAGGGTAAGTTATTAAAGATAGGACCTGAAGGCACACAATATGCTGACCACACCTGACAGAATACGATGATGATACTACTATCATTCCCCGCTCCACCACTGTGGTGGCTCGGCGTCTCCCCCCTATCCGTCCTGGTGCTGGTCGCGCCGCCCGTTACATCTCTGGCAAGATGCCTGTGAATGCTAAGTTCCGCAAAGATGTCCAGAAGCCCGGTGCTCCGACGAAGCTTTCTAACGGCGCCGCCCCTGGCCCGGTCATGGAGATCAATGAGAACATGACTGAGGAAGAGAAGATGAAGGCCATGTTCGCTGCCCAATCAGCCCAGTGGACTGTTCAGAAGGAGGTAATGGCTCAGTAAGTTCACCCTACGATGTCCTATCAGGAAACATGCTAACCAATCTATAGCCAACAACCCGTGTTCGTCAAGCCCACCAACAAGCGCGCGGCGAATGTTCCGGACCATGAGCCCCCCAATGGATACGTTTGCTATCGTTGCAGCGAAAAGGGTCATTGGATTCAGCAGTGCCCTACTAATGATGACCCCGAGTTTGATAACCGCCCTCGTGTCAAACGTACCACTGGTATCCCTAGATCGTTCCTCACCACGGTTGACAAGTCTGTTGCTCTGGCCAAGACTGGTGATGATGAAGAGGGAAAGCGACCTGCCGGTGTCATGGTGAACGCTGATGGTGATTACGTCATCGCTCGCCCCGATAAGGTATCTTGGGAACGCTTCCAGGCAAAGGCCAAGACTTCCGCAGAGGCTTCAAAGCTAGAGACATCAGGAAACAAAGATCTTCAGAAGCGTGGCTTGGAGTGCTCCATTGACAAGAAAATGTTTGTTGATCCTGTGAAGACGCCGTGCTGCGGCAAGACTTTTTGTAATGACTGTATCACAAATTCTTTGATTACGAGCGACTTTGTCTGCCCCGACTGTCATTCGACTGATGTTCTAATTGATCACCTCGTGGCAGATAATGAAACTGCTGCCAAAATTACTGAGTATCAGGAAGAGCGTGCTCATCAACCATCCGCGGCTCCAGAATCGCCAAAGACTGAGACTGCTGCCGCCACTGCCACTGTCCAGATTGATGACAAGGCTTCTGCTGACTCAACAGCCCAGACTGATGCTCCCGCCAAGACCTCTTCTCCCGCCACTACCAATGGTTCTGGTAGTGCCAGTGGTACTCCTGCCCCCGAATCCGCACCTTCATTTAACACATCTGCCTCTAGTGGCACCCTTGCTATCACTGAAAACAACAAGCGGAAACGGCCCGCGGACGAGCTTGCTGAGGACCCTAGAATACCCAAGGCCCCTCGTGCGATGGAACAGCAACGCATGGCGATGAACAAAAATAACATGAATGGCATGAACAACATGAACAATATGAACAGTATGAACATGTTCCCTATGGGCATGCCAGGTATGCCTATGATGCCCCCGTTCATGATACCCAACGGGATGCCCATGCCTCCCAACATGATGGGCATGATGGGTATGCCAATGCCTATGATGAATGGTATGGGTATGGGTGGTTCCATGAACAACATGGGTAATAGCTTCAATAACATGAACCGTGGTGGTAACTGGAATAACAGCCGTGGCTACAACAACTACAACAACCGCAACAACGGAAATTGGAACAACAACCGGAATCACATGGGCAGCAACATGAGCAACATGGGTATGAATGGAATGGGTATGCAAAAAACCATGTCCCCCAACATTAACTGCATGACTAACGCCATGCAGGGAGAAGATAATGCGTATTTCCACAAGCCTACGAATGCGATTCGGCAACAAAATCGGATCCGCCGAGTCCGCCCCACTGATTACCGCGAGCTCTAATTCGAGCATGTTACAACTCACAATTTCACGTCGAGTTTCGCAGCCTCATCTACCTATTCCGGCTATGAAGCTTGCGCTGTACCACCACATAGGGTTCGTTGTGAACTGTTGATATTGATTTTCATGACTATCCTGATTCGTCTTTCTTTCCATGTTATTGGCGTTTTGTTCCTGCATTTTGGCACCTTGCCTCATTTCACAAAATTCCTCTTTCATTCTGAGTGTTTTACTTTGCTGTCTTATATCAATGCCTCCGCCATGAGGCTCGTTCATGTGCCAGAATACCAGGTTATCTGGTCCGGGTCGTTTTTCTTTTTGGGTTGTTTTCTGGTCAGTTGGATATCTGGGCGTTTAGGCGTCTTGATCTTTTTTTTTCTTATAGAAGCTTTCGTCACCAATAAAATGTTTATTTATAAAATTTGTGCCGTTCTCTAACTCGTGAAATCGAATGATGTGTTATGTCATTATCATTATTTTTCAATTGAAATCAAAATCTAGCTTGGTATCAAACATATCATCTACTCATCCTCCGGGGGAACGAAAGGGTGGATCAGCATGCTACTGAATTTCTCTAATCTCTCCTTGCCACGAACCTCTTCAACTAACAAGGGCATCTTTACCACATTAAAGTCCTCGTACAGTTCCTTGATTTCATTGAGGTACTTCTTCTGCATCCGTCTACGCGCCGTGCACTGGTCGCAATTACTGCCCTTCTTGGGGAACAGCAATTGGTTAACAACAATGCAGTGCGTATCAATGCTATAGCTAGTAAGCTCCTGAATCATACGCTCAGTCTCGTATAGTGACAAGAACTCAGCAATGCAGACACAGACGAAGGTGGCCAGGTTTTCATTCTTGAACTGGCTGTTGACCTCGCTGATGGTCTCACGGAGTGTCTCGAGCTTCTCGGTCATCTCGGCAAGAGATTGGCCGTTGGGAAGCTGGCCACCAGCGCCGAGGAAGCCATTGAGAAGGGGTCCGTATTGGGAAGAAAGTTGGGAGATCTTGGCGAGGGCCTTTTCGAGGACAGAAGGGAATTGGAGGAAGCGGAGGGTGTGGCCGGTGGGAGCGGTGTCGAAGACGATGGTTTCGTATGATAGGGACTTAACTTGCTTCAGGACCTCGGCAAAGGACATGGCCTCATCGATACCCGGAATCTATATGAAACGTAGGTGTTAGGACCCATGGAACATGATATTATCATATGTGCAGAATTACTTACAGCGTAGGCAAGGTCCTGAACCATGCTGCTCATGCCACCAGCCTCAGCGTCCTCACCCTGACCAGCCAGAAGATCTTGCATGCTGCCATTGGGATCGATCTCCATGGCGCTCAGGTTCTCAAAGCCATTGATAAGACGAGCCTCCTTGCCGAATTTCTGGTTGAAGGCATCAGAGAGGTTGTGGGCAGGATCGGTGGAGATCAGGAGGACGGAGCGGCGGACCTTGGCTAGCTGAATGGCAAGGGAGCAGGAGGTGGTGGTCTTGCCGACACCACCCTTACCGCCGACGAAGATCCAACGGAGGGAGCGCTGGTCAAGGATGGACTGGAGGGTGGGCTCCATGGCGTCGTCGTCGACGTCGATGACCTTGGTGGACATTTTGGCGGTGGGATTTCGGTGAGATTAGATCAGAGGAAAGAGATGCGTGGCACAAGATTCCAGGTATTGAAATTCAGACAGATAAGGTAGTATATATAAAACTTCCTTACGAGGAGGTGGGTTGAACAAAGGGTATCGTGGGCCCGAGTTATACGACGACGTTGTCGATTAGCTTAATGTGGGGTAGCGTCCCGCGAGGCTAAGCCTGATTGCAGGGCGGTAATTGACTGCGTTTATAAGATCCAACTACAGCGTTCGAGTGTGTTCTATATGGGGTATGGTATCAGGGGCAACTAAACAACACTTTGTCATGGACAAGGTCAATACCAGGTCGAGTCATTGATAACAATATTATAAAAAATTATACATCGTAGATCGCATATTTAACCGATGATTCTCTCAATCTTCTTAAAGCAAAATGTCTTCGATGGGCATCATGATCGTTAACACATTAACCCTATATATCTAAACCCTATTATGGAAACTAGGATGAAAAGTTTCGATGGTATTGCACAATGAAGCAGCGGATATAGCGATATGTGATGCAGATGTCAAAATAGTAACTGCCATCCTAAAAAACATTTGAAGATTGTATAAAACTTAACATTTGAACCTTCCATTTTTTTTGGCACAGAAGCTCGTGATTGTGTAACTTCAATTTACAGAAGGTCGAGCTCCATTTTCCCCATCGTCGGCGCCTTCCTAAGCCCCAAAGTATG
Organism: Ambrosiella beaveri; assembly: GCA_030294605.1. Classification (NCBI taxonomy): domain Eukaryota; kingdom Fungi; phylum Ascomycota; class Sordariomycetes; order Microascales; family Ceratocystidaceae; genus Ambrosiella; species Ambrosiella beaveri. Next base: position 41,835 of record JARQWA010000008.1, read on the forward strand.
ATGTATTTTTTGCCGATTTTTGGGTGACTCAGAACAAGCACATCAAAGAACCAAGACTAGCCTCTCTAGCTGTGTCTAGAGGACATGTTGTTACGCACTACTTTACAAAGAAATCACAAGCTGCCCCAGACTTTATCTATTTCGTGCTCCATCTTGAGCTCCCGAGCCCCCTTCTCCCAATTCGTCATTGTGCGAGTCCCCACAAAACCACCAGTGATCTCGGCTACCTTCCGACTTAGATACCCCGCTGCCACCCCGGTTTTTGGGTTTTCGAGAATGGCCTCCTCTACGTCTCGGCAGCAGCCCCCATGGACCCCGCCCAAGCCTCTGGCGGCGGATATCAAACTTCCTAAGCTCAAAGTCCTCAATAGTTTGACGCGCAAGAAAGAGGACTTTATTCCTTTAGATCGTGAAGGCAAGATTGTCACTTGGTATACTTGCGGTCCTACTGTTTACGATGATGCTCACTGTAAGATCCTTATCCTTGATGAACCTCTGTCGCCATGGTATTACATCTTGGTACCATACTAATCAGGACTAGTGGGACATGCGCGCAACTATGTCTCAACAGATATCATCCGTCGCATTATGAAGGACTACTTTAACTTCAATGTCAAGTTCGTGATGAACATTACTGACGTCGATGACGTAAGTCGATTTTACCTTGACCATGCCGCATAGACTTTGACGTGGACTGTCACATGCCATTTGTACATGAACTGACATGGGGGTCTCTACAAACTAGAAAATCATTCTTCGTGGCCGCCAGCAGCACCTTCTCAACAAACTTAAGGCTGAGCATGCCACCATCGATTCCGAGATTCAGACCATCACCAAGACTGCTTTCGAGAAATACATCCGGAAGAATCTACCTCTCCTCCCCGCCGACGTCACCCCCGAGACCTACGATGCCCAGGTTGCTAATGCCTACAAGCGTGTTCTTGATGGCAAGGCCCTTGACTCCGACACCGATGCCCCTGGCGATAAGGAGGCCAAGATCAGGATGCACATCAAAACTGCTGCGACTGCTACTGAAGCTCTGCGTTCAGTATCCGCCTTTACCGACATCCCTACTTTCTATGACAAGGCCGACAACGTCTTATTGCCCTACCTTGACTCTCTCTACGGCTCCCAGATTGATGCCAACGACTACACTATCTTCACCAAGCTTACCAAGAAGTACGAAGAGCGCTTTTTTGAGGACCTTGCTTCTTTGAACTGTTTGTACCCTGATGTTGTTACCCGTGTAACCGAGTACGTTGAGCACATTGTTAAGTTCACTGACCGCATTGTTGCGAACGGTTACGGTTATGCCACCCCCGATGGCTCCGTCTACTTTGACATTGAGTCCTACGAGAAGGATGGTCACCACTATGCCTGCCTTGAACCGTGGAACAGAAATGACAAGAGCCTCCAGGCTGATGGCGAAGGTGCTCTGTCCAGCAAGACCACCGTCAAGCGCAACGAGAGTGATTTCGCCCTTTGGAAGGCTAGCAAGGCCGGTGAGCCTGCATGGAACTCTCCCTGGGGACCGGGTCGCCCCGGCTGGCATATTGAGTGCTCTGTCATGGCCTCCGAGGTTCTCGGTGCTGCTATGGACTTCCACTCTGGTGGTGTCGACTTGCGTTTCCCCCATCACGACAACGAGCTTGCTCAATCTACTGCTTACTGGACTAAAGAATATCCTAACACCCAATGGACTAACTACTTCCTCCACACCGGTCACCTTAGCATTCAGGGCATGAAAATGAGCAAGAGTTTAAAGAACTTCACCACTATCCGTGAGGCACTTGAACGTGATGAGTGGACTCAGCGCTCTCTCCGCATCTGCTTCCTGATGGGCACTTGGCACGATGGTATTGAGATCACTGATGAGCTCATGAAGAGCACTGTGTCCTGGGAGGACAAGCTGAATAACTTCTTCCTCAAGGCTCTTGACGCTGAAAGAAACCCTAAGACTATCGAAGCTGCCTTCGCTGCTATTGGTAGCATTGATGCTGATGTCCAGTTGCTTGCTGCTTTCGAAAAAGCCAAGACTGATCTTCATGGTGCGCTCTGTGACTCCTTCAATACCCCTGTTGCCATGCGTGTTCTCTCTGATCTTGTTACTGAGTTCAACACTGCCAAGTGCTCCTCGGTCAACACTACTCTCGAGATTGCCCGTTGGGTTACCCGCATCGTCACCATTTTCGGTCTTGATGCCAAGAACGACTTCAGTGATGCCAAACGTGTCGGCTGGTCCGATATTGACATCCCAGCTGAGGCTTGTAAGTTTGTTTATCCTGCTGCCGAACTTCGTGAAAAAGTCCGTACCGCTGTCCGCTCCAATACCCTTGATCACGCCGCAATTGTTAGTCTTGTTGACGCAACTGTCACTCCTTCTGCTGGCACCGACGAGCAGAAGTATAAGACTGTTCTTTCTCAATTCAAGAGCGACGTCAAGAAGCTCGCGGACGAGAAGGCTGCTGCTAAAGATCTGCTGGTTCTTTGCGATCAACTCCGCGATACTCACCTCTGGAATCTCGGCATTTACCTTGAGGACCGTGATGCCCCTCTTAAGGCCATGGTTCGCCCTGTTGACAAGAGTCTTGCTGCTGCCCGTGCCGAGAAGGAATCCCTTACTGCTGTAAAGGCGGCTGCTAAGGCTAAGCGTGAAGCTGAAGTTGCGGAGAAGATGCGATTGCTGGAGGAAAAGAGCAAATTGAGTCATCTGGAGATGTTCAAGATGGCGGAGTACAAGGAGTGGGATGCGGATGGTCTTCCGACTAAAGATGCCCAGGGAGAGGAGATCCCCAAATCGAAGAAGAAGAAACTGTTGAAGGAATGGGAGAAGCAGAAGAAGCTACACGAGGAATGGTTGGCGAAGCAGAAGTAAAGAAGGCAAAATTAGATACCAAAATAGTGTTACATAGTATATAGAATCTACCAAGTTCAAAGGATAGGCCAATCATGTTGTGAAAGTCCAATTATGATGTTTTGTTTTGGAACCCAAGACAAGGAGATATGCGAAAAAGACAAAAGCCAACAATGGAGACATGGGGAATCGAACCTGGGACCTGATCCAGGTCAGAAGCCGAAGTTTCAACTATGCTAAGGATCCGTCATACCACCGGATCATGTCCCCTTCTTTCAGCTGGGAAAACATAGGCGGTTTCTTGTCCAATAACCTGCTACATAAATTATAGGTCGCTATGTAAGATTAGCAGTGGAAGTGGCCAATAAAATTATACAGGTCAGAGTATATCATCCACATGTATCATTGTGCTACCAAGCATCTGCAGCAAAATAAAAAGTTTATAATCTGATTTTACCTACTTTGAACGATTTCAAACTATATAGATTGCCTGAAATAAAGTTGTGGCTAATGAAAGTCCATATAAAGTCTAGTGATACACTCAATGCTGATTCTATGAAATCACCAGATATCTTCTATCATATCTCCTGGCTTATGTATATCCATCTCTTTCTTGTCGAGATTTTAACCCTTGAACCCTAGTTTACCAGGATTTATTCTAAAGACCCCTCCCATTTGCTGCCCTTGTCTCTGCAGAATACACATCACGTGACGGCTGGGAACAGTCGTATTACTGAGGAGTCAAGAACCAGAATTTGTCCACAAAGTATTTGGGAAAGTTTGTGTAGAGACAGAAAATGGTGTCGTTGAGCTCAAAGCCACAGTGACTCTTAGACCTGTCATAAACGCGGATGGGAAGCCCCCTACATTCGACGTTAAAGATCCGGTTGGAGGACCTTCGTCAGGCCTCTGTCATAAGTGTTCACAAATTTAATGGGACTATCTGCGACGTCCTACACTCACCAAATTCACGAATACTTATCATAGGGACAAGATGTTGAATGTCACCGAGTACCCGGGATGGAGAACGCACCTCAGGGGTAAGATACCTCATCTGGCCGGAAATCCCGATGAGGATGTCCTTCGTATGCATTTGGGTTCAGTATTGGACCTTATGTTGCGCGCGTCTAGTTGCAAGATATGTCATGTGCTCGTTGATTTTTCCACACGCTGTGTAGACCAGTTGAAACCCCACGATTTATCAAATGTCTTTCTTATTACTGGGGGAGAAGTGGATATGTCCTTTACTGCTGACCAAACTCAAGACGTCGACGATAGTCTACTGAGTTTCAGTATCAAGTGGTTCATATTTGAGCCATCTCAAAGGGCATTAGTGAAGTTATTCGATGAAAGCTTGGCGTTGACTTGTTTTGACGGCAGTCTTGAGGAGACCGATACTCAATCTCCATTTTCGTATGAGAAGCCACGTGATGTAGGGAATAAGCTTATCTGGTCAGCCATCCCGATACAACCTCGCTTTGATATAGGACGGTTGCAGTCATGGATAGAAAGGGCTGGGTCTTATAATATGTCAAAGATTGAGTGATAAGTCACATAATTTCCATTTATAATTAAATTGAACATTCATTCTTACATTGTTTAGCACCCTCAAAATTTTCAGACTCTGACGTTAGCACAATGGTGCTGAAAGAATTCAGATATATCTAGATCGATGCAGTATGCATATTACAGGACGGTGATCTAAACGACATCGATCAGATGGACAAAATATATGCAAATTCTTACCCTACATTGATGGCAGCGTGTGGTAAGGACTGCAACTCTGTTCTGTTAGGGTTCTCTAGTGATCACAAAATCGGGACATACGACCCTGTTTCTGTCATCCCCAGTACACCCATCCAGCTCGGACTACAAATACTTCCAAGACCCTGTTCCTTGAAGTATCCTCGTCTTGACGTGTTGTGTAACACTGTCTGGAAGACAAGAGGGTGGACATTGCAGGAAGGGGCCTTGGTCCAGCGTAGTTTGATTATCATCGACACGCAGATCGCCATGATCATACGTCAGTGCCGCGAGAAGGTCTATCTTATCGAAAGCTATGCTAATATAGTCCAGACTGATATACCCCTGGTCAGGAATTGGAACAACTATATAGACCAGAACTCATACGACACTGATGGGGGTACAAGCCCGACTGTTGGGTTGCGGTGCCTTTTTCAAGAGTATTCTAGATGACAACTGACAGTACCATTTGATGTCATAGGGGCATTTGCTGGAATACTCGATTTCTATTGTACAGCAGTAGATACTACAACATTACAAGGTGTTCCCGTCAATCTGATGCCATATGCTCTCGACTGGGCTCTACTTTCAATAGATCAATCACAATTACGCTCGAACAAAGGTACGGGCAGTACAGACAAAAGTCTTCATATGTTTCCTAGCTAGTCTAACATTGGCTGGACCAATGATAGGGATATGACCAGCGACATGTCCTGGCCAAAATTATGAGTTATCAAAATGTGACAATGGAAAGGGTACGACATCGGAGCCCAAAGTATATATAGAAGACTAACATTGTATCTATAGGATAGCCATACCCAGCATCTACGTTCTGAGGCTGCTCACTGATCCTCAAGAAGTCAACCCCACAAGTATGAGATTTGTAAATGTTAACCAGGTCCGGAACGATTACACAGAATCCAAAAACGACAATGGCCATGAGTTGACGGTTGATGGGGTTCTCAAAAGAGTGCCAGGCATGACGATCAAGAAGCTTTGCACTTACGATCATAACCGACTACTGGCATTCACAACTAGCTACAGAAAAGTACACCTCGGACACGAACCTCGTGTCGCGTTTAGTATCGAAAACGGCCACTTTGAAATTTTCGATAAGCCGACGCCACCACAAAAGGTGATAGGGAGGTCCAGAAATGTTTCAAGGATCCTGCAAAGTGCAATCACAAGTACCAATGGAGAGGTCAATTACATCAAGGTATGTAGTAGTGAGATGCCTGAACGACAGTCAATTCCGTTCGTCACCTTCGATGACAATGGAGTGGCTGAACGCATTCAACCCAGATGGCTCGACATGGAGTACAGCAATAATTACATGAAATGGGATGAAAGGTTAATTCTGATGAATTGATGAACAAGAGTTTCATTGGCATATATACCTGCAAATATATCTGTCAAATTTCGGAACACATGTAATCGAAGTTAGATGAAATTATTGTGGTGTCGTACAAACCAAAATTCATATAGAAGTCACAGAATTGCCCCACAATAACGATAACCAATAAGCGACATACAGGGGCTCATCTTAACGCCGTCCAGTCCAAATCAGCACTTGAACATCGCGAAACTCAAACAGCATTCCACATAGGAAGATGTCACGACGGCCCGTAAAAGGAGAATACATCGAGACGGTGCTACCACCTCTATAATCCCTCAAAACATGCCAGACTGACTAACAAGACCTTTACAGGACACCGGAAACAAAGTGGCTCGTAAGGCCACTTTGGTCGGCACCCAGAATATCATGCTAGGTGGCAAGACGGTGATCCAGCCCGAAGTTATGATCCGTGGTGATTTGGCGCGTTATCATCCCGGTGCGGTGCCTCAAGGGCAAGGACAATCTCAGGCGAACAACACCGCTATTGCCATCGGCCGTTACTGCTTCCTGAGCCGCGGATGCCTGTTGCGGCCGCCCGGCCGTCTCAACAAGGGGTAAGTTAAAATGGCGAAAGTCTCATTTGAGTACATTTTGCTCACGATACATTTTATTTGCAGTCAATTCAGTTACGTCCCTCTTCGTCTGGGTGACCATGTTTTTGTCGGTCATAGCAGTGTCATCGAAGCGGCAGTCGTGGGAAGCCACGTGTACATTGGCAATAATGTTGTCATTGGCTCGTTGGCTATTATCAAGGACTACGTGAAGATTTTGGACGGCACGGTCGTTCCGCCCAACATGGTGATTTCGAGCTTCAGCATTGTAGCGGGGCAACCAGCGCGGGTGGTGGGTGAAATTCCAGAAGGCAGCCATGATGAGTTTGAGTTGAGAGACTTGTACAAGACAGTGGGGAATACGCCGGCGCCGGCGCCGGCGCATTAGAGCTACGGAGTGTCTTTTTAATTTATGAATTTACGATACCCTCATGTTGATTTTATTCACGAATCCTGTCAAATGATTTTCTGGGTTGAATTTGCCCCTCTTGATAATGGCTTCTAGATGATGTCATAGTTAGGGTTAGATGGTATCTCCGAATATTATCCGACATTACCCCCACGGAATCCTTAGGCGCTGTATCGGACTTTATCGCGGAAGGGCGGATGACAGTAATACCATGCCGACCGCAAAAAGACCAAAAACGACTCTCTTAGTGTTTTCGTTAATCCCTTAGAATAAAAGCTTCGCACTTTGACTGCAGGAAGGGTCTGTTAGATCGGAATTTCAAAGAGATAGCGAGGGTTGGTTATGCATTGCTGCCTATTGTTCAACGTGATTGTTTTTCTTTTTTTCTTGATTACTGAAGTGTAAAGTCAACAACAAACAATTGGGCTCTTGCGACAACTGATGCGGCTAGGTCGATGTGCAGAAATGATGGCGTGCAATATGCAAGGCGCCAATGTGTTGTAGAGGCGGGATGGCAGCAGCTGGAGAATGACTAATTGCGGGAGTAACCAAACACGAGTGTGGGTGTCAATGCCGTCACATTCTTTTTGTGTGCTGACATGTGAAGGTAGTGGTGATGCAGTGTCAATAATGGTGTAGTCTTTTGTATATGTTCACAGGTTTGCTGGCAGTTTGATCCAATGCAACAAAGAAATAGTTCATGAGCGATCCATGGGTTTGAAAATAGTCGTGAGGAAATTAAGGGCTAATTGGACTAGGACGAAACATTGTGGGTAAACCTGAGGAAGGTGTAACATGTTAGGGGGATCGCCCGAAAACTTACATGTGACGGCTACTGTGTGTTATTGAGCCTTCATAGTCGATCATGAAAGGCAATATGAAATAGGAGAATGTTTATGTTGACGATGGGTTCTGTAGCGCGATGTTAAAATAGCATTAACCTTCTGTTGAAGATTGAAACTAGATAGACTATGTAGATAGTCGAGGTTTACAAGATAAATAGATAAATAGATAAATAGAAGAAAAAAAGTCACCGCTCCAGGCTTCTAGCTCCGAAGGATTCTCTCTGTTCATGATGTTACTGTCTTATTCCCATGCATCACAGCTGCCACCGAAATGCAACTCTGCAACACTCAACGAGCGCCTGTGATCAACCGCACAACCCACTGACCGACCCCTCATCGCCAAGTTCTCTCCCACCCACTCTCCCATTCTCGTCGGAAAACCATGCAGACCAACATTGCATTCCATTCCATGTCCACATCATGGTTGCTTCAAGATCGTCCAGGGCTTAAATGTTGGGCCTATCGTTGGCAAAGATATAAGCTTTGTACTTTCATCCATCCGCATGCGCCGGATTTGGCGGGATTTTGGCTTCTTTTGCCCAGACGCTCTGGATTTAACACGATTTAAACACGGACCCACTAATTGTTGCATCAAGAGTGCCGTGACTGCCGTAGAGAATGATCGAGTCCGGCTTTAAGTGTTCTGGGATCGACCTTGGAGTGTGACTTTGATTGATGACTGGGGCAATTACTGGTTTCTAAATGTTTCGCGAGTTTTTTTCTTTTTGTTTCTGACCGAGTACGGATTTTTTGATCTGAAAAACAATGATTTTTCTCTTCTTTTGTCATTCTTTGATTTTTTGATCTTTTTTTTAAAATTTTTTTTTTCTTCGTTTAACCTTGCTTTGTTCCTCTTCTTTTCACGACTGACTGACGTCAGCCCGTAACTTCTTCAGTGACTTAAGTCTATTCATCCGCCAACTCAGCACCTCCACCTTTGTTTCCACCAATCCACCCAATGTGGTTAGGTGCCGATAATACACCTTATGTGCTCAACACTGTCTACTAGTCCCTAAGAAATCTACAAATCGCAAACTTCAACATCCAACTTGCACAATGAAGTTCCGAGATATACCGATACGGCGATTCCGATTCATCATTCTCTTTGCTGCTCTCTTCTTTTCCGCTTCTCTCGGAACCTACCTGCTTCCTAGAATACTTAACCCAGTACCTCCAAGCGGCGAGAAGCGCCGTGAAGACAGGCAATGGGTAGCATCATCACACTATTGGCTTGACCGTCAAGCATGTAGATGGCTTAGTCTCTGTGGTCTGCAGCACCTCCGAGTCGATCCACCAGCTGGTAACCCCATCATCATTCCCGTCCACCGCATCAGTCTCGAACTCCGCGATCTCGACACACAGCTTTCCGACGAAATCAGCAGTTTCTACGACACTGAAGACCCGATACAGTTCGATGACGAGGAAGGCGATGAAGGGAGCCCTAATGCTCGCTACCACAACTGGCAACTCGCTCGCAAACCATCGCTTCCTCGCCCGAAATCGAACACTAATGGCCCGCCGAACATCACTATACTCCGGGATATCCCGCAATATGTACTGGACCATGCGCCACTTGTGCATTTGTGCAGTAACGAGCATTTCTGGCCGAGCGATGTCGCTGAACATGTCAAGCACATGAGCGTCGCTGTTGATAACCACGACGATGGCATGAAGACTATAATTCCCCCAGAGGCCTTGAGTCTTGACTCTCTGAGTCAATTAAACAACCTTTCGGACACAAATATGGTTTTCCTTGTCAGCGACGATGACGTCGAGAGCCGCCCCGGTTGGCTTTTTTACGATAGTGGAAGGCCTCAAGAGTGGTTCGATAATGGCGATGATGATTCCAATCCGAACCACGATGATCCCGGCGCAGGGAAACCTGACCCAAAACGTCATCCCGAACTCCCTAACGAAAAGCAATACCTGCAAGATGGAACCACCTGGTATGACGTCAAGCCTGATCAGCCACTTAATCGCATCACAGATCCGCGTCGCATCCAGGCTAAGTTCCAGCAACGTCGGGACGAACAGCAACCCATTGGCGGCAACCCAGAGAAGGGAAAACCAGATCACAGCGGCCGTTCCTCTGCCCCCGCGACGCTGGTAGTCGTTGACAAGGGTAATGGAATTATCGATGCATTCTGGTTCTTCTTTTACAGTTACAATCTTGGGCAAACCGTCCTGAACATTCGTTTCGGCAACCACGTTGGCGACTGGGAACACGCCCTTGTCCGCTTTGAAAACGGCGAGCCCCGCGGCGTCTTCTTCAGTGAGCATGAAGGCGGCCAAGCCTATGCCTGGGGCGCCGTTGAAAAGCGCGGGTCTCGCCCTGTCCTTTACAGCGCTGTCGGCAGCCACGCCATGTACGCCATGCCTGGTCTCCAACCCTACATTCTCCCCTTCAAAATGCTCAAAGACGTCACTGACCGTGGGCCCCTTTGGGATCCTGCCAAGAACAGCCGGATGTACTGGTATACCTATGATCGCCCGGAGCCTGAGAACTCCATGGCGAACCCTGATTGCTTTCAGCCGGCGGCGCAAAATCCCGAGGCTCCAGTAGATTGGCTTTTCTATACCGGGGCCTGGGGCGATCGGTTGTACCCGTTGGCGGATGAGAGGCAGTGGCGGTTGTTTGGGCAGTATCACTATGTTAATGGACCAACGGGACCGATCTGGAAGAATCTGGATCGGGAGAAGATGTGTCAGACGAACAAGTGTACGGTAGCGCATAGTTTGGAGTCGGGGAGGACGTGGTATGGATGATGTCATGAGACTAGCGATTTGCATGTTGGGATAGGTTTTGCTTTTTTTTTCTTGTTTGGTCGAGGAGTCCCTCGGCATGATACCCTTAGTACAGAATTGTTGAGTTGATAGTATTTACTTGATTCGGTACAATTAAATGGCATTATAAGGACTATCTACTGTTTGAATTTATGATTTGTTGCGTGATAGATGCGGTGTAAGTGTATACAGAAGCGTATACGGACATGATATTCCATTATCATAAGCTACATGAAAATGCCCAAACATTCAATGCTAATCCAAACATCGTAATTGAAATGACAAAGTAAAGTAAAAACGAGTGCTAACTATCAACAAGACCCAATAGAAACCCAAGATGCTATGGAAGATGAGAGAAAGAAAGACATGACTGAGATCATCAGACCAGGTAGTGTACTGTATATATCCACTTCTGACAAGAAATGAACCTGGCTTTTTTTTTCATCATGACATAAGTAATAAATATAGTGATAGAGACAGTGAATTTGAAAAGATTATGAAGAAGACAACTTGTTTTTAAGGGGAATGATGACAATGTTCATGATTATCAAAAGCAACAAGTGATAACTTGTTAAGCAATCATCTCATCCTCATGGATGTCAAAGTCACCTCCGGGGTAAGTAGAGGGATACTCTGACGGCTGGCTACTACTATCACTAGCCTGGCCCCTCGAGTTCCGTGATGTCGACCGCGAGCCCGTTTCAGGGTCAATATTCTCGGAATCGGACATCTGGTCCTCGATCCCTTGCCATGGGATATCCATTGAGTCCCGATGGCCGTTCTCTGGAGATATAGAGATAGAGTTGTTAAGGGAAACCTCGATAAACGCTGATTCGCGATCCTCATCAGCGTCGGTCATGAAAGAGTCTTCCACATTGACTTCCTCATAGCCAATAATGTGGTTGTCGTACGAATCATCTTCGTCATGGTGTTGTGACCGGGGCATCGGGATGTTTGGCGGCGGGGGCATCGTATTGCTGTAGGGTGTGGCGTAGTAGTTGCCTGTGGACCGGCTGCCTTTAGATGACGCATTACTGACACTCCGGACTAGACCAGTGATATGATTGGTAGGTGCAGGACTAGGAGAACCACTCCGACGAGGAGTAGGTGCGTGAGCGACAGAAGGCGACCGGGCAGTCCGGTGGCGGAAAGCGTTGTGTACGGGGCTATGCGGCTTCGCTGCTTGGGACAGCATGCGACGCCGGGCATCAACTGGGGATGTAGCCGGACCAGCAAAAGCTGACGGCATGGAAGTGGTGCGCACATGAGCCGGTCGTGACGGCTTCGTAACGCGGATAGGAGTCTGTATCCGGCTGAAAAGGGGACTTGAGGAATGCCGAGAGGTGCCGGTGGACCGGACGTAATTGTGAATGGAGTTGGCCGGCGTGCTGCGGCGGGAGCGGCGGAGAGAATCGCTTGATGAAGGTGAGTCGAGAATGGCGTGCCACTCCCAACATTGTTCATTGGCGTCACCTTCGCGCACTTCTTGGGAGTCGGGATCATCAGGATAGACACGTTTGAGTTCGCGAAGACTTTGCCAATCCCAACCACTGGCATAAGCGGCATCATCCTGGATGTATGACTCGGGCTGCGTGATGAAGAGTCTCTGAACCGTACTCTTCATAACGACGGAGTGAAGAAACTGGACATCCCAAAGCGCTGGAGTAACCATTTCGGACTTGTTGAGAAACCGCAAACGAGTGTCCCTCTGGATTCTCCTCAATGGGATCCAGTCCTGCTGAAGAGCTGCATACTTGCTCACTTTCTGGTCTGATCGAGGTTCCCGGCGAAGAGCAATCTCTCGGAGCAGAGTGCCAAATTTATTGTTGATTGCAATTTGGACAGCTCGAGCATCCGGACCAGTGATAGAGACTGTACGGATACAACCACGACTCTTGAGACGCTCGTAGACGACCGAGTCTGGGCGGTACACTCGTGGTATCAGCCAGTCGTGGTCCTCCGTCTCCAATGTCCAATCTTCCACAATAGGAGAAGATGGATTAGATGCCTTCGCAGCGTACTTCTTTGGGGGCTTTTGTGTCCAGTTGTCAGTATCGGAAGGGTTGTTTGAGTGATCTGACTGATATGTCTCATGCCCCCAGACTTTGCGTAGATGGAAAGGCAGAAAGACTACCTCAATCTCCCATGGATGAGAAGGTGAAGGCGAGATCTGATGGAATTGGTCGACTTGAGCCTGGAGCGCCTGGAGTTGGTCTATAATGTTCTTACGTCCAAGACCATCGTCAGAAGAGCCCGGGTCACTGCGCCTGAGACTTGAATCATTGACCTTTTGCTCGACATCCTCCAGTCTGTTCTCCAGCTCGCACATGCGGGTATCAACACCTTCATATCGATCCAAGCATTCTTCATGGGTGTTGGTGATGATTGATGTGTTTTCCAAACGGTCGATACGGGCCTCGTGGCTGTTGATCATATCACGTAGTCCAACGACGGTATCGTGAGTCTTGTCAATAGGAACAGAGATCTCAGAGATAGAGCATGTGATGGACCGACTGTCACACCTGTTCCCCCTTTCAAGCCTCCTTTCCTTGGCACTGGCAACTCTAATCTCCTCAGTGCGGTCCTGAAGAGGTTCCCGGCGCTTTCCACGATTTAGAAGATTCAATCCTTTGCCACCAAAGGGCAACATGTATTTAGATGATGTTGTCGTTGAAATGCTTTGCTGAGATACTGGCCGGGGCGAGATAAGATGTGCGAGATTCCTTGGTGGAGCGATGTTGGTTGACATGCTGTCACACCGTGATGGAGGACGATTGAAAGTAGAACCGCCATAACTTTGCGTGTCGGGAATAGTCATGTCGTCCCGACCTGGCGTAACATTCTGATTGAGATCCGGATTTGATGTCGGCGCTGGCGATATAAATCTGTTATAAGTGTCTGGTTGTGAGGGCCTTTGTGCCTCTGTTTGCTGGGGCGCGTGGGTCTCATTGGATGCTGTTTGCGCTGGTTTGCTTGTTTTCACAGGCGATACTGAGGTTGATGTGGCAGAGGTAAAGCGATCTGAGATATCTTGTAAAGGTGTCTTAGTGGCGTTTTGAGTAGGCTTGAATGGCATTGGCGGAGGCCCCATCGGCAGCAATGATTGCGGAGTGTCTAACTGACGAGTGACAGGAGTGGGAGGAACAGTAGTTGTAGGAGTAGCCTCATGATCGTGAAAGCAAGCATGGTGTGAACACATGCAAAACTCATGAGCATTGGGCTTCTCTGGGTTATGTGAGCTGTAAAATCTTCGGCAACCACATTTCGACCCCGAGTCGACAAAGTTGCAGCCCCCGTTGGCAAGCGGGGGGGGCGGTGCTGGGGGCGCCGCAGTCGGAAGAAGAGGGGTAAACTGATGATTCCGAGTTGGATCATTGAAGATGTTGAACATTGGCAGATGATCCCCCATTATTGATGACGGATCAAACAATGGTTGATCAGTAAGACCTGGTACATTATTGTTTGAGTTCCACCACCGTGATTCCGGACCTGCTAAAGGCGCAGTAACAAATGTTGAAGAATGCCTCCCAGAGGCCACTGTTGAGGCAGGAGTTTGTTGAAGCGGTGGAAATGCCTGAGTTCCTGACGGAGGATATGGCGCATTTGAATTTGTTGGCGACGGCATGGGATGAAGGTTCTGTTCTATGGCATAGTTTTGTGTGCGATTGAGTTGTTGATAAGCCTGCTCGGCATTCGCAAATTGGTCGCGAGAGAACATGTTGAAGTTTGATCACGCAGGTAGTGACTTTCTTGTCTAGAATGAAGAACGGGATGAGAGGCGGCCTTGTCGCGGCCTGTTTTACACATGGCCAAACCTCTCAAAAAGTAGATGGAAAAAAAGATTTCTGAGTGATGGATTGGCTGGCAGAGATTTGGCTGTTGAATAGGTCGAAGGGGGCTCGATATCGTCTCAAGATTAGTGGAATACGATGAGATGACTTGAAGCGTAAACGGTCGTGATAAGCGGTTGAGACCAGAAGCTCGAAATTAACAGGATTCAACTTGAGTAGAAAACCAATGTGAATAACATTGGACTGGTAAAAATGACTGTTTGCGCTGATTGTGGACGCGAAAAGGAAACAGGCGATGGTAATGTTTAGGAAATAAAGTAGACAGAGAGAAGGAAAACAAAAGCAAAAGCAGCCACAATCAGGATATGCAGGGCCAGATGAAATCAGAACCCCGGCTCCATGAACGAAGTGTTGTGCGGATAGGCCACGGATGGGCGCACAAGGAAGGGTGCTTCCCTTGGATCTCTGGGGATCTGCCGCCCGTACTTTGTTCACACAGAAGACTTGGAAGGAGACTCAGTCACTGGCATGCCAGAGTCATAAGATGAGGCGTAATAACAAACTTGAGAGGATATTGTCAAAATTGTGCAACACTGAGGAAATGAAGAAGGCGGCATTGCGAAGAATTCATAGTTGTTTCAAGAACTGCAAGTGCAGGGTAACTTACAGCAGTGAATCTATGTGGGATCCTATAATCGGACGTTCTAACCGGGGCAATCGATCAAGAATCTGCGTGGAGTGGTGTGTCTGTGTGCTTTCAGGTGAGCTGCGCGACGGTTGACCCAAGCAAAGCAGAAAGCACAGGCTCACCGTGAGGAGACAGAACCAGGGGGACACTGAGGCTGTGAGACAAGGGGAACCAGATTCAAGAACAATGAAGCCGCCGACGATTGTGAGGAATTCTACAGGGCAATGAAGTCCCCAGGCTGAGAAACAACGGAGGACCGTGGAGGGAGATGTGCGATGACAGGTTTCGGGGCTGAAGCATGAAAGCGATCGGGTGTAACGATGAAGTGAAGATTGATAATGATCACGATCATGATGGAAGTTTCAAAAAAAAAGTGCAGATTATGGTTCAGGGACCGAAAAGAAGCTAAGCATGCGTTTGATGAAGTGCTTGCAGCGTGCAGTTTATATTGGTTAGTCTGACAGCACACAGTCTTCTTGAACGGGATTGGTGTTGTAAAAAGGGAAGAAAAAGAGATAAATTTTGAAAAATGGGAATCGGCGCATCTGCAAGTTATCATTCATGTCGCTTCTCTGTCACTACACCAAAATAAGAAGGAACTGACGCAGGTTTCTTACTATATGGTTCTTGGGGTGCGTGCACAGCAGGAAGTTGCATCACAAGTCAACTTGGTTAGAGCGGCTCGAGATCTGTCATTCTTCAAACTGACGAGATGCAACTCACGAGAAGGACGCTTTATTGTGGAAATTATTTATCCCTAGAGGTTTTTATCGAGTTCTTGACCTGCGTCTGCAGTCCCTGCAGCGACTGGTGCTATCCCTCGCGGCAAACTATCGTCTCAAACAATCCCACAAGTTGATGTGTGTTCAGTTTGTCATCGTTACACCATGATATCCATCTGATCACTTCACCATTGTTTACAAATTGCGCTATACCTTATCATGACAACAAACTAAAATCCCAACAAACTGCAAAAATCGCGCCAAAGAAAAATAAAAACCTGCCATCAAATATAATATCTCTTCAACAAACAACGATGTTAACCCGCACTAACTTGGATTATTCCATCCTCGAAACCCCACCCCCGCTCACCGCTGATTGGCTGGCGCTTCCCTGGGTTGCGCGCTGATTGGCCATTTGTACCACTTATACACCTTGCATCTCCCTTGGGACCCATTTATTTTGCCGGAGTAAGATTCCCTGGGCGAATCATGACATGGCTCTGTGTGGCCACTTTGAATAGAAACATTGGGCTCTGGTGTTTATCGCCACAGAAAAGCAGGTACACAAGACATGCGATGTGATAATTTGAAAGTGTAAATGACAAAAGGAAAATGTTATGAGATTCGATTTATGTGATGATATCTGCGCAGAATTTCCCAACTCAAACTGTTCCTGCTTGTCTTATCTGTAGACAACATGTCATGGAGATTGTCTTGGTATTGTACACTGGACCCAACTACGTGGCTATGCAATGTTTGTTGACATCTGCAGCCCACAACGAACAACAGTACCATATTAGGAATCGCAGATATCTGTCGCATCCACTCGGACGAATCAACGACTGAGATCCATGTCTCACTCAACACGACATCAAGCCACACCAAAACATCAACGACACGGTATTTGTATTTGTTTATATTCGTCATAATGGACATTGCCCCATAGACATATAATGTAGCATTATATCTATTTAGTTTTGTCTATTTCATGATGCATGCAAAGTGCCACATGACCTACCGAATTGGGCCTTCGACTTGCATAGACTCTATGTTCCATCCCCCCTCTACATGTTGCATCCATTCCTTACCATCGCCAGATAAACTCTCCCAATGCCCAATGTGTATCATCACTCTGCATGGCCTTCCACTACCACCTTTATCCATCTGCCTCGCACCACAAAGAGTCCGATCAAATTCCAGTAAACTTGGAAACCGCATTTCACAGTGGCACTATAGCCTTCATGTCTGCAAGCACTTAACACTACACCCCAAACATGACATCCTGTGTTGGCTGACACTGCTACATAGCTTTTAGCCTACTAATATGTACTGAGCTTACAATCGGAACCAATATCTGGGTGATCTATAACCACATGCTTGACACTTGTATTCACACATGACTCCTACCCAGACCAGTAGTGTTTCGACTCGGGCGGTTCGAGGCACACTTAAATGCATGCACACAATGTTAAGAACATTCGCGCATGAGGCAGAATTAAAAATTCGGTTATGAACAAATGAAAAAAAGATGTGATTATAGAGAAATATGATGATGCTTGTAGATGAGAAAAAGAACTCCGTGAACACCATTCCATTACATCCCAATGTGCACGCCACCCACATGCACAAAGCCATTTAGTAGAAGAAAAAACCAAACACTCCACCTTCTATTTTCACCTCCGAGAAATTCCATGCAATCAGCCGTCGCACCAAACACTACTCCAACCGCGCGACGACAAGCCTCAGAATCTCTTCCGTCCCCTTGCGTGCATTCTCTGGTCTCTTGGCTACCCGCTGCCACACTTCACCATGTCTAGGCTCGTTACCTACACACTTTGAGATGAATTCAGCCTTCTTCTCATCAGTACCGTGCTGCAGTAGGAACTTGTAGTACCACGCCCATGAATCACCATTATCAGCATCAATCACAAGTGCCTTCTCGAACCAATTTTGGGCCTTCTCCAATCTTCTCTCGCCCCAGAAGATGCGGGCGACAGCGACAAACAGGATAGGATCGGACTCAACCTTCTTGATGGCCTCCAAGGCACGGGGACGACGCTGGGTGCGGGCTTCCAGGTGCCAAATCTGTTCAGACCACAATAAGCCACTCTTGGGGCACTCTTGTAGAGCCTTGGCCATGACACTCTTGGCCTGAACTTGATTGCCTGCTCTCCGTTCGATACGGACAGATTCGCACCAAAGTTCTGGGGACTTGGGTACCGCAAGACGAGCACGATCCAAAACACTGCGAGCCTTGACAATGGAACCCTGGCGCTCTTCCAGGCGGGAATAAAGAAGCCAAAGAGGAACGGAATTGGAGACGGCCTTCACTCCAGTGCCATAAGCTTCTCGGGCTAGAGGGACCATGCTAATGTCTTCGTAGATCTGGCCTTTCAACATCCAGAGCTTTGCGGAACCAGGGAACAATTGCAGCGCCTTGAGGACCAATTCAAGAGCACCGTCATTGTTATCCAGTATTCTTTCGTAGACAACACTCTTCATCCAGACACGATCAGTGGGTGCCTGTTCACGAGCGGTCTCCAAGAAAGTACGGGCGCGGTCAACAAAGTTATTCTCAAACTCGAGCTTGACAGCAGCTAACCAGATGTCCTCATTGTCACTGTTTTGCTTGAAGGCGCGGGCAAGTACAAGACGAGCACCATCAAGATCGCCAATCATCCACTTCTCCTTCGCCAACATCATCCACAAGACTTCGCTCTTAGGGCAAGCTTCAACTGCCTTTTCGAGGACCTCCCAGAGATTCTGTTGGATACCATGCTGGCGTTCCAAATCGGCAGCAGCCATCCAGAGCGTTTTGCTGTTGATGAAAACACGGATAGCATAAGCGTAGATCGCACGAGCAGTCTCATACTTGCCGCGGTTGATGGACGCCTTGGCATCGCGCATCCAAGTATCTTTACGGTCATCGTCTTCGTCTAGACCCCAACCGAGAGTTTCACGAATGATATTTCTGCAGGTGACAATGGCGCCTTCATCTTCACATTTCTCGGCCTCGGTGATCCAGTCCTCACGCTTTGGCATAGCAGATTCTTTGGCAAGGACCTGTACGGCACGCTTCATGACATTGACCTTGTTACCCTCGCCAAGCTGCTCTTGTAACCTGGCGGCTGCAATCCAAATTTCGTGGGAAGTGGGAACGGCTTTACGGGCCTTGTTGAGAACTTTCTGAGCGTTGGCAGGAGTTTCAAGGCGGGCCAGGGCAAGCCACAAGTCGATGGATAATGGAATAAGTTCAGTAGCCTTTGCGAGAAGCAGACGAGCGTCGGCAGGGTCTTCCTCCAAGTTGACGGCTTCCTTCCAGAGAACTTCGGACTTAGGAAGGTGATCCAAAGCCTGGCGGATCACACGCTTCTTGGAACTTGGTATGTTTTCGAGCTTCATGGCCTCAATCCAAAGTCTAACAGATCTGTTGTTGTGCTTTATGGCATTGGCAGCGATAACTTTGGCATTGTGGCCCTCATTAAGACGGATGTTCTCAAGCCAAACATCTTCATTCTTAGGCTGCTTCTCGCAAGCTTGCGCAATAATCTTGCGCGCAGTAACCAACTTTCCAGCAAGTTCTTCGACACGGGCATTTGCAATCCAACCCAACGCATTGTTGGGGTTAGACTTGATTACTGACTGCAACAATTCTCTGACACGGTTGATATCGCCAACGTTTGCTTGCGCCTCAGGCAACACTTGCTTGTTTAGACTAGTGATATAGCCCTGAGGGTCTATGGAGGTTGAAGTGCCACCAATGGTGGACTGCGTTCCGGCCTGATCCAGACGAACCTTAAGTACCTTGTCTCTAGCAGCACCAATCTTCGCGAAGTTAGTCATGGTTCCATCGGTGCTGTCCGTTCCTGGGGTATCCTCATCCATCACTGTCGAAGATAACTCGCCCGCATCACGAGCAGAAGCAAGCACACTGTCGGGTACGGCGTAAAAGCGCTGGCGCAAAGCTTGCTTAGCACGTCTGTTCTTGCCTGTGAGATCACCAACCTCTGGCAAGTTGACCCATTCTTCCTCGGTGACTGTAGACAGCGCGCGTTTTAAATCGACAAATTGGCTGGGAATTCCGGGGTTCTCCTTCTCAAAAGCTTGCCGTTCTGCCTCCTCACGCGCATCTCGTTGGTGTTTTCTGCGCTTCGCCATGCGCTCATCAACTTGTCTCCAGATATCATCAGCCTCCTCATCCTCCTTGTCGTAGACACCTCCAGCAAACAACCCACGTTCATCTTCTGGGTCCTGATATCTGTCATCTGCTTCGTCGTCCTTTTTGTCGTCCTTCTTTCCGGTAGAGTAACCCAAAACAGCGGAACGCTTGGCGATAGCTTCCTTCAGTTGTTCGTCACTGGGGCCGTCGCGACTGGGACCAAGATCAGATCGAGTAGTGAATCCAGTGGCACCACGACCCAGACCAGCTACATAGTTCTCCGGGGCTGGGAGATTAAGAAAGTCTCGTTTTTCGGCCATTTTCGCGTGTGGTTTCGGATGGTCAAAGCCTATGTAAAGGCTTGTCGCGTAGTCAAGTCGAGAGTGCGCAAAAGGAGCGCAAGCGTCGGAAGCTCACTGGGACGTTGATGAATATAGTTGAATCAACCAAAATAACTGCTCGTAATCACGTACTCTTGCGATATGGTAAACTCTTCGATTAGCAGACCAATCTCCGCTGTAGCTTTTGGCTGTCAGTCTATATTTCACATTAAGCATCACAGGGCCCAGACCACGATAAGGCTAGTTGCTTAATTGAACTTGAAAATTTAGTGGGGTCTCCCATGTGCAGAAATTTGTTTACACTGTACACCCTGATACTGTGTTCTGTCATGGATGGCGTCCAATATAGTGGATTCACCACTTTTCATATCATCTAGGCCCCACATGGCAGAATTCAAAAAAATTCCACCCATCTCGAAGTCCGTTGTAAGACGAGTCCTGCTTGTTGATTACCCAATCTGGTTATTGTTCAAATTGTTCATATACCCCAGTCACTTTACCTCTAGATATCACCATGGGTAAGGCCGCTACCACTAAGCGCAATAGCGCTGGCGCTTCCAAGCCGTATGACCGCAAGTCGGCAAAGGCTACCAAAAACAGCATCTTCAAGTTCAATAAGGACTATGGGTAAGTAGGATATGATTATTGTCTTTTCTCGCTTCCAGGAAACAAATAACTAACATGTTATTAGTCAAGTAAGCAGTTACCTCACCTAGCGCAGAAATGCAAGTCTTGCGACATTTCGACAATGTCTAATCACACTCAAACTACAGCATATTCTGAAAAACCCTGGTATCAGTAAAGCCATCGTTGAGAAGGCTGGTCTCAAACCCACTGACACCGTACTCGAAGTTGGTCCCGGTTCCGGTAACTTGACAGTCAACATTCTCCCCGCTTGCAAGAAACTCATTTGTGTTGAAATCGACCCTCGAATGGCTGCCGAAGTCACCAAGCGTTTCCAAGGTATACCTGAGCACCGCAAACTGGAGGTTCTGATGGGCGATGTCATTGACATGCCTGTTCTTCCTTCTTTCGATGTCCTGATCTCCAACACCCCTTACCAGATTTCCAGTCCTCTGGTTTTCAAGATCTTGGGTATGCCCAAGCCGCCGCGTTGTGCTGTTCTTATGCTTCAGCGTGAGTTTGCTCAACGTCTGGTTGCTCGGCCTGGCGAGAAGACTTACTGCCGGTAAGTTTATAACAAGACATAAAAGCCCTATCGTTTCCAGCTAACAGTTCTCTAGTCTATCCGTAAACGCACAACTCTTCTCCAAGATTTCTCATGTTCTTAACGTCGGAAAAGCCAACTTCAATCCCCCTCCCAAGGTTGAATCCAGCGTAGTCCGTATTGAACCCTACTGGCCCCGTCCGGATGTTTGCTATGAGGAATGGGATGGTCTTCTCCGTATCGTCTTCCTTCGTCCCAACAAGACTATGCGCGCCTCCTTTACCAACAATAAAATCATGGCCATGCTCGAGCGCAATTACCGCACCTACGCTAGCTTGAACAACCTACCTCTAGACGATACTGTCGTCACTGGTGGTGACAGTGTCGAGATGGATGCTAATGATAATGATGCCAGCGATGATGCCATGGATGAGGACGATGTACCTGATTTCTTCCATGAGATGCAGGTTAGTAGTGAGGCCAAGAAAGATACCAAAACTCCCAGCTCCCGCGGCAAGACTAAGGTCTTTGAGGTCATCAAGAACAAGGTTCTAGATGTCCTTGATCGGACTGAGCTTGGTGCTGCTCGTCCTATCAAGTGCGACCAGAGCAAGTTTTTGCGTCTACTTTACGAATTCAACAAGGAGAGTATCCATTTTTCGTCGTAATGTGGACTGATTTATGATAGATCTATGAACATTTGCTAGACCTGTTTATTGGTTGTAGGCGGGCTAGATGGCTATGACTTGGTACTTTTTTCCTTGGATGTAATGATATTTTTATTATTGGGCGTTCGGAGTTTGGCGAACTAAAAGGCAACAATATATTGCCACAGATTAGATGAACTATATACGTCAATGATATCTTAATCGAACACACACATTAATTGAAGATATTTTGTTGAGTCGTTTAGATTACTATTATAAAGTTAGAGACGTTCAACTTACAGAGCTAGGGTTCCGGATTTCCATGAATTCCAACATAAGGAATGATCGGCCATGGTTACCAAAGAGGAAGGTAGTTTAAATTCACCACCTTCAAGTTCGTGACAATGGTTTCCAATCGGTCCCTTTAATGACCTTGACCTTTGTTCTTCGAAGGATCAACATCTGGGGAAACAAGCTTTTAGGCTACTGAGTGGCTGTTTCCATTACGACGCAGCCTATTCCTCCTTATTGGTATGATTGAGATGCCCTTTAACCACATTTTAAAAGATAAGTTGATGCCAATACAAGCGGCAAATATCTCTGGATGGAGCTTGGAAAGATGATGTGAATTATTGAGTATCTACTAATTCTCAATGCTATTGTTTCAGATTGGGTCATTTGATATCAATATCGACCTTCTAAACTAGGTTTGATCGGCAATGACACCACTTAAAAAGATTGCAGGATCTAAGCTTGAAATAGTTTCCCAGAGCCTGGTGTGTTTTAATTGGTTACCCCTTCCAAAATGTCATTACCTCATGACATATGCAGGACAGAAAGACATGATCATGAACTTTTGAGACTATGCTTGACTGAAGATCATGAACTATGATCGGCCTTCGACGCAACAAGGATCGCTGGGGCCTCTGGCAGTACGAGAAAAGGCAACTTGACATGCTCCGGAGGTATTCATAGTCAAGGATTGGCCATTTGAGATGATAGTGCATGGTCAATGAAAAACGGACTAGTCTTGTTCAAGAAGCTGCTCGATGGCTATGGGCATATTGTGGCCGTTATCATGGAGTTGAGAATGTCAATTTCCCCGCTTTGAATCATGACCCCGGACTTGATATCACCGGGTCGCACTGAGATTACGGCGTTACGGTATTGTGGTGTTGTGATCATGAACCTGATAAGGAAGCTGGAAATAGTCCCCACTATGATGAGCGATATTGCGATAGATATAACAATGATGAGACCCAAACAGAACGGTCAAAATCAAGTATAAAGAACAAGAGCTCCTCCCACAATCATGTCTATTCAACCTCAGATTACCAAGCCTTTCGGTCTCCAACACAGTCACTCACTACCACTCTTCACTCATCATCGCAATGAAATTCACCGCCATCATCACTGCTGCCATTCTGGCCACTGACTCCGTCCTTGCTGCTCACTTCACCAAGCAGCGCTGGGAAAACCACGCCAAGCGTGCCATCAGCAACAAGCCCGTCCACTGCAGCGGCTTGCTGAACCATACACAGACGAACGACCAGACTTCCACTAACTGGGCTGGTTCCGTCGTCAAGAGCACCGGTCTCAAGTCGGTCACCGGAACCTTCACGGTCCCGAATGTCCAGCTTCCGGATGATGCTGATGACTCTACTGTGTACGGTGCTACCGCTTGGGTTGGTATCGATGGTGATACTGGGACCAACTCTATTCTCCAGACTGGCGTTGATTTCCTGGCCCAGGGTGGTGACGTTGAGTATGATGCTTGGTTTGAGTGGTATCCCGATGTTTCCCACAACTTCAACCTCGAGGTTAACGCTGGTGATGTGATCACTGTCACGTGAGTATTTGTGATGAAAATCTGAAACTGAATCGGCTAAGCTAATAAATATTGTCAGTGTTACCGCCACCAGCAAGTCCGCTGGCAAGGCCATTGTTGAAAATAAGTCGACTGGCAAGACTGCCACCAAGACTTTCTCTGGAGAGTCTGCCGCTCTGAGCGAGCTGTACGCAGAGTGGATTGTGGAGGACTTTGAGTCCGACTCGGAGTTGATTCCGTTTGCCGACTTCGGTAGCGTCACTTTCACCGATGCTTCCGCCACTGGCTCGCAGGGCACTTTTGGTCCCTCCGATGGTACTCTGATGGACATTGCTCAAGATGGTACTCGTCTGACTTCTTCCAAGGTCAGCAACAGTGAGCTTACTGTTGAGTACGTTTAAGTTCCCGGCACTGTTTGATGTACATAGTTGGAAGAGATAGCAAATATAAGGATATGTATATACATTGAGAAGCTGTGTAACAAGACTTTCCATTTATGATACCAATTATTCCCTATTGATACCCAAAGCCTCAGCCTGGTTAGCTCAATCGGTAGAGCGTGAGACTCTTAATCTCAAGGTTGCGGGTTCGACCCCCGCATTGGGCTCAATTCCCGATACTTCAGTTCAACTAGAAATTCGAGCCTCGTCCCCCGATTTCTTTTCTGATTTTGTTTTATTCTTCGTGCCCTTTTTTGTGAACATTTTTTTGTGTGATCATCTGATATATATCACAACTTTGGGACCTCCCATTAAGCTCAACACAAGAATCAACTTTTTTTTTTGGTAATTGGAGAGGTAAGTCGTCGGGATGACATCGAGACTCTACCTCGGCAGGTAATGTTCGCTAACAGCTGGCACCACGGTTATGGCAGCTGACAAATTCTCTGGGTGACAACGGCCTCCAGCTCCTAAGCGACGAGCTTGCCATCCTTTTGCGATTTTGCTGCCCAAACAAACAATAGCCAATGTCGTAGGGGGCAAATAGAGGCCTGCTTGCATATACATCTGGAACCAGAGGAAGAAGCTGGAGCAAAGGACATGACGACTAAACGTAGAAATAGCGGTAGAGAGGTAAACAAAGTTGCATACTTAGGCTGACTTAAGTGTGTATAATTTTGGTTTCTTTTGCCTTGTGATCCATCACAATAAATTTTGTAGACCTTTAGATTTATGTATATTACGCTAGCACCTGCTTTTTTCCGGGTCATTTCCTAGTTTATTGACTTCTTTCCTAACTTCAATTTGGTCTTCCATCGCCAGCCTTGTCTTTTTTTTTCACTGCCAACAATTTCATCATAGAATTCCTGTTATAAGCCGCCGTCAGGTTACTACTTTTTGGGACCCCGCCGTAATCTTCCCTGTGTATTTCTAAGCTTGAGCCTCACCCCTTGGACTCCATTCGGCGCATTTCAACAATAATATAGATAGCGGTACCCTCGACTCGACATTTTACACACAATTCGGTGTTTCAACATTCCAATTGAGAACGGACTCTCATGGACTCTTGATATCTGCCTAACACATCTTGACGACTCGACTTGACGATTTCAAAAAACCCTAATACTCGAAGCGAGTTTACCATGTCTTTCGGTGGCGCAGAGTGCTCAACGGGAGCGAATCCGCTGGCCCAGTTCCAGAAGCACGTGCAAGGCGAGACGTCTATGCAGAATGACCGTCTTGCTGCTCGCGGACCTAGTACTGCCGGTCAGGGCTTCCGTAATTCTGGCACCGCTGGTCCGGCCCAGGATGAGGTAGGTTGGGCATCGTTCTCGGCACTTCGTTTGTGAGGTTGTGCTACGAAGTGTTTGTCACAAGGGGGAGGGAGAGGGGGAGGCATTAGCATATGTGATCTTCAAATAGGTATTTTACAGTCGCTAACTACTTCGCGCAATGATGCGCCTCTTAATTTTCAATACAGATGGTAAATGGCTTCTTGAACCAGCAACCCGGAATGGTGCCCGGCCTGCTGATGGCCGGACCTATGCTTCAATTCAACCCTCAACAAATGCAGCTTATGGGCTCTGCCTCGATGGCCATGGCCCCGAATATGCCCCAAGCCGCACCTGGATTTAGTGCCGCCGAATTTGCCGCTTTTAACCAAGCCCAGGCTCAGGCCCTCATCACTGCCGCTCCTGCTGTGTCCGCCCCGGAACAGATGGTTCAGCACTCGCAACAACCGATGATGATGACGTCACCAATGAACATGGCCGGTATTGGCATGGGTATGGGCATGATGGGGCAGATGGGGCAGATGCCTATGCACTCGATGATGCAGCAACCCGCCATGGCTACCCCCTCAGCGGAAGCGACACAAGCGGTGGATGTCAAGGGCAAGGGCAAGCAGGCGATAAACGATGAGCAGTGGGAGGACATGTTTAATGCCATTGATCTCGCGGAGAGAGAAGCAGCGGAGACGACTAGAGAGGCCGAGCTGAATGAGCGGGAGATTGAGGAACTTGACAAAGGTATGGCCCACGAGTCTGAGACAAACTATGGCGACTTTGAGTCGATCTGGCAAGGAATTCAGGCTGAGAATGCGGCAGCGGCGGAAAGAATGCGTGATCAGCTAAATGCGAAAAACGCAGCAGATAAAACCGATGAAACCGAACCCGGCTACGGCGACTTTGTCGACTTTGGTGGTGACTGGAGCCACTACCCCATGGGCGACCCCGTCGTCGAGGAATACATGTTTGAACCAGACAACCTGTTTTCCGGTAAGACGAACGCTTTTGAAGAAGGCGTCAAGATTATGAAAGAGGGTGGCAACCTGTCACTCGCCGCTCTGGCCTTTGAGGCTGCTGTTCAGCAAGATCCGACGAACATCGCTGCATGGGTGTACCTCGGCAACGCCCAGGCGCAAAACGAAAAGGAGAGCCCCGCCATCCGGGCCCACGAACAAGCCCTTAAGCTAGACCCCAACAATCTGACGGCCCTTATGAGTCTCGCCGTTTCCTACATCAATGAAGGCTACGAATCTACCGCCTACCGTACTCTTGAGAGATGGCTCTCGGTCAAGTATCCCCAAGTTATCTCCTTCGACCAGCTCCACGAAGCCCGTCAAATCGGCTACACGGAGCGCGATGAACTACATAAGTCCGTCACCTCCGCTTTCATCAAGGCCGCCCGCCTGTCCCCCGACGGCGAGCACATGGATCCCGATGTCCAAGTCGGTCTTGGTGTCCTTTTCTACGGCTCCGATGATTTTAACAAAGCCATCGATTGCTTCTCGGCCGCCCTCGCCTCTGTCGAAGTCGGCTCTTCTTCCCTCAAGGAAGAGCAAACCCATCTTCTCTGGAACCGCCTTGGTGCTACTCTTGCCAATTCAGGCCGCTCCGAAGATGCCATCCAGGCGTACCAAAACGCCCTTCGCGCTCAACCCAACTTTGTCCGTGCCCGTTACAACCTCGGCGTAAGCTGTATCAACATGGGATGTTTAGAGGAAGCTGCACAGCACTTTCTCCTTGCTCTCGACATGCACAAGTCAATCGAAAAGGAAGGACGGAACAAGGTGTATGAGATTCTCGGTGGTAGCGGCCCCGGTGACGATGGAAGAGGATCCATTGATGAGAAGTTGAATCGGATGTCAGCAATGAACCAGAGTACGACCTTGTATGATACATTGAGGAGGGTGTTCACGCAGATGAATAGACCGGACCTAGCGGATCGGGTGAGAAATGGTGTAGACCCCGAGACGTTTATGAAGGATATTCCGTACAAGAAATGAGGGGTGTGGGGAGTACGGGAGGAATATAGAGAGTTAGATGTGAATGGTGAGGTTGCATTGGGGGGTTTGGTGGAGTGTGGATGTTGTGAGGATGGGCATTTTTGATTTGGTCATGTGTATCTAGTTGTTGGTATAAAGGTCTATAAATCTCGTGTATGTTTCTTTCCATGTTTTTTGTATGTACATACATATATAGATATGTACGGTTGTCCTTTTTAATGAAGATGGTATCCTTGAAATCCATCACCCTTCTATACCCCTTACCAGATAATTCTACATTATTCCGATAGTCACAGCCTCTACTCACTTCACCGTCACAAATCCCAAACCTGCCCGCGCAATCTTGACCTCCTGTCTCATTGCCTGCTCCTCCATATCCGTCCACTTAACACTCAACTGATCCCACTTACTCCCCGGCGTATTATATTCTTTCTTCCATTGCGTATGCATCTCTTGCAGTCGCCTCAGTTCCCTCGGATCTCCACTCCCCGAAAACACCATCAATGCCGTACACGGCGGCAGTGCCTCGTGAATCCTGCGAATGCACTCCACTGTTTTGGCTAGTTGCATTTCGAGGGGAGAGTCGTAGGGAGAGTCGGCAGGCAAAGGGCCAAAAGTCGGGATCAGGCCGGCGCGCATGTCGCGGGGCGTATTCCACCAGCCGCGCAGGGCCTCAAGTTCACGGAAGCGAGCCCAAACAAAGTCGACGCCGCCGCCACGGATCTCCGCGCCATCCTCGTCACCTCTGACAACCCTAATTACTCCGTTGACAACGTCCTCGTCCGACTTGCAACACACCCTGTGCGTAGCTTTGCTCCCTGGGCCCTTCTTTGGATCACCCCAGTCAACAGCAGCCGACGTCTTTCCGGTGGTAAGCCCTCCCACGGCGGTAGCACCGCCCTGTGCCTTGTAGGTAGTACCAGTGCGTGCCAAACGAGCAAAGAGATTTTCTGTCTGGCCTTCCGGCAAACCCCACGCTTTCCCCTTCTCGCACTTTTGACGGGCCAGATCAAGACAGGCACGAGCATCCTCGATAGAGTTATGGCCAGCGGTGCCGCCTTTCTGAATTTCGCGATTAAGGTACTTCTTGGTGAGCCAGCGGAGAGATTGTTTCAAGGGAGGTCCACGGGGATGAGGGAAACATATGGCGGTGTCAACGATGAAAGGGTGGATAAGCTTCAAAGCGTTAAGATCAGAGTCAAGGGAGTGGCCAAGGAGGATAGTGCGCGGAGTGATTAGAGAAATCAGGCGATTTTGGATATCAGCAAGCGTAGTGGTGACAGGGTCAAGCAGCTCGGGAGTCATGCCAGAGTACTGAGTGACATAATTGGTGATGGGCTTGGATGGCTTAACGAGTTCGTCAAGGATGACGTCGCCAGACCAGTTGACGATGGAAATGCGGGCTAGGGACATTTCCTCTGGACCCGTCATCACCATTTCACAATCAATAGCCAAAACCTCACGACCAGCAGTCACACTGCCGAACTCAATCTCAGCTTCAGGGACATTCCCGTCTTCCAAGTTCGCAACATTTGTCATAATCCACCCCTCTTGCAACTGAAAATTTTCTTTGTCCTTCACACTCAACATAGCCGGATGAAGTTGATACCCATTGGTCGCGAGATCATCTTCACTCATCAAAAACTCCGTTATGCGAGTCCGCTCATTCTTCCATTCCGTCTTTCCGTGATCCTGATCTTTTTTCTTGGGCATCGGAGCGCTAAGGAACGTACCCATTGGCGAATGCAGTTTGCTATAGCGGTCGTCACCCGGTGCGCGGACCAGCCACAATTGCGGAAAGATGTCTGATAGGGGAGCGACTGCCTCGGGAAGCTCAGAGCGTTCAAGCTTTCGAGGTGTGTAGTCATTGGACGTGGCAATCTTGGCACCGGATGTCAGGGCTTCTCGCTCACCCTTCACGACTTCGTCGAAAACTCGATAATCAATACCTTTGCGGAACATAGCCTCTTCTAGTCCAGGAACCATGATGGTGACGATCTTACGAATTTGACTGCGGTTGCCAACGGAAACCCACTGCGGAGCCGTTCCATCCGCAAAGATGTATAGTACCAGATCCCTCCACGCATCCAGATTCACCTTACTTTGCAACCGCGAATTCTTAAGCGTGGTAATTGATGGGTAATTCGAAGAGGTTGTCGACGGAATCTTGAGCTTCTTGCACTTATTTGAAACAACGGTCCATTCGGCCTTGGCGTCTGAGTTGATGCTGGTGGCGGGGGTATTCTCGGAGTCGTCGCATGAGTCATCACCGGGTGCAGGGCGCTTGCGGCTGATGCCGGAGGCAGAGGTGTCGGGGTTCTGTGTGTCAAGGGAGGCCAGGTCGGAAATGTGGGCCTTTTGGAGGGCCAAAGCCATGCTGGCATTGGCAAGCTTCTTAGCCTTCTTGCCCATTGTGGATGAGTATGGGTGGTGGGCTGGTAGAATCAAGATACAATGCGGTATTGGTCTAATGATATCGTGGACTTAACTCGTCTAATCGCACTAAATTTTTGTAATAGAGAATAGAATATGATAAAGTGGGAGTCTCAATAGATTAAGCAGCGATGGTGATGTTTGAGTTGATGTCGATGTAGGACACTTCAAGTCCCCAAACAACCAAGAAGTCTCTGATGTTGCGCTTGCTCGACTTTTTAGTGAGTCCTTCCTCAAAAGGGTAAATTTGGGGTGTACTGGATTCTGCAGGGTTGTAAGCTTAACTTGCTTAGTCATTCAAATGCTGGACGCGGTGCTATGATGCGCGTTTGCGACCGGCAATTGAAGCTTGCGAACTGGGGAAAACTTTGGCGCAAGGTAATGATGAGGTGTCGCAAAATCTACAAGCTTATGACGTCGATTGAGATGTATATTTTGGATTTTGTTACCTGATTACGCTTTTTGTTGCTGTATTTTTCTATCATTGATATACCATCTCTAGCAATTAGTTGACTGTTCAATGCCTCCAAAGGCCAAGCTTACGGCCACCTGCAAAGGCTGCAAAACAACGATTGGCATCTTCACAAATACCTGGACGCAAATCGGGAAGAATTACTACTCGCCAAATGAGCCCGGTGAATCGGTAGACGTACAGAATAAGGGGCTGTCGCGACCCGGTGAGCCGAAGACACTGGTGAATGGATGGTAAGATTTTACTTTGAAGATCACATTTTTCATGTGATTCTGAATCCCAGGTGGTGCATGCAGGCGGTCCCACTTCGACCGAAGCGGAATTGGTGCTGACATCATATTAGTATTCTTCAAGATGTATGTTGTCCGAATTGCCAGGCTATTATCGGCCTGCGATGTGAAGAGGTTCCATATAATCATGTGTTGAAAGAGTACGTATATTCCGACAGCACAGCTTAACTAAGAAATAACTGACATTTCTCAGAAATCAATTGTTACTGCGAGAACCAAACATTGTATGGCGGAACAACCGACGAGTCTTCTCAGGCACTCTTACTGTTACAAACAACCTCCGTCTCCGCGACCGCGGTCAACCGGCCGCCACCCCTGGCCGCGAACCCGTCCAGACACCCTCCCTCAGTCCCAAAAAGAAGTCCATGCCAGTACCACCAACACCCAAGCCAGAACCTATGCCAACTCCAAAACAGAAATCACGTCGATCCTCCTATCAACCGACACCAGAACCTGCAAAAGATGAATCAGAAGCAACAACACCTGGAAGTCAAACTCTGCCAGAACAGCCGGAGAAGGAATATAAGTCACCATATAGTAACGAGCCGTTCACCATGAGTGCTGCGGAGTTATCGAAGATGAAGAGTGATATCACTCGAATAGATACGGCTGGGTTTCAAGTTATCTCGGCGTTCGATAGGGCAGTCAGCCGGATCGATGGGGATGTGGAGACGGTAAGGAATACGGCGGCACAGATATCGCGGGACTTGACGGCTGTCTCTAATGACGTCTCTTCGATGCGGACTGGACTGGTAGATGTCAAGAGTGACATGTTTAGTTTGGTTCCGGCGCCTGTGTTGGAGACCAAAATAGCAACAATCAATAGGAAGATTGACTCGGCCGTGGTACCATTGAAACAGGACATTCATGACCTTAAATCCACTGTTCAAAAGAAAAATACGGATGTGCAATCCGTCCAGAAAGACATCTTGACTATCCGGGGACACCTCCGCGACACCATCAAATCGTCAGAAACCTGTACTTCCTGCGTAGATGCCTTGGAAAAGGATCTCATCTCTACTAAGAAGTCTCACAAGGACAGCCTTCTGCTCATCAAAAAACAAAGCCAAGAAATCTATGACTTGCAAGCCGAGGTCAAGAAGCTCCGCGAAGAGATCGAGGCCTCAAATCGAGCACATAAACTAGCCGATGAGCAACGGGAGTGGCAACGACAACAGGAGCAACTGCAGAAGACAGAGCAATCACAATCGGGATTCGGATCTATGGAACTCGACATCCTGACTGCGAATTTGGCAAGTGTAGGCTCCAAGGCAGCCATGATTGAGACTTTGCAAATGGAATTTCAACTTTTCAAGTCTAGGTTTCAACGGCTAGAACAATTAGCTTCAAATACTGCTGCTGGCACCCCAATGACCATCCAGCCCTCAGTGGAAACCATGAACCCCATTCTTCCCAGATCCCACACCCCCTCCTATACACAAGCCTACAATCTCCCCCCACACACTGGCCGTCGGCGGAAACGGATAGAATCGGCACCGCAGACGGACGATGACGATGATGACACTTTGTTGCAGGAAACCCTGGCGGTTAGGCGACCAGTAGCGAAGAAGAGGAAGGCGGATGTAGTGGAGTTGGAAGAGGAGGAAGTGGACATTATTGGCGGTGGAGCGGACGATGCATATCGGTGGTCTCCGCCACCAGCAAGGGGCAAGTCTCCGGTCAAGAGGACGACTCG
Source organism: Ambrosiella beaveri (assembly GCA_030294605.1). NCBI lineage: Eukaryota > Fungi > Ascomycota > Sordariomycetes > Microascales > Ceratocystidaceae > Ambrosiella > Ambrosiella beaveri. The sequence goes on from JARQWA010000008.1 coordinate 74,378, forward strand.
ACCGACGAGGAAATCAAGTACAGCGAAAAGGTAGTTCGTTGTATATTAGGTAAATATATATCAAAATTTAGATTCGTAATTACTCAGTAAATTGCAAGAATCTCACCCTTCGCATTATTCTTCGGTACTGATCTTGACGTTCATATTCATCTCTATGATAAAGTGTCTTCCCAACTCGGCCAAAGCTTCCACCGGCTCCACTACTGACGACCTCCAGAAGTCCAACCACGGGCCCGAATGATCGGGGTTCTTCTCCCACAGCTCTAGCGTAGCCCCATAGTTGTTGTTTTCCATTTCCTTCAGCCTGCGAATCTGCGTCAACATCTCATTTGACTCTTTGTAAAGATACCACTCGGTCAAATAGGCCTTTTTACAGTACTCGTCGACCATGGTCAGGATCATCCGGCACATGGCGATGGGGTCAATGTTCACCAGGATATCTCTGTGCTTTTTGGGCAGGTTGTGCTTGGCGGCGTAGATGCCTAAGGCCTCGTGGAACGACATTAGGTCCTGGACGGCGTTGGGGAGCATCTTGCAGATTACGTAGGCAGTCTTGATGCGGTACATGGACCACGGGATGGGATTGGATATTGGGGAGCATCTGGAGGCCTTTAGGCACAGGATGGATAGTGACTTTATGAATACCTGCGAATCGGGGTGGCAATAGTGGGCGAACCAGTCGCCGAGCATGACAGTCATGGGGGTGAGTGCCCACATGTTGGCCTGGATGAGGGGGACAAGCGTTTGCGCCGAAGACTGGATAGTGGAGACTTTCAAGTCGTCGGACACTTTATCTCGGGTATCATGGTACAGGGCATAGATGTTACCGTGGTTCACAGAGACGTCCAGCGGCAGCACGGACCGGTCGATCCCCGGATCGCGGATAAACCTGGGATCGGTCACTGAAAAGGCATTCGCCTCGATGATCTCATCGGGAATTAACGGTATCGCCTGATAGTTATCTAATTTCTTAACGCAGCGTTCACAGTCGCACTCGATGCAGTAAGGGAAGAGATCGCGGGCGCGGGCTTCCACGGGGAGCGTGGGGTCGACGTAGGAAATGAAGATTTCCTGGCCAGTAGGGATGGTGCGGTCGGCGATGAGGGTGGCTTGGCCACCAATGATTTGGACGGAGGCGTTGGGGACGCAGGAGTGGTTGACCATTGCGAGGTCGGTATCGAGGAAGATGGTAGAGGCGCCCATGTCGGCATCATATTCATTGAAGCAGTTGGTAAGGAGCTAAGTTATCTGTTAGTTGTTTTCTGGCATTCCATACCCTTGGAGACGCAGTATCGTCAACTTACTCGGGCAAGTATTCCGGCGTAGTAGTCGGTCTTGTCAGGCCCCGCAATCTTAGTATACGACAAGGCCACATACGCCTGCAATCTCGCATCTTCCCACCCCTTCTTATCCTTCTTCCACCTCTCGACATTCCCCTCCAACTTCATCACCTTCTCCTCCATCTCCTTCCCCCCTAACATAATTGTCATCAGCAACCTCACCGGCGTCGGTAACGGCTTTCCATCTCCCCTTTCCCTGGCATACTTGAATACCAAGCACTCCTTCTTGTGCCCCAGGACCCCCCCGACTGTCCCCTTCCAGTCAGCCTTTTGGCAAGCCGGGCCGCAGTATCCAACGATTTTGCACTTGGAACACAGGCGGACGGCCACCTCGTTGCGGAGGCAGGCGGAACAGATGGTGGACAGCATGGTAGAGGCGGGGAAGCTGATCAGCGGGGTTTTGTACTCGGCGATGAGATCGCTGGGCTTAAGAGTTGTGATGGCGCGGATGCCGCGGCCGCGACCGGGCGAGTCAAAAAGTTCATATTTTGACATTTTAGGGATGATGAGTGGTGGTAATGAGCCGTTGATGAACGTTTAAAACTGGCGTTTTGGAGACACAAGGCTACAAAAGTTGAGAATAAGGATTAGGCGGATTCATGGGAAGTTCTAGGGTTGGGGTTATTGGAGCCCTTTTTGGTTTTAGTCTTTGGGTGTTGTTTGCCCTTTTGGGAATCGGCAGTGGTGATGGTGGACGGAGAGGGAGACCGATAGGGCCGAGATTGTCGGTCTAGTCAAGTGTCAGTGAATTTAGTGGCCGATCTTGGTGGCTTTTGTTATGTTTATCTGGTTAGCTCTGCGAATTAGTTTGGACGACATGTGAATTGCAGGGACTAGACCCTATTTATATTATCGCGAGCTGCAGATCACTGGTCAATCCTGAAGTTAGACTAGTTTTCTGTCATAGTGTGCTCTATTTTCTTGTGACTTTGTCGTCTTTCACAACAACAGCGATCTCTCACGCCCACAATGACATCACCAGAGGCCTCTCCCCACCAACCCACACATCCCAATTCCATTGTCCTTCTCCAAGGCTAACATGAAACAGGCCAATTTCTCATCTCAATGTGTTTTTTCAACCGACAAAACCAATCACTGCGCGCAAAGACATCCGCAAAAAACCTCGGGTCCTGAGGTCGTGTGATATGGGATTCTTTGGCTGGGACTCGGCTAACACCCTTTGTTGCAACCTGGAACAGGGGCACGTCTGAGCTTATCCGGGGATGAGGCGACAGGAAGCGTTGATGGAATGATGTCCGTGGTTTCAGTAGGGAATTCGAGTTTGAAAGGCCGAATAAAGTTATTTAGTTGCACATGCATGAATCACGAGACTATTTTAACTGGTGGCATCTTGTAGGACAGAAGAATAATGATATTGTTGCATTACATAATCGACAAATTGTATCAAGAAATCCAGAAACACCGAGCAAAGCCCAAAGAAATCCCTCCACCGGTTCGTAACAGTGAAACCCGAACCAAGCGGCTTAAATACAATCATGAAATAGAATAGAAAAGAAAAAAAAACAACACTCCAAATTAAATCAACAACCCGAGCCTCGGCTTAACTGTCAAATGTCCTTAGAACAAGGCAACGACACCAACGATACCGGCAATGGCTCCGGCAGCCATCCCTCTGTTCAGCGAAGCACTAGAGGTATCAGAGGTAGAGTTGCCATTAGAGCCAGTCCCAGTAGCTTTGACTCCGGAAGACCCAGAGCCATTGGCGGCACCGGAAACCCCGGTGACCTGCGCAAGAACAGTAGAGCAAGGGATGGCAGCCTGGACGTTGACACCAGAGACGGTGGGGCAAAGCGAACTGTAGGAAGCCAAAATACCTGAGTAGGAAGAGTACCAAAGAGCCGAGGAAGTTTCGAGAGCCGCGAAGCTAGAAGACAGCTTGCTGGGAATAAAGGTCGCAATGCAGTTATCGGTCACAGTCGTCTTGTCCTCAATAGACTCAATGGCATCCTCGAGGTCCCCAGTGGCCTCCGGGGGATCCGAATCCACCAGATTGCTAGCTAGCGAGACGCAAGTGGACGCCTGCTCGGCATTTGAGTAGATGCCCGAGACGGCCGACTTGCCAGCGGAAATAACGTCACCGGCGCCTGAGGTGACCTGGCCGACGATGGAGGTGACGTCGGACTTGATAGAGGAGATGTCAGATTTGATGTCGTCGTTGGCGGAGTCGGCAGAGGAGACGAGAGCGTCAGCACCGGAGATTATGGAGTGGAGGCCGTCAAAGAGGTCGCGACGGATGCGGGGGGCGGCGGTGATCATGGGGTCGGGGGCGGCGATGGCGGAGACAGAGGCTGCAGAGGCCGCGAAGGTGAGGAGAGTAGTGGTACGCATGGTGATGTGGGTTTGTTGTCTATATAGGTAGGTTGAATGAAGGTGGAATTGATGTGGTGAAGATGAAGAAGAAACAAGAAAGTAAACAACCAGTTGTTTCTGTGATGTCAAATCTCAAGACTGTCGATAATCTAACGGCATCAACCAACACGTACCAGCCCGGGACCCTTAGTCCCTTTATATATTCATTTCAAACTGTGCTCGTCAAGTACCCCATCGCCATGAGTGCACTCTATAATTCCCATTCTCCTTGTCATCTCCCACTGCCCGTGCACCGTGTGAAACCCCGGCTAAAATACCTCCATTTGCACCCTCCCCCTCCTCTCTTTTATGACAGGCCCTATCAAGGCACATAATTGAATGAACTAAATAAATAAATTTTTAAATAATTATTAGCCAAGACACTTAGAACGCAGTGAGGTAATGGAGTATTTGTACCCGAGATGTGGGTGGAGAGCAATTTGTACACGGAAGTTTGTGTAGCTGACATGAAGTCTTGGCCCATAGTTCGATATTTATTTTTTTGTTTACTTTCCATTTCCTCCGTAGTAAGCAAATGTTGTAATATATACAAACTGCAATCCTCGGAGTAAGACAAAAAATGTGTCCGAGATAAACTTGGAGCAAGTTATCTTCACCTTCTCAACATCACGGACCTCTACCTCTGTCGATCACCCTCTGATTCCGATTTTCCATTTCCTTGGTTCCCACCAACGCATACATGCAACTATGTACACGTACATAAATACATCTCTCCACCGCTAACCAACCATCCCACTTACACCCGTCAACTTTATCCCTAAAATTTTACCCATCTTCTTCCCTTCGTGCTCCATCCCACCGCCCGCAAACCTCAAACACCGTCCAACACAGCCCCTGATCCAATTCCCAAAAATAAGCCCAAGCCCATAACGCCCCGCTGCTGACCTTATTGTTTTTGCTGTTTGTATCTTAATTCTTATTCCCACAATCTCACAACAAGTACTAAAAATCCATATTATATACCCGAATCAAATCACCAAACCCACAATATATCCACCAATCCAGTTACCTATAACCCTAATAAAGCTTCTCTCTTGAGTAACCCCACAAAATCCCATAAGCAGCTGTCCGTCCTTTGTCCTCTCATGCGCCTCGCGGAGGGTGCCAATAGATGGGGACTATGACATCAGGATATGGATTATTATTTGGGTGCCTAAGTTATGGCGATATTGTTAGTGATATTCTTGGTGGATTCTTTCTGAATATTTATTTAGAATATTTAAAATGTTCCCGGTGTGGTGGGCAAGGCAGTGTCGATCGCCATGAGACAGGAAAGCCGGAAGCTCGGCTACGTGCCAAGATACGATGGCATTTTGTGGTTAAAATTTAATCTTCTAAATACAAACTGACATGATATTCGAACATGCTTACAAAGACAAATAATAATTACTATCCCTACAAACGTTTTGTTGAGTATCAGTTATAGGGTTAGGGTTCAAAATTATCACGACATCTTTAGTCGATCAAACGACAACACCTTCAAAGTCATTATCACATTCCTTTTCCCCGATAATGAAGAAAAAATCCACGTTATTTCCCGTAGCCACCACCATCAGAATAAAAAAAAGAAACCTATAAAAACATAAACCTCACCAAGAAAACTCGTAGACAACCACCCACCAACTTCACCCACAACTCACTCAACTCACCAAGCCCAAACATCACCCAAAATGACCACCCTCCACCAAACCCACCTCACCAGCGCCTCACAAACCTACTCCTCAACTTTCACCTCCGGCCACCTTCCTCTCCCCCCTTCTCAAAAATATCTCATTCTCACCTGCATGGACGCCCGCATCGACCCCTCCTCCGCCTTCTCCATCCCCCTCGGTGCTGCCCACGTTATCCGCAACGTCAGTTGAGCCACTCCCCATTTCCTATATTATTTCTACCAACTAGAAAAACCAAAAAAGACAAAGCAAAGATTGACTAACATGACCTTTCCGCCAATACACAGGCTGGTGCCTCCGCCCACGATGCCTTCCGCAGCATCATAATCTCCAACCAGCTTCTCGGAACCAAGGAAATCCTTCTCATCAAACACACAAACTGCGGTATGCTGACGTTTACAAACCCCGATGCTTACTTTGTCGTCGAGAAATCCCTTGGTCCCTCCGCTACTGCCGAACTGAAAGCCCGCAATTTCAACTTCCGCCCGTTCCCGGAACTTGAAGCTGCCATCAAAGAGGATGTTTCATTCCTCAAGGCAAGCCCTCTGATTGCCGACGATGTCCCGATTAGCGGGTGGGTCTACGAGGTGGAAACTGGCAAAACAAGACGAGTAGTTTAGAAATCAATACTTATGGTATTCATGTATTTACAATGACTTCTACCGTTACTACTGAGAGCCTTCATGCATCATTTGTGAAACGTTGACCCCAACCCAGCGAGGAGGGTTTTGAGTAGACTCGCTCATAGTGGGTTGTTGGCCCTGATTCTGCCCATCTGGTCCAGGCCCAGGATTCTGATCCTGGCTTAGCTGTTGCTGCTGCTGACTATTCCATAACTCACGATCCATTTCGAGCTTCTGAACCACGTCAGCGGAAATCATCTTGAAGTTGGCATTGAGTGACTGCGCATCAGTCCATCTCTGACCCAAGATGTCAAGAGTCTTAGTGACAAGATCGAGAACTCTCAAGCTCCGGTCAAGGTTGTTCTCATCGCGACCATGAAGGTAGACCCGAGAAGGCAGCGGAAGGGGAGGTGGACACCCAGGGTTTAAAACCGGTGCCGGCACAGGAGTTCCCAAGATGAGTTTGTCTGAGGCGTGACGCAGCACGGCCAGAAGCTGACTGGCCATGAAATAAACCTTCAGGGCGTCATGATAGGTATAGAATGCGGCATTGCTAGGTCCGCTAGCGACACGGTGGATGGTCTCAAGATAAGCTGTCGTATGCTCAAAAATCAACACGCGCCCGTAGTCTGTTATTTGCGGAGCCCGAGATGAGGGAGCAATGCAGTAGACATAACTGTACCAAGTTTCGAGATCAAAGAGTTTGGTAATATAAAGAGGAAGGGTATTGGGAAGACCAACGGTCCAGTCCTTCATCTCGTGGCACTTCTTCCAGATGAACGAAGGGGGGTCAACTAGATCATGTCCATCTGACTGGAACAGAGTCTGATACCAGTTAGACTGGATACGGCGAAGATTAAATAGGAACTGTGCAGGGTGAATCAATGGTGGCGGCGGAGGTCCAGAAATCGGCGCTCCTTCTTTGACAGCTTTGTCAGTCTTTTGCGTCGTGGCTCGAGGTACCATGACATTGATAGCGTCATCCGTAAAAGAGAAGGCCCTGGCATGAACCATGCTGATTGCACGATCCAAACTGTAGACGCAGTAGAAGATGCGCCTGCGAAAAGCCAGCTTCTCTTTCTCGCCAGGTTGAGTCTGAACAAGATCTTGGTGATACCCTAGATCGATAGCAGCCCGGCTGGCAAATCCAATGAGTTGCCATGCATCAAAGTGGGTAGGATCCATCATGGCATACTGCGTGAGAAGGATCAACGACTGGATCTGACCGGGATAGCCAGGTGTCATAGACTTGTCCGCGTAAGGCAGACCGCGAGCAACATAGTCCACACCACGCCTGTAAGCCTCGTCGCCTGCATTGCGGCTTTGGGCAGTGGCTCCCAATCCAGCTGCTATCCAGAACAAGAAGCAGTCAGTGTCTTTGATGATGCGGCCATCTTCTTGGAGCAGATCCTCGATGATGTGCCTCAAAAGCCGCTCGGGACAACAGGGGAAGAGACAGTATATGTTCTTGAGATAAAAATCCAAACTCTGCAACAACTCTTCCTTTGGTGGTAGATCCGTATTCTCAGGCGGGTGAATAAACTCGTTTGTTGCTGCTGCCAGAACGAGCCGAGCAAAGGTCATATTCGTCGCAGTCAACTCAAAATCTCTGGTGGTCGCATTAACTGACCTACAGAGTGTCAGTATTTAGATGTTACCAGTAATCTGCATGTCTTTGGAGCATTACTTACAGATATCCAAAATCTGAGACTAGTGAGTTGACGTCCGAGTTCTCGCGTTGTCTTGCTGCCTTTCTGCTCATGGCCTCCTGAATAATGGCCAAAGACCCCTTCCGATCACTTTCATGAGTGTCATCCGGAAAGTTGATTGAGCCCTTCCTCGACCGGGCAAACGCTAGCCTTCTCTCCAACTTCTCAATGCGGAGTTCCAGGGCCGCGACGTAACTGCATGATGCAATTAGCCACAGAGATTCCGACTACCGAAAAAAAAAATAACATCAACTCACCTGCGCTCTTTCCCGCGAGCGAACTGATCATTGGCACTCGAACATTCCGCCTCACGACCGGCCTTTTCACATGCTGTACAGGCCGGCAGCTTGCCATCGCACTGGGGTAGGACAGTGAGTAATGTGCTGATGTAGACAGTGACGTCAGATCATAGTACAAACCTTGACTTTTGCAGAACGACCTAATATACGCTGTTAAACTAGGAAAATGGGAGGAGGAACAAATAGGAGGCAGAGCATACATCTCGAACATGCACTTACAGGCCGCGAGACTCGTAGGAGTGGATTGTGAGAGAAGCTTGATCTCGGCAGCTTCCGGGCCGCTTGCTGTTGGAGATGCATCGATCCTGGTGGTGGATTGTGCAAATGAATTTTGATAATATGAATGTGCGATACTAACAAAGAGCTGTCTGGTGGAAATTTGATCGTTGGTATTGAGTGACTTGGGCAATTATGTGGTTGTTAAAGCGGAATATAGATAGTGGTGAACAAAGGCGTGAATGGCTAAAAAGAAACAAGATGCAAGCTGAGTTGTGAGAAATGACGAGGCTGATTGGTTCGAACAAAAACAAGCTATTGCTCCATTCAACAATTGAATTGGTAGCGGTGCAGCTTGTTCTTAGCAAGAAAGTGACAGCCGCTTGTAGCAAGGGATTAGCTTGTTATTTGTGACCCTTGGACGAACGAGGAAGGTGGTGAGTATTGGACCGTTCTAGGTATAAGGTTTGGACATAATTAGATTGAAATTGATAAAAGACTCTAATTGTCTGTGTGAATCATGCTGTTTAGTGGTAAATAGTCAGACACGCAGACGTTCAATCGCGTGGATATATGCTCGTTGTTGGTGCGGGATGCGTCTCCACTTTGATGGAAAGTAGACTAAGTGACTGCCCTGTCTCAACGCATGTGGGGCATCAGGTTGAAGGCGGACCTGCAGTTTTCGTAGCTGCATTCCTGACCTCGGATGTGATCGTGACATTCTTAATAACAAGGCCACTCTTTGTGGGCGTACCCATTGTTGTCGTAAGCAATATTCGTCAACATGAAAAGACCTATCTCATGTATTTATGTTGGTGATGTCATTAGAATCAGAATCTGCACCGTACAAGCCCGATGAGATCATGAAGTATAGAGGCCATCGCACCTGTGATCGTGTTTGACATTGCACATAGTCAATGTTACCGCATGCCGACATGAAACCACAATAATAGTGACAGTATTTGTTCTATTGTCTCTTTTCTGGCATCATCTTGACTCGTTGGTGGGATTATGCCAAAAAAATAGTGGCTCCTCCATCTTTGCTCATGTCCTCGGGTGATTCCCGTTGGGGCTTGTGGTATGATAGCCAGCCTTACATTTTTCCCGTGGTATCACATTGATATCCACAAAATCAGTAATATCTCGCAATGGACAGCCACATCGGACTTCGGCTGCCTGCTGATATTTGCCCAAAACACGGAAGCCCCGTATTCAATTGAGGATCAGATCTACGACTAAATTCATCATAAATAGTAGTGATTATATATTTTCCCACATATCAATCGCCATGTGCCAGCAAGTGCCATGGCTTGATCCAGAAACAAAAGCCACATGTTCCTGTCTCATCCATCAAATCCCGATCTATGGTTTCAGACCCCGGGGTAAACAGGGGCTCCAAGCGTCCATTATCCAGCAAGTCTTAAAACTCCGGCCACAGTCCAACCACCTCATTCTCCATTCTCAAACATCCACACTCCAAAAAAAAAAAGCCTTTAGAATGCTTTACCAGTTTCTGGGAACTGCTCAAAGCGGACGCCCCAGTCATCTTTTTTTTTTTTTCGTCATGTCGTGAATGTCATGTCTAGGACAATTCAGATGGTGGGGCCTTGACGTGGCTTGAACGGTAATGGTCTCTGCACTGCCGTTCGCAAACTGCCAAACAGACCAGGAAGTTAGCAAGGATGACGACTATTACGGGAATACGCGGAACCGATTAGGTTTGTTCCCGGTTACGGGGTACCAGCCGAAGATGTGTTTGTTGTGTATTTAGATGGATCCAGTCTTGTATTTTGAGACATGGCTGCACATATCTGTGTTCAGATCCTGTTTTTTTCTAGAGGCCTGCCAATTTGCCTATGTTGGCAACATGATAGAGATTTGTTTGTCTGCTAGTAAATAGCTGTTTGTGGTATCATCTTTCCTGGCGGCGGGTCTGTCGCGCCAGTCTCTCGATCTTCACGATTGCACCATGTGTTTTCCGACCGGTTTTCCGACTCAGTGACTCCCCAAATGATTATTTAGAACTATTGAATACATTACCTGAGACCATGGCTGATCACAAGACAGAGTGAAGTCATATTACCACTAATTTTGAAATCGGCTTTTGCCAACCCTAACCAGTTAGTTACATCTCACTGGGTAACCTCGCGATGGTTACACCTAGAGATTTCGATATTCGTAATCCAAAAAAAAGGTCGTCATCACCAAGTTCAAATGATAAGCCACTGCTTATGTGGAAGCTGCCTCGCTTAGGTGTAAGTTAGCCTAATATGGTACTCTAAACACAATTCAAGTCCGACTTTTTCTGCTATAACGAAGGTGCTATATGTCGCAGTAAACCCTCTGTGCCGCACGTTTTCCTGACCCTGGAACTGATCACTTGCGGTTACAGGCACTGATCGAGACATTGTAAACCAATTTAGCTCATATGAGACCAAAAATCGAATAGTTGAGGTCATATATTCTGGCCGCATCTCTCCATTCCTTGTCCATGTATCTGCCGGGTGCCGTCTTGACATGGAAAGTGTTCAAATGCGGAGTTCCACCATGCCCACCATACGTGTAAACGGTTACATTAGACTCCTTTCCCTCCCTGCTACACTTATGGGGCAGGAGCCACTTTTGAAAAGAGCAACTGCTTCACATTTATTGGGGGGAAAGGGCTCCGCTTGAGTATGCGTATAGCTGTGATGTTGTGAGTCCCAGATAATCACAACGTTGTAACGATGGCCTGTAGTAGTTACGTGTGCACACTCTTCTTGGTACATGACAGCGGAACCGGGACGTGATTGGCGGTGACTATAAATGTCGAAAGCAATACAAGTACTGCACATGATCTCCACATCTTGTATATTCACGACTAGGCTCTATAATTGAACCATTTGCGACAAGCAAAACAACCCATTCTTTTTTTAAATATCCATCAGCCTGCATCTTGTTGAATTCTCTGCCCCGACGGACCATCCCTGGCCTCGTTTGCCCCTCTTAACTATTCCTTCCCACAGGTTTCGAGCTCCTTGGGTTCTTTCCGCATTTAGCAGTTAAGCTGAACGGAGGTTGAGTGAGTCCCTGTTCCTTCATTCTCAAATGCATTCATGGGTTGGATTTTGTCTTCCCTCTCTTTGCATTTTCTCCTAGAATCTAACATTTGTTGCTCGGGCTAGATTCTTTTCTTTTCTTCCTGGTTAGACGTTACTTTGCGTGTTGGATATTTCGTATTCTTGACATCAGAGAAGCATTTTGTCATTCATTTTCCAAGAGTCTACTTGTCGCCCTTCGGATATACTGGCCTTTCTGAGATTCCTTTTTGCTTATCGAATTTGACTAGAAGCGACTATCATTATAGTGCAACATTGCACAAGACACAAACAACATCTTCTTTGCCTTTGTTTTACGGAGCATACGTCCGTACTCTTTCGAACCATTGGCATCTAGCTTTCTGACGACAGCGAATCCTATCTGGGTTCTAGGAGTCACGTTCTCAAGGCCCGGGGCTATCCACGCTAACCGAAGAAAGTTAACACAAAGGTGGTTGTGATTCTGAGCCACCGATAGGTCGATAGCGCCCATTTACCGCAGCTCATCTCGATCCGCCGCCCCCGCAGCGGTCTGCTTCGATAGCATGGGACTCGTTATGCTGTAGCTCTACTCAAAAAGCTGCGAAACCTCATCTTGACATCATCCCAAATACCAACAACACCTGATTTTTACACCATTTGCCTGTATATTGGATAGCAAATCCAGATGTTGAACCTTGATCATTGCATTTCAAACCCTACCTCGTTACTTTAGCTCTTGCATACAATCATACAACGTCTGTCCGCGAGCCCCGCTTGGTGCACACCACTGTGCCTTTCTTTAGACTGTTCAACCCTTGCAATATCGCTTACTTCCGCCAACGTCTTTGAATAGCGTCACTTACATACATCCTCGCCGCCAACGCTTTGCGACACACATACTGTCCGCCATGGATGCCGCTGATATTTTTCGGCAGGGCCTGGGCGCGATGCCTCAGCGCCAACAACAACCCCCGCAGTTTCCACCATACCCATTCCAGGTACCCTATCCACTACCGCCACAGCCTGGTGTACCTATTCCTATGCCGCTGGCGCAACAACAATTCCAGCTTCATCCGCAGGCGACAATGATTCAGCAACAACCCTTACCGAATCCACAACAAATCCATATGGGACATCCCATGCAGCAACAAATGCACATGCAGCAACACATGCCGCCTATGCCCATTATAATGCCACCGACATATCGTATGCCTCAGAAACGTGCGCCGCCACGCTTGCAACCCGCCAACCCCAATGAGCCAGTGGACGAGACGTCTGCGGGAAGGATTGCTCATACTCTGACGGCCTGTTGTCGGTGTCGCCAAGTAAGTGGCCTCGAAGCCAGCAGTGATATCTGCCATGACTGACATGGTTCCACTTCTATAGCGCAAAACTAGATGTGATCCCACTCTTCCTCGCTGCACGCCGTGCGAGCGGTCTGGATCCGTTTGCGAATACTTCGATGCTAGCAAAGGAAGGAAGATCAACCGGTATTATGTCATTCGACTACAGGAACGTGTTCGCGCTCTTGAGGCCGAGTTAAACCAGTTTACAGATGACGATAGCGAATATCCCTGTGATACCGAAGATGTTGTGCGTCGAGGGGGCATGGTCAAACTCCATGAGACTGATGACACCCCTCGATACTTGGGTCCCAGCAGTGGTATCGCCATGAGTCGCTTGGTCATGGAGCGGGCCAAGGCTTACGCCGATAAACAGCGAATCTCAGATATCATTCCTGAGGTTAGAGCTAGGCGTCAAGCTCGGATGCAGTCGATTATGATGACGAATGCGCCAATCCGGAAGAAGAGCTATCCGATGATGAGTGCGCATCCGGCCAAGGCTCTTCCGCAGCGACCGGCGGCTGATAAACTCGTAGATCTCTACATTCAGAAGGGTAAGCTTAAGAGCGTTATAGTTGTCATCCAGCCTTTACACTAACACTATGTATCAGGACAATTATTCTGGCCCATTTTGTGCGAGCAAGAGTTCTTGGAAGATGTGCAAAAAGTTTACGATGGTGACAATATGGATGCCCACCGTAATTTTATTGTGCGAATGGTTTTTGCCATGAGTCTACAGATGATGGACATGCAGTATGCTGGTCTCGCTGACAGTTATTATCTGGCTGCAATGCAAGAGCTCGAGGAGGTGGTTCGCGCCAAGGATCTTCGGACTTTGCAATGTCTTCTCCTGTTGGCACAATATTCACTTCTGACTCCAACCCGGACTGCGGTGTATTTCAGCATTGGCCTTGCTGTGCGTATTGCACAACAAGACGGCCTTTTGGATGAAAAGACCATTGTACGGGGATATGGCGGTAGTGAGCTTGATGCTCGTACGCTGGACATGCGACGAAGATTGGGTTGGGCTGTGGCCTGTATGGAGTTCAACCTGAGTTTGACAATGGGTCGTCCGAACGGGATTGCCAAACTGGGGAACCTCATGGACGTCAAATTCTTTTCGACTGTCCACGACAAGGACATTACTCCCGAAGGCATCAACGAGGCCAACGAACCCGATGAGAGAAAAGTTCTGGCCATTCATTGCTACAATATGCGGATGTTGATGGCGGATGTCAGTCGCACTCTGTACGAGAACCAGCGCGATGAAATCAAAGACGACGGCCATCCCTGGTTTGAGCAAATGATTGCGCGGATGGAGGACTGGCTCAATGCTACGCCCGAGAAGCCCTCATGGTCCAAAGCATGGTTTACCGGTGAATTTCACCAGATGCGTATCTTCTTATACAGACCGACGCCGCAAGTTCCGTCTCCCTCACAGCGTGCGGTTGGGCTCTGCCATGAATCGGCCAACTTTATCATAGATTTGGCCCGTCAGCAAATGGAGCAAGCTGCTGTTGATGTTACTTGGGTATTCATGCTATCTCTGTACACAGCCATCAGTACGCTATTGTGGTCAGTGTCATATCCGGCTACGCGCCAACAATATGCCCGTGACGATGTTGATGAGAAGATCAACATTGCGCTCGATATCCTGGATAGGTGTGCAGAGAGATGGCCCGGGACGCAGACTGCCTCGCAGATGTATTCTGTGTTGAGTAAAACCATTCTGTCGAGCTATGATTCCAAATATAATGCAAGCCAGAATGCGTTCACACCTGGATCAGGCGGACAGGTTAGCTCCCCGCCGGGATCTGAGGTTAGTCACCAGCAACAAGCGTCGCAGCAAGATAGCACAGAGAGCGGTGGATTCAACAACCCGTTCAAGCAAGAGTTTGGGTTTGGTGCTAGTGATGGGAGTGCGCCACAGGTCATTTTCGAGAACTTCCTCCCGCATCCTACGTTCCGGTCAAACTCAATCTTCCATAATCCATCGTCTGAAGGGGGTCGGCGTAACTCGTTCTTCCCTCCTGATTCGGCTGATGAGATGCCGCCTGGCGCCGGCCCACCACAGATGGGCTTGGGCTCCCAACAGATCATAGACGGCATGGGCAACCAAGGACTAGCCAATGCTATGTCGCCACCTAGCACGATCGGCTCATTTCCAGTCAAGCATGAGCCCTATGTTATCAAGCAAGAGTCATCTCCAGCTACTGTCCGGTCAACACCAACGCAAGCAAATGCTCAGCCCGTGGTCAACATGGCCACGCCTCCGCAGGCGGTGCCGAGGCCTCAGATCCAAACACCGCATATGATACCTGCTGGGCCACACCTAGGCCCCCTTCCCAACAGAGGGCCTCCTCAGCAGCAGCAGCAACAACAGCACCATCATTTTGGTCTTGGAATGGTTGGGCAGACAGGCGTCAACAATACGCAGCAGCAACAGCCACTTCCATCGGGTCCCCCCGTTGGAGCAAGTTCTAACTGGTTTAACCAGCAGAACCCAATGTTCTCACCCGAATTTAGCCAGAGCTATATCCCTGTTACTAATCAGGGCAGTTCGCCGGCTACCTTCTTCCCCCCGACGTCGGGAGTCACATCGGCACCAATGCTGCTTGATGGGTTCCCGCCATCGGCTCCCCCAGCCGGTGCGCATACTATTGATCTTGACATGGACTTTAGCATTGACCTGGGCCACATGGGTGTTGATTTGGCGGGCGGCCCATCGCAGGTGGCGTTTTCGGTCGAGAGACATGGAAGCTTGAACCAGGAGCAGCAAATGGAGCTGATGGATGTTTTGGAGCACGAAGGAATGAACGAGATTGATGCGTTTTTGAACATGACGGGAACTGGCGTGGGACCGGGTGGTGCGGGTATCAACGGAGGTATGCGGTGGGGGGAGATGCCAATGTGAATGTGAGTGTAAAGGGGTCTTTTCTTGTTTGGGTTATGGAGTTTGTATATATATCTATACCATGGACATTCACGTTGTGTTTTAGTTTTGTTTAAGTTAGATTATTATCTTGAGAGATTCATGCATTAGACTGTCTATCATTGTTATATGGTTCATCTTGTTATTTTATGTTCAAGTCTGTACTTGATGTATCACCAGCCAAGGAGTTTCAGCATGGATGATAGTCGCGAAATTCCCTTGGGTGATGATTTTCGCACTTTATTTGATCTTGCGGGCAAGACTCGAGTCTGGCTTAGTCCGTCGTGAAGCCAATACTTAGTTGATAAATCGTTTGGCATAGTAAATGGCAACAATATTGTCTCCGTAATTGGTCTCTGTTCTGTATGAATATGATCCTTTCATTTCATGCTCTGGTGTGTTCCGTCCCGTGAAAAAAAAGACGTCAAAAGATCTTGACGGTTCTCTCCCAGGCCATCCTCGACGTATGATCGGTTTGGGACTTCATACATTCTAGGCACTCTTTTCCTTCAGTTTGTTTGTCTGGAGGATTGAGGTGCGGATTGGAGATATCGGGATGATATGTATGGTATGGACAGGATACAAGTAAGTGGGGATGCCGGAGGTGGCAGTGATGAACAAGGGGTGATGGTAGACGATACTGTAATGTTCTCCATAATCCGGCCATATGGCCGGTCAACATGTGTGCCGTGTCATCTTCCCATCATCAGTTGACGGAACTTGGCAAAAATGAATCTCACGCCACCTATCTCGTGCCCGGATGTTAAAAAAGATCTGGTAGAAACGGCGGTAGATTATGGAGAATGTGAGAATGTAGTGGCCGAAGAGCAATAGAGAGCAGTGGTACTACGTTTATGTACTAGGGTTGATCTGTATGTGTATCGGGCACTATGTCCCTCATAAGAACTAGTCATGTATGACTGCAGCGTGAGTCCCGCTTAGATTCATCGATCAAGCAAATACTCCTACGTAACTGACTCCTACGCAACTGGCGCCGTTTGCGCCGCGGCTGATTTGAAGACTTTTGTGAGACCGAACGGAAGAGTAAGGGACTTGGACTTGGCGCGGTGGTTTCAGAGGATGATGGCGTGTAGAATTATGCAAATTCCGAGGAAGGCATCATTAAAATTTATGGTGTGTGATGGGTAGGGAAATGAAGGGGTATCAAAGACTCTAGACTACGAAAAGTGAGGGAGGCAAATGTGGGACAGGTGGGAGTCACACAGAAGGGGGCAACTGGACTCAGGGCTTCTGTCTCCGCCACTCCTCTCCATCCCATTGATGAAACTTGTTCATGTAGGCACAAAAGTATAACTCGATAAGATGAACAGGTAGGCGTTTTTTGCTATGGGTTGAAGTTTCGAGGTGGGGCAAAGGTGGGGGTACACGATCACAGGTGGAACGGAATGATCCGGGGCCGTGGCGATTGGGGTTGGTTGTTAGGGTTAAAATCTTCACTTTCTAACCCTACCGTCTGGTTGCGCTAATTTATATTATTGGAAAAAACGTAATCAAGTCCTGAAATTTGGAGATCTTAAATACACTATCAGTTTTTTCCCTCCCAGATTTGGAAAGATTCTAATTGATTAGTAGGCCTAATGGGAATATTAACTGGCTTATCTGATGAAGCTGTCCGCTTTTTCCTATCCTATGTTTCGCAACCGGGCTCAACACAGCCTGTCGATACAGCTCTCCGACTAACTTGAATGCATCCAACATAAACCTCGTGTTCTCAAATTTTTGCTTGAATCAATTGAATAGTCCATTTCCCTTTCCTACCGGCATCCCCACCGCCAAGCCTGGCTACAGTACCTTCTCGACAGACAATTCCCAATTAGGAAATAAATCTCCGACACACTCAATCGCAAGAGACGACACGCTGTGGGTTCTTGCACTCTGATTGGCTGGAGGGGTCCCAGGAGTCTTTACCAAATGTGTTTTTGATAGACGAGACAACGATGGCGATGGCGATGGCGTGGACGGGTATTGATACGGTTGGCATTGAAGTAAATTGATAATGTGTACGATTCGGTCAATACCAAATATGATGCATGAGAACATGAGGGTGGCAATGTTCTCTGTGGTCGGGTGATCATCTGGATGGCAGGCTGGTGATGGTCGCATAGTTTAGGTCTTGAGATATGGCCACTGACGGTTGTCATCCGGACTGATTAGGTGTGACATGATCAACCACTAACAAGGCGACCGAGACGCATGTCATTATATCGGCATCCCTGGCGTAGAACATTTGGCATACATCGCCAAGTGCTTGGCTAGAGCTTGTCTAGAGCTTGTCTTAGTGCTGGTTGTCAGATCTTGATGATTGCGTTCCCGTTATTAGATCACCGGCAAATATATCGAGCATCTCAATGCTACCACTTCAATTAAAAAGTGTATACGTCTCTTCAAAATCATGACGGAAGTTTCTTGTCCCATTCTTACATTTTTATATACGGAAGGTCAACATCACCACCTAACCCTTAAAACTCTTACTTCAAACTCACCACCGGCTTACCTCCGTCAAGCCTCTTGGCATCTTGGCGGCAACAAGACTAACAGGCGACTTCTTTTCCACTGGAATCCAAGCCAAAGAAACGACCAGAGAGAAAAACGTGGATATGTTGTCAAGAAAACCAAGCATTTGACTTTTTTTTTTGTTTTTCAACGACAGCCAAGATCATCACGAACGTGGCCGTCGTATATAATTTTCCTTTTCAACCATCAAGTACCAGTTCTTATCAACAGAAAATTTAGTCAAGAAGGCAACTGGGCACGAGAGCGACTTCAAGTTCCTGATTGTCGTAGTGCTTATATATCCAGCTAGGTCCGGCCGCAGAAAGTGGATCTCTGCGTATATTTTTTTTCTGGTGTAACAAGATAAAGAAAATCCGAGGAGATCATGAACTTTTTTGGGCAGGTAGTTGCCGAAAATGTACTACTACAGCATTCTGGAACGGACACCTAAATCCAGCTGCAGGCACTATCATCTACCTTGATTTCGCTGTTCAAGATGCGGCTAATTTTTAAAGAATATTTGAGTTAGTGAGATATGGCATCAAAACAAGTGCGACGAAGTCCTTGACGAGAAACTCAAGAGAAATTCAATACATATATTGATATAATCTGTCGGTAGGGTGCACTGTAGAACCCGCTTGAGTGGAGAGGGGGTGTCATTTTAGCAGAGTCGCCGCACTTTCCCTGTTCTCGCCCACCTTACCCACCCACGTAATACCACATAACCTTGATCTCTCTTCGCCAACACCCCCGGGTCTCTCAATCCTTCTCTCTCTCTCTCTCTCTCTCATCATTCTCGAATTCTCAATCTTGGCATTCCGTCCTTTATCTTCCCACAGAAACACCACCAAGACTTGGCTTGCTTTCCCATGTTGAAACCTCCAGCCAACCAGAAGCTGCCATGCGCCCCCGTGGGCCGTCAGTTGATTTCCTGATTGGGCGTGTGTAAGTTGCCAAGACGTTCATCGGTTCGAACAGACATGAAAAAAAAGGTTCTCTAGCATTGTATTGCCCTGGACTCTATGCTCTGGGACGAGTAGAAGGCAATGAATAAGGATAAGATGTCTAGCAGTATGAAAAGTAGGGGCTGTATGCATGTTGAACATTGGGTTGATGGTGCGTGTGGATGAGCACGTTGGCCTCGAGCTGCATCCAGTGGCCTGAAATAGTGTGTGTGCCGCGTGGAACTAGTATATAAAGCAAATGGCATCAGCTCTTGCTTGAAGACTCTGTTCCGTTTTGGGATCTAGAGCAGTCTTGCACTCGAAAACAGCCTTGCATATCTTCTTGGGGCCATTTGAGTTTATAAAGAGGAGTGATTTACTTTCTGCTTTCTATTTCTATTTCTTTTTTTCTTCGTCCTTCCAGTGACAAAGATCACAACCCGACTTTGGTCGTACAGCAAACACAATGGTTCTTCACGAGTACACTTATGTGTTTGCCATCGGCACTTGCTTTGCCCTTCTTGAGGCTTACAACAATGGTGCCAGTAAGTTGATATCCGATATTTTGTCCTTCCATCCAACCTTGACCATCACCATCCCCGACATACGCATCTCGACACAGTCTAACCTTTCCCTCCCTCCAGACGATGTCGCCAACGCCTGGGCCACCTCAGTCTCCTCCCGCTCCGTCACCTACCGCCAAGCCATGATTCTCTGCATAATCTTCGAACTCACTGGCGCTCTCGCCGTCGGTGCCCGCACCGCCTCCACCATCAAGAATGGTATCATCCCCATCTCCACTTTCGAGGGCAACGCCGGTGTCCAACTGCTTGCCTTCGCCTGTGCCTCCGCCGGTGCCTCCATCTGGGTCATGTGGTGCACTCGCAACAACGCCCACGTCTCGTCCACCTACTCGCTCATCTCCTCACTTGCCGGTGTTGGCATTGCCACTGTTGGTGCCAGCGGTGTTCAGTGGGGCTGGAACGACGGTCAGGGTCTCGGTGCCATCTTTGCCGGTCTTGGCATGGCCCCGTTTATCTCTGGGTGCTTCGCCGCCATCATCTTCATGCTTGTTAAGTACACTGTCCACATCCGCCATAACCCTGTGCGCTGGGCCGTTTGGACGTCCCCCTTCTTCTTCCTGATTGCCGGCACCGTCTGCACTCTGTCCATTGTCTACAAGGGGTCCCCCCGTCTCGGCCTTGACAAGAAGCCCGCCAACTGGATCGTCGGCGTCACCGTCGGCACTGGCGCTGCCCTCGCCGTTGCCTCCACCGTCTTCTTCCTCCCCTTTGTCCACGCCAAGGTCATCAAGAAGGACTACACCCTCACCTGGCTCGATGCCCTCAAGGGCCCTGCCCTCTTCTGGCGCGCCGCCCCCGAAGATGCCTCCGAAGCCGTCATCCCCAACTACGCCGTCGTCCAGAATGACTCAGGAGACCTCGCTGCTCCTACCCTCAAGACCGTCGCCACCCAGGGCGGCTCCGACTCCTCCATCAAGGTACTGTCGTCCCCCGCCATTGAGCCCATCAACAACAACAGCGAAAAGAACGCCGTCCACCATGAAGCCAATCAGGCCAACTACCGCAAGATGCTCGCCGAGGCCGAGGAACGCCACCACGCCAACCTGCGCCAGCAAAAGGGCCCCCTCGGCTGGGCGATGCGCACGCTCCATGAGAACCAGATGGGCGCCGGCTCCATCCACGAGACCAAGAACATAATTACCTTCTTCAAGCGGATCCCCGCCATGATTGTCGTCGCCTGCTTATACGGTACTGCCTACGATATCCACACCGCCCAGATCGGCATCGAGGGGACTCCCGAGGGCCAACGCATGGAGCGAGTCTACAGCCACGCCATCAAGTATCCCAACGAAGTCGAGTACCTGTACTCCTTCGTCCAAATCATCACCGCCTGCACGGCCTCATTTGCCCACGGCGCCAACGACGTCGGGAACGCCGTCGGTGTCTGGGCCGCCATGTACTCCGCCTGGCACACAGGCTCTGCTATCGGCGCCAAGGCGCCCGTCCCCCTCTGGCAAATCGGCGTCGTGGGCGCTACCATCTGCATCGGCTTCATCACCTACGGGTACAACATCATGAAGGTCATGGGTAACAAGATCACCTACCACTCTCCATCCCGCGGGTCCTCGATGGAGCTGGGCGCGTCAATCACCGTGTTGGTTTTCTCGCAGTACAAGTTACCGGTTTCGACGTCGATGTGTATTACGGGGGCTACCGTTGGCGTTGGTCTGTGCAATGGGTCGTTTAAGGCTGTTAATTGGAAGCGAGTGTTTTTGTTAGTTTTCTCGTGGTTTATGACGATTCCGATTGCGGGGTTGATTGGTGGGTGTTTGATGGGATTGGCGTTGAATACTCCGCATTTTGCTTAGGGTGGGGTAGTTTTGTTAGTGTTTGATTAATTTATTGTAGGCTTATATGACCTACGGATAGATAGTGTGGTGTTTATGGACACCACAGAAAAAATAATTATCAAAATATAAAAAATATGAAAATATCTTGTCTTATCTTGTTTTTTTCCGTATGAAAGTGACTATAATGAAGAATTCGGCTGCAGGATTCATTGAATCCCACTTGTGAACATCATGTGTAACATTTCAAGTTAACCTCAGAATACTGTTCATGCTAACATAATTCAAATCAATGTCTATATCCGTACTTGACTAGAAATACCGTCATAGTGCAAAAAAAAAAATCAACCTCATTATCTCGCATTATCTCAATGCCCTATATTACTTCTCTTCTTCACGACGACAATGCCAAACAGGCATCAACTGCCAACCCAACCCTAATTTCAGTTAGCCACAACCCTTCCCACACATATTTCTCTCTGAACAGACAAACAAAACTTACCGTCCTTGCTGCTGATGTACAACATCACTAATAAGATCCCTCTCCAAATCCGGAAACATCGCCTTCAACGTATCCACCACATCTGCATGCTGCGCCTCCTGCAACCGTCTAGCCTCGGCAGCCTCCGCACTTGCTTGGCGGGCCGCCGCTTCCTCGGCTGACAAACTGTGTGTCCGTAGCGGCGGTTGGAATGGGGCTTCTAGGGATGGTCCCTGGACTAGTTGTTGTGCTTGTGCTTGTGCTTGGGCGGATGGGTTTGTGGCGGGGGCAAGAGGGGTTATGATGGGGCGGGGCGGCGGAGGTGGGGGCGAGGCAGGGTCATCAGTGAACATTCGTCCGATGGTAGAGAGTGTCGATAATGGCTGGGCGATAGTTTGGAATAGTGTCGCTAGAGGGGCGGAGCCATCCGGTGACGACGGCGACGACGGATCGGAACTGGAAGGGGCAAACGCTTGGGAGGATTCGCCGCCGGGGGCTGCTTGGTGGTGGGGCGTGGCCGCTGAGGAGCCGGCGATGGCAATGACGACTTTTTCGGAGAGGGAGGCTGGTTGAGTGGGGAGAGGGGGTAACGGTGGGGATTCAAGGCGATGGCGTTCGGCGATGGCAGAGACGGCAGTTTCAACGTTCTTTTCGAATTCTTCGTCAGTGATTGTGAGGGTAGTCCGGTCCATGCTTTCGATGAACTGGATGGCGCCAAGCTGTGGGTGGGGAAAATGTTAGCCACAGTCTTAATAATATATACCAGATATGGCTTACTAATGATGATAAGTAGTATCCAGCTTCACCGCTCAGTTTATCTTGGTTGCGGAATCTCAAAATGTACTGAACGTTGGAGACCAGGTGCTCAGGGTTACATTGTAACACAACGTAGATAAGCAACGGCATAAACGAGTCCGCCGATGAATCCGACTTCGTGTGTTTCAATAGGCCAAAAATCACTTTGCAGCAATTCAAGACGCAAATAATCTTGTCTCGTGGTGCCCGATACGTCTTGATCTTGAGAAGTTCTGCCGCCACGGTTAGTACCAACGGTGCCAATGACGTAATTCCCCATCCCCAAATCCTCCAACTTACCATCTTGCGCCAACTTCAAAAAGCGCTTCCCGCTGTCCTCAATATTCGGGATATCTAGATGCTCCGGCCGAATCCACGAATATATGTTGATCTTTTGTGTCAGAACCTCATCCCTCTCCACATCCTCCTGGTGCTGCCCCTTCCTCCCCGGCCCTACCCCCCGATCCCCCGTCCCCCTTCGTCCCCTCCCCGTCTTCACTGGCGGCGGAATAACCGGGCTAAACGTCTGCGAATACAACCGATTCATCACCAACTTCTCCATCCCTTCCCTCGCATTATCAAACTCGGCATCACTAACATCCCTCCACACCTCGCAAACCGCCATCTTATTCGCAATAAACGCCAAAAAGTCACTGATAATCTTTACCTGCTCGTGTACCATCCACTGCTTCTTCCCAAACTCGTTCAGAAATGACTTGAGATACCGGGCAATCGGGTCCGCCTTGCGGTGTCTCAACTGCTCCAAGAACCTCTGGAAATCAAACGGCAATGCCGGCTCCGGGTCCGCCGCCGGCGGCGGTGGCCGATGCGCCAACTGTGGTCCCCCTGCAGCCGCCCCGTCCTCCTCTACCTGCGCCCCCTCTTCTTCATCCTTCGGCGGTACCGGCGGCCCCTTGTCTTCCTCCCCTCTCACGCTCTTCGTCCTCTCCTCATCGCCCTCTGCCTGATCCATCGGCGTCTTAAACGACGCCGTCGTCCCCAGACTGCTCACCGACGTCTTCCCGGTAACCATCTCCGACAACCCCAATCCTTGTAACTGCCCCGTCGATAACGGTTCCAGCGAGCTTTTCCGCGGTGGATGCGCATGGGCACCCGACAAATTATTACTACTCGACCTCGCCGACGATGACGCCGCATCCCCCGTTATCGTCATCCCCCCATTAAACAGCCCACCGGTCCCTGATGCCCCAAAAACTGGCGACGCAATCTCCAACCTCGGCGACATCACCTCCTCCTCCGTCGGCCGCGGGCCCTCCTCGCTAAACTGCAACATGATACTCCGCAACTCGGAGCGGTCTTCCCCGTCACCTTCTTCAGGCTCGTGGGAGGCCCCGCTGCCTGTCGTTGAGAGGGCAAGGCCGAGGTCTGAGGGGCGGCGGGGGCGCGCGGAGGGGGAGGCAGCTAGTGGGGTGGCCGGAGTGGGGTCGACGTATGGGGTGGGTTCAAGGAGAGTCATTGGGCCAGGTGGGGGCGTAGAGGGGGAAGGAATATCGGTGGTGATGGAGGTAGGGGGATGGTTGGAGGCCATGTTGGTGGTTGGTTGGTGGTGGCCGATGATGAGTTGGATTGTTCGTTCGGTGTCGAGAATTTCGTGCAGGCAATTGACGATCCCGATTAAAGAATATGGCAACGTAATCAAGTCGAGATTGATAGGGGCGTCGTAAATAATAATGCGATTGGTGATAAAGTGGGAAGAAGGTTGAAACCAAGTTGTTTCTGCGGCTCAAAATGTGAAGCTAAATAATATTAACCCAAAAGCTCCAAACTCCCCGGGTTCCAGTCTTCACCCCACACCCTAACTATCTCAAACCCTCCTAAAAAAGGAGATGTTACAAATGTACAGATTGACCCGGACTTATATGTACAAGGTCACTGAACCCTACTAAGTTCTCCTGATCGTCACTGGCAATAAATAATGTTATCTTTTGACCGTGTTTCTGCTAATTGACTCTGAATTCATCTGGCAAATTACCCCTCTATGACGCTTTCATCAATCCTCACTGAGGCTGCTTCGACACTCACTATTCTGCCCAGATACCCCGCCCTGTGACGTTGTGCCAAGACACACAGTGTACTACACACCGTCAAGCTAAAGACTATATATGTATCAGCCCACGAACACAGTGCGATAAAGTGAATATTCCAGATGGTTGGGTATCAGCGTCATAGCACCCTCAGTCAGACAAGCAGCACTAGTCCGTCTCTGTCCACTTTCAAGCTCACAAGCTCCCGGCCGCCTCTCCCAAAAGAAAGCCTATTTTACACAAAATTCCACAGGTCCCGACAGACAACAAGACAAAATGAAACTCATTGGTATCAATTAAAATCACGTGAATCTATGCAATGCCCCTGGCACCTCTATACTATATACAACTTCCTCAAATCATAGCCACAGCCATGACTTGAAGCAGATAGGAGAAAATGGTGCAGAATACCATCTACACATGCAAGACCAATAAAAGAAATATAGACAAAGGAGGGTATGAAAAAAAAGCCCAAACAAAGAAAACAAAAAATCAGCTTACCCGCTCATGCCCGGCGTTCCACATCGTTAAACTCTTCCTGATCTTCCTCATCAATCTTTTCCAACTCATCCTCCTCCTCCTCGTCCGACAACCACGGATCCCTCGCCATCTTCTTCAACGTCTTCCGGATGACAGGGTCCTGCTCCATCTCCTGCCAGATTTCCAACCGCCACTCTTCAGCCGGAGTACCCCGGCCATTCTCGTCATCTTCCAGGTCCTTGCGTCTCCGCTCGCGCTCCTTAGCGGTGATGGATTTCCACGGAGGGGTAACGGTCCACGCGGCGACGCGGCGGATTCCCAGGAGCTTACGCTTGAGGATCTTGAGGGAGAATTCAAAGAAGCCGAGCATACTCAGGGTGATGAAGAGAGTGGCCCACCAGGAGGCATCGGCACCGTAACGGTCCCAGAAACCATTCCTGACGTTGTAGATGGCAGCAGAAGGCGAGTACACACTAGACAGGAGAGCGCACCAACCCCACCAGCCAAAAGTCGTGATGAAAAAGGCACCAAGGACAAATGCAGTCTTGTAGTGAGTCTCAAAAATGATGAGCTTCCAGTTGATCCACAAGACACCAACAGTGAACGACAAGTTACCCATGGCAAACAGATTATTGTCACCCTCGACCAAGAAGTGGCCGTAGCCGGCCCAAACACCAAAGAAAGCGATAACGCCCTCGCAGGCACCGAGAAGCATCCACCGAATGAACTTGACCTGGTTGAGACCCTTGTTCCGTTGACCATAGGAATATAGCTCAGGCATAGCCAAAAGAGTATTTTCACTCAGATCCTGATCCCAGATACCCATGCAGATACAGCAAAGGGAAGTGAAAAGTGTGTTGAAGACAGTCAAAGAGGCATATTCGTAGAGCGAAGTACCAGTGTAACCATTGTACCTCTGATATAGAGCAGTCGGCAGATAGAAGAACATTTCCTTCCAGAAAGTACCAACGATGAACTTGGAAGCACGAGAGTAGTTCCAGCGTCCGTGAAGTAGAAGCAACCGCTGAAGGAAGCGGAACTGAGCAATGGCGTAGTCAGCTACACGAGCAGCCTGGAGACCTTCCTTCCCTGAGATACCAATACCAACATGGGAAGCGGAGATCATGGCCAGATCATTGGCACCATCACCAATAGCAAGCGTAAGGCCATGGTGCTTGAGATCGCCTTTAAGCTTCTTGAGCTGAGAGCGCACCGTACTAACCAAGAGAGCCTTCTGCGCAGGGGAAGCGCGGCAGCAGATAACGGAGTCAACCTTGGGCATGACCTCATAAAACTGAGCAATGAGTTCCTCCGATTGCTCGACCGCGCCAAGGGTCTGACCATCAATGACGACAACACTGTGAGCAGACTGTTCGGTGATATCGGTCGAGATGTGCTCAAGCTGTTCAGATAGACTACCCTTGGTAACATCCAGAATAAACAAGTCAGAGCCAGGCTGAATTACACGGGCTGAGTGAGCAATGTTGATGGCAGTCTCACGCTTGTCGCCAGTCAACATCCAGATCTTGATGTGAGCACGACGAAGCTTGTCGATGGTCTCAGGAACACCCTTCTGCAGCTTATCTTCGATGGCTGAAGCACCGACAAGATCCAGGCCTTTCTCAATCAGCTCACCAGCAGCCTCAATCATGGCTTGTCTGTTGACAAGACTGGTTGTGGCTTCATGGTAAATCTTCTTCCAGCTCTTGTAGTCAGCCTCACTGATGAACCGTTGCGCATAAACAAGAGTACGAAGACCTTCCGTAGCAAAGTCATCCAAGTGCTTAAAGCAGCGAGTAAAGGTCGACATCTCGTCGTATACAGGAGCCTCGTCAAGAAAAGCAAACTTCTCGGGCACAGCATTAGGCGGGAACAGGGGCGAACGAGCGTAATCAGGAACATCCATAGATGCAGTCCTAACAGCAAGCGACAATCTAGGCTTGGCCTCACCACGGTTGATTATCCGGTTAGCTTCAAACGAGCAGCTTCTAGCACCCGTGTTACGGCTGGACTCAGCGAGTTCGGCGGCGCGGCTACGCTTAATGGTCAGACTCTTGCGTAGGTTGGGTGTCGGCTCATGCAGACTGCGGCGCATCATTTCATGTTCAATATCTGCGGATCTGCGTACTTCATCGTGCGCTTGCTTGGCGACATTAGCCATTTTGAGACGAGGAAGAATCATAGAATCAGCACCCTTGCAAATCACTGCGATATGACCATTAGGAAAGCGAATGACAACAGACATACGCTTGCGGACGCTGCTGAACTCGATAACATCCAGAATCTCGTAAGTTTGCAGTTCCTCCGTTTCCTCATCATCAGTAGAAGTGCTTGTAATGCGGAGAGTAACGGATTGTGAAGTTCTGTTAACGACTGTGTAACCCATTTCACTGGCTGCTGTTACCAGGGCGAGCTCATCTGGCGAGGCCGCCTGGTACTCAAGCTTGCCATCGCGCATCTCAGGCAAACAAGTGTGACACAAAGCCATGGCAAGAATGTACTGTTTGGCCTTGCGTGAAAAGAGCGAATGGGGTTTCAAGCGAATGTACTCGAGTAAATCATGCGACGTGACGTCGGGTTGCACATGATCAGGGCGACCACTAGATCTCCAGTGAGACGACGAGCGACGACCAGACATGGATACACGACCTCCTGAAATCGATTGTCTATTGGCAGATATTGAAGGGCGACCACCAGAGATAGAATGCCGTTTCGCAGACATGGAGGGACGATTGGCGGAGAACGAGGGTCTGCCGTTGGAAATCATGGATTTTCTAGGCGACAACATAGGTTCGGCAGGCTTATCAACAGGAGAAGGAGCTTTTGCGTTGGAAGGCTCCTCGCTCATGGAGAGGCGGGCGAGCTGAAATGATTGGCGGGCATTAAACTTGTTTTCCTCATCGACAGGCAGATCGGCCTCATGCAGCCACGAAGTTCCAGCAATGCTCAGTTTACGAAACTTCATGACGTTCTCGGTAAGTGTGCCCGTCTTGTCAGTGAAAATATAGCCGACCTGACCCAAGTTCTCCAGAATCGTGTTGGTGTTACACTTGGCGGGGGTATCGGATTCCTCGTCGTACATGCCCAGATCTGAATTCATCAGCAACATTTGCCCAACCTTGACAATTTCCAAACTGACATACAAAGACAGCGGAATGACATTGTTGAACTGAATAATGTACGCAATAATTATTTCGTGGAACTTGACGCTCGCATCATGCAAGTACCACGAATGTCGCTCAGTCTTCTTCTGCCACATGACGTAACCCATAGAAACACCGACAGAGAGGATAATGACGTAGAAAGCGAGCATACCAACAATCTTGTTTGCAATGCTTTCCATAGCGGGCTTTTTGGCCTTGGGGTGCTGGTTGGCGTTGAGGCCTAGAACATGTTAATTGTTTGCTACTCTTGGTGCATGTCTCATGCTGACATGCGTCTACAGCAAAGGCAGTACTACTTACGAATCTTGCACTCTTCACCAGTGTTGATAACCAATCCAACGGCATACGTCGTGTTGCGCAAAACACTTCCACGGTATACAACGTTGGAACTCGTCAATGGCATCGTCTGTCCATCGGCCGTAACACGGGCCTCGAAATTGAACAAGTCCGGGTTCGGGTCCTCAGAAACAACTTCGATTTGGGAATTCAGAATGCCCTCAATAGTCGAGCACTTAGTCAACAAAGGCGACGCCTCCTTGCTCTTCAGATTGGTTTCTCCGTCGAGAGCCATGGTTTCGATATAAGCCAAGTTTTCTTCGTTCTCAGAATGCAATAAGATAATGTCAGCTGGTATTAGCTCGTCTCTTTCCAGGCGGACGACATCGCCAATAGCAATGTCACTCCATTGAGTGGGAACCCAGCAGTATCCGTCATACTCTTCGTCGACAACACGAATTGGCTGGGCCTCCTTCTCTTTCCTGAAAGGGAAGCGCACCGGCTTCTTTTCCTTGATCTCTTGTACTCCGTCGGATTTCTTCAGGATCATAGCTTTGGTCGTATTTTCGATAGTGTCTAGTCGGTGTCTGCGCAAATCATCATAACCTTCCTTGGCCATAGTAACAAGCACAAAGAACAGCAATGGCAAAATGGTAGTGTAATTACCCGTGGTACTCAGGCCGGGAACCATTTGAGGGATACCAACACATAGGAAGTAAAAGTTTCCCACTCGGCTGAATTGGAAGAACAATTGCTTCGGGAAGAAATTGAGCGCCGTGTACCGCGAGGTTCGAATAGAGTTGCTGATGAAGGGCCCCTTACGACGCTCGTCAATGAGGGGCGACATCTTGTTAAGGTTCAATCTGATACGGCGGCCATCTTCGGAAGGTGGTAAAGGTTGGTTGCACAAGATCTTTTCATTGACGAATTTTTGCGTAGCAGACGACACGCGGGTAATGAGCGATTGTTTGGGGCCTACGTTCTTGGCTTCTTCAACAATGATTTCCCGTTCCCGGTTGGCAATTGATGCCTCATCCTCTTGGGACGAGGACATCTTCTTGCCATGTGTCGGTGACAACATTGTGGTTGTGGTGAGAGACAAGCTCTCAGTGGCAGGGTAGGGGAAGCAAGCGAATGTTAGCAGGCCGTGGGGTCAATTGCTAGTGATGGAGGTGGGCTGTCAGAAAAGTGCAAATTGGCGGGTGTTGGCCGGCAGAAGCCGCCGGGAATCGAGATGCTTGCCGACTAGTCAAAGCTGCTCAAATATTAGTGGAACTTTCGAATCGGTCAGATAGGGAACTTTGGAATCAAGTTCTCGTCCGTAAGGTCGTCCTAGTTTGGCGAGAGCCGAGTCGTGTTTGGGTCCAGACGCCAAGTAGGTGAGCATTAAACCACAAACATAAATGGTCATGCAGCCGACTGGTGTAGAGCTGTGAACAAGAATATGAAATTATGACACTGAAGTCTATTTCTTCGTAGATAACCCTGTGGTGAAATCCGTATTGGGCGGTCGACGATAACCAATAAATAGTGACGGTGTGTTCAAACAGGCAATATATGCGGTTTGTGCAAAAAAAAAAGCGAGTGGATTGACGCAGTTGTCTATGTATACATAACAAAAAAGAGCGATATAGTTTAGATAAATGAAAAGATACCCTCAGTGTGCCTGATATCAAAATCAGAGAGCAACGGCCGCCAGCTTCACCAGTTCAAAAGAGTGTTGAAATCAAGAAAGATTATCGGCCAGTAAGAATATGACGGCAATCGGAACAGTCAGACTGGGGACGGGATTTTCGTTGTTCTTAGGATGGCAGATGCTGAACGGGGGGAGGAAAATCAGAAAATAAAAAGAACTGAAAGAAAAAAAAGCAAGATGTCCTCTGGA
Organism: Ambrosiella beaveri; assembly: GCA_030294605.1. Taxonomy (NCBI): domain Eukaryota; kingdom Fungi; phylum Ascomycota; class Sordariomycetes; order Microascales; family Ceratocystidaceae; genus Ambrosiella; species Ambrosiella beaveri. The sequence continues at coordinate 104,915 of JARQWA010000008.1, forward strand.
ATTTTACAACACGAACGGTTGATTAAAGATGGATTCTGGGTGAGCAAGAATGGAAAGAACTATACAAAGCTTAATTCGAGTCGCGACCTGGGGAAAATTACCAAAGTTTGAGAATTGCCCACGTTAGAGGAAAGAATGAAGGTCACTGCGTCAGCCCAAGCTGACAATTTGAAATTCTTTCAAACTGTCAGTTCTCTATGAACATTCTGAGATGCTGGGACCAACTGAATATGGCTTCTTCTTTTTATTCCCACTCTTTACGCCACGTACAGCAAATCAATACACAGAAATCTATCTCATCACATCAAAAAGGTCCGTAAAAAACTGGTGTAAGACCGTTCTGAGCAAGAACAAAAGAAAAAAGCAGGATGGGGGAGCGAGAAAAATGGAACATGATAGGGCACGAATACTCAATCCGGCAAGAGCCAAGAATCCGCACTTTCGATTGTCTGTGTTGGCCGCTTGGCGGGGAAGAACGAAGGAAGTGGAATTTTTGTGGATTGCGGCAAAGAGAGAGTTTGGGGCGAGTGCACCGCCTGTAGATTTAGAGTGTGTTGGTAGGATTCAGTACCCTGGTCTTGCATATGATGCACTGATAATTTTTGAGCTACAGTGGGCTACCCTTCTGTAAAGTTCTCTCATACCCTGTAACTCCCTATATAAGGTTATAGAAAATGTTAAAGTTGGTAGTCTTGGACCTCAATTTTTTCGAGGTTTAAAGCCCTAGCACAAACAAAAAAAATGACATCATAAGCTAAAAATGCTATGTTTTCAAATGCTTATAATTTGAGGTCTAGCATAGATAATACAATAAAAACAACATTACCAAAATCTAAAAATCCAGAGAAATTCAGTAATGCACATTGCATCTTGTGAGTGTAGATATTCATCATTTTGTAGGCCTCTACTTTGACTGACATGGGCTCATTTTTGCTGGTTTTTACAAGTACTTATCGTTTTGCCATGCACCTAGTAATTCCCCTGCGTTGAGGGTTGGCTGAGGTCTTCTCCTTTAGGGCGATTTATAGTGGCTGTACAACAATAGTCATAATAATGGCTAGAGCAATATCACTTGAGCTTGCAGCTTCTATTGTCACGATAGTTGGGACACTGTCTACTCTACAGATCATCACCTGTTTATCACGAAAACGACTCCATGCCATTGCAGAACAAATGCAGAATGGAAAAGCCCCCGGTCATTATGAAGTCACTGCTACTGCGCTCGCAGGGGTTCCACCCGCATCTATCAATCTGATCAGCCCCAACTCTGAGGCACGGAGTGGCCTGTGACCTTCTCTAGAACCACATTTCGATTACTTGGTTTATTCTAGTGGCGGTGATTCCTCAAAATCATCGTTCTTCAGGTCAGTGATGACCAGCCCCCGGACGAACAGCCAGCAGCTTGGTAATTCTTAGCGATGTAATCCGAGCTCTTTGTAAAGAACCCTTGCGAATCCTCGGATAATTTTACGCGACGTTCAGTGAACGTCAACCTGGGATGGTTTATCCAGATATCCGAAGTTTTCCTACAAATTGCCGTAATGTGTCAAACGGAAGACATCTCTCAACTTCTGTCGGGTCCACTGCCTCTAGGTTACATGATGGATCTAGGTCTCTCATTGTTTGTATTTAGTCTTACTTGAGCTTCCACTGACGACGATCACGGCCATAGGCCACGCGTCCCCGCACACCATCTGCGTATGCTGTGTTGCTCGAATCCAGTGTCCCTGAAGCACCATCAAGATATTGATATTGATAGGAACAACATACAAATACTTCCACACATCTAGATTACAAAAGATAAAAATGGTGAAATCTCATTGGCAAATGTTTGGTAGGTAGGGCACCAAGATGTACCGCCTCTTGCATAACGTTCCACAGTCAGAATCCGCTCGGAGAGAAGATGTGGCAAGGCGGAGTATTGGGCATTGATACGTTTATTGAATTGAATACGAAAAGGAAGGTGACAAGCAGCAATGACGGAATTTTGCATACGGACGGGAAACTTTTTCGGTCTGCGTACCCGGTCAGCATGAACAAGAAAAAATAATGAGTTCATGCAGCGGCCTATCACTAAGCAAATAACCGCATCAATGTCCTTTTTCTTTTTCTTTTTTTAAGACAGAGCTCTGTCCTTGATTAACATGTTCAAAAGAAACTATACGTCTCACTTTCTCTGTCGCTTCTTTGTTCTCTCTCCCCTCAATCCTAAATCAATTAATCGCCTCACCTCCATCCTCCCTTCGCCTCTCCCAGATCGCGTGCTCTGTGTCTTAATACAGAGGAAACCGAGCCCCTCGCTTTAGCAGCAGAGAATCGTGGCTGTGCACCTTAAACCCTCACTGCGCCAAACCCATGTAAAGCGCCCTAGGATCTTTATTGACAGCAGCCCACTAAGTCAATGGTGCGGTTAACCCCAATGGTTGAATGTATCAGAATCCTATGTTTTCAACTGCTAAGGTGTGATTCAATTCGTGTTACTGTTGTTAACTATAGATATTTAGTGAACTGGTGTTGTATCTATTGTTTGCCTTGATAATTCCACAAACTCTAAAAGGTTAACATTTGATAAGATTCTTAATGCTATGCTGTCGCATCGCAAACTATATACATTTCGGCTGCTTCCTCAGGATGTTTGCCCATGGTTCCACATATGGTTCTACATACAAAACCGTCCATGATATACCGTTTGTTAGTTTTCGGGCAAACGCACATGCTGACCACCATGTGCAACCATTCCGGAAAACCTAATTTCAAATGTGTCTTTGTATGAGTTGCGACAAAATTGATGAGTGATATTCTGTGGTTAATTGTGGTAGACATGTTGTCTTAAAAATTCCAAACGTAGGTTCTATGGATAACCATAGGTTAGAAATGAGGTTGGCGACAACGGCTATGTGGATGTATTACTGTATATATTTGTAAATAACATTATCACTTCAGCAGTATATCATGGCCATATATAACATATAACACCGCCCGTGATGATTCCTTGTGCATGGTATTGTCATCACTACCTCGTTTAAATAGTTGATTAGTAGTATCTACAAGTCAAAATTTATTGAAAGTGTCTTGGTCATGTTTCCTTGACGTTTCCTTCCTGTGGGCCTTTCCTGGTACCAGATCATAGGGTTAAGTTTTTTGATAAACAGGGTTTTTTTTTGGAAAGCCATTATTGCCTAAAAGGGTTAGAGTGCTTTGTTAACCTCATGATTCATGAATCATGAATGAGACTGGACTGTGATGGCAAATATAGGTTTCATAAACATGACAGAAGTTGGCTTGATCATGTTTTAACTTCATCAGATAAAACCATCTAGTAATTTAAATGTGTTCATATGAGTGTACCCAAAACGTACAATAAAATCACGACCGAATTTATAATCCGGGGAAGCAAAGCAACAACTACTTTCGCCACAAACTTTCCGATCACGACAGTTTTTCGATAAATCGAAATTCACACCGAAAATAAGTTTCTTTGAGGAATCAAATCGCTTTCCAATAAAAATAGAAAAATCTTTGACAGTGGCCTCCCCACCAACCCCCACCTCCGAACATCCTTGCCTATCCATCAAAGAAAACCTCCCCCAAAAACAATAGACAAAGAAACCACCTCAAGTCCACCAATCCCAGTCCACCCAGCGTCAAATAGATCCCGCAAAGATGCAGAGAAAACACCCACAGGACAAAAGTATAAAGAACGTCTTCGGCAGCGGAGAATCACCGAGTTTAGAGAATCGGGTTCTCAACTAATCGTCGATAACTCGGTCTCCTGACATCTTGACGAACAAATCTACAAAGTCCAATTATACTTCAAACTCAAAAACAGTTCCAGAATCATTCCAAATTACTACTTCGAAAAGCACATCCACCGTCACACCAACAGCTACTACATCCTACCCTCGGCACCACCCCCGCTACAATCTCCGCCCCTGAAACCCTTTCGCAATGTTCCGGAACCGCAACGCCCAAGTCTTCCATGAAAACTTAAAAATCTTTCCCAAAATCAGCGCCGCAACCCCCAAACTCAACCTCTTCAAAATCCAACAATACACCACCGACGAAACCAACGAATCTGCCCTCCCCCCGCATCCCGCCCTTGATCCATCGCAATGCCCCAGCTACCTCAAGCCAGTCATCGAGTTCAAAGACCTCGATTCGGTCACCGGCGGCTTGATGCTGAGTGCTCAGATTAAAAAGGAACTCGAAAAGAAGACAGATTCAGCGGTGGCACTGGTATCCCACGTTACCATCGTCAACTTTACCAACACACAAACACTCGGTGACGGTGCGTCTGGCGGTGTCACGGCACAAGAAGAAGTCATTTGCTACCGGACGACTCTATACGAGACTCTCCGTCACGACGTCAAGTACCCCTTCGACGAAAACAACGTGGTCTACCACTCGAACGTCCTCGTCACGCGCACTGAAGCTGGGGAAAACTATGAGCTGCTCCCCAATTTGAACGAGGCCGTCACGTGGGATATGCTCAAGCATGTGGCCATCTTGACGGTTGGGTTGCGGTGTATTCGAGCATCCTCCGGAAGCGGCGGCGGCTGTTTGGAAAGAGGTTTTGGAAGAAGGGAAGTTCAAGAGCTGGTTCTCACATATCTGGTTCTGTATCTTGGTTACCAATGGCAAAACTTGCAACTTTGATACCTTCAAGGAAGCCATCAGGGGCTACAATGAATGAGAAAGATTGCACTGATAGAAGGGAAGTGCCTGAATGGGGCAAGGTCATTTGTGATATCTTGAATAAATACAATGATTGCCAAACAAATATGAACTTCAACTAGATTAAAATTTGGTTATGTAACAGCAAAACATACAAATTGTGTACAGGGAACAAATAGACAGTAACACAGGCTATCACCTAGTTGCTCAGTAGGGCAGTTTTGAAATTGAAGTATAAGGCATCTTAATCCCCACCACCCACTCATATCGCCCTCTTGTCTTACTCAACTCATTCAGGATTAACCGACTAATCGCCGGATACCTCCCAGCATCATTCCGATCTTCTGGGTTCAGGTATCGTCTAAACACAGTAGCGACACCGTTTAGCAAGATCAGGTTGGCTATCCATGGAAGTAGGTGTTGTGTTTGTTGATCATCCACAGCCAATCTTCCATCTGGTATGATTTCTCCATCCATCTGTCTTGGATCTAGATAGTCCCAATGTCGGTCTTGCTTAAGTTCTTCTTCTTCTTCCATTCGCCATTGATCCTGCTCTCGCCTCATCCGCTTCCAGTTTTCGTCTGTCTTCTCCTCATCCGATAACCACTCGCTAGCTTCCCGTTGAAATTCAGCGAGCTCGTTCTGAATCTCGTCTCGGAAGGCTTTTCGATGTCGTTCTACAAGCTTGTCGATAGGCATGACCAATCGGACAGTAGACATCCATCTTTCAGATGGACTTGTTGATGTGAGGGCTCTAGTGATTGCGATGTCAAGTGCTCGCATCTCTTCATATGGTAGTCGCAGTTTGTTTCCAAACGTCTCAACAGTGTATCGTATTTGTTGAGCGAAGGTTTCTGTAAATTGCATATTGTGGTTGCGAAATAAGTCGTCAAAAGCTGCTTTGGTGGCCTCTAAGTTCCGGATTCTTTCGGCCAGATCAACCAATAGAGAACGATACATCTGGGGATTAGAAGTGCGGAAGAGTTCTCTAGTCCGTTTTGGACGATAGGTCTCTGGCAAATAATCATATCCAGAATATGGTGGTTGGAGCTCAGATAAAATCTTATTGATGGCTATGCGGAACGAAGAGGGAAAAGCGTAACGGTTTGTAAGAATGATAGTGTCGGCGGGGCGGGGTACCGGGTATTGACAGTCAACTGTTTCAGTCCGGAATTGATCGAAAATAACCAAATCAATGATCCCCATGAAGTTATGGTCTCTTAAATGACCGGAAGAAGACCTAAAGACATAAAGAGTATCACCCTCATGATTAGTTGCAAATACTTCTCGTGAATGACAAATTCTGCTCGTGGCATCAACTGGGGTCATGATGATGCGCAAGATGTGCAGATGCTTGTACGTACCCTATCAAGGCGAGGGTATATGTCGGAGTCTGGCACATGATAAATGAGCTTATATTGATCGCTTCTAGCCAGAACAGAAAGATTGAGGAACCACGAGATATGACTGATGATGATGTTCTATTTTGGATGGAACTTTGAAGATTTGAATCCCTTTGGATACCATCAACCGAAACGAACAAGTAGACAGATCAAGACATTGAAACCAAAGAATCTCAAGTCTTATTTGGAATTTCGACAAGCCTGACTTTCGAAACAAGAAACCAAATAAGGAAATGGTTCGCGTAGATCTTATAGGAGTAAGGGTCTTCAAATAAGCATTGGCGAGCTACCGTCCCGAGATGATATCCACTGTTTAGTTCTATGCTCAACAGATGAGGTACAGATTGGCCTGGTTCGGCTGCTCCCATTTATGAACCCACTTGCTGATGCCTGCCCCAAAGCAGGCTAAAGAAGGAGATCAATACTCACTACTACCCAGCACAACAGTCCATTATGGAGCAGTCACAATGATCCGCAACTTGGAGAGCACAATATAGATCCCTCTCCCTTCCTAGTCTTGTCATCTCGTTAATCTCACCTCTGCATGTGGGAACTGTCGGCGAATGTTTCCACCTGGAACCGATCCAGTGTTGGTCATCGCTTGAAGCTGGAAGAATTCACTAGAAGCGGGTATGCTTTCGGTACCGAGGCCCCAATCTTGGTTCAAGTTCTATGTACGTTTGTGTAAACTTTTCTCACCTGAAAAGCTATAGTGATGTGCTGCAGCGATACTCTCAATCTTACACCATCGGGTTGGGGTGAGCCTGTGATCTCCGAATAGATACGTGCGGGATGTCGAAACGAGTGGGTGGAGGTAAGGGAGCAGGCGAATCTACAACATGACTGCTCACTTTATCAGCAAGCGAAATGGGGTCGAGCCTTGTGTGAGGCGATGGATGGTAGTGGTGGGTATTGACAGGGTTGTTGGTAAGCTGGGAAGCAGGGGATTGATCGGGCAGTGGAGATCGACATGTCGAAGAGGGCCTCGTAATATTAGCTTGTAGGCTCCGGGAGACATTATATAATCTTGTGTTTATGGCTGATGTAGTAGACGGCAATCTGCAAGGAAATTGATTTAGCAGTATCAGTCATTAGAGGTGCCACATATTGAGGATGCCATGCTCATTTTGGGGGTTGAAGGTAGCTCTCAATTTAAACACTTAACTAGCCCAGTACCTTTATTCATAATGTCTCCCTAGATGTAATTTGTTATAGCAGCGGATTTGTCGCGGAAGCATGACTTTGCGGCCGGAACCTAGGATATGATCGACATCTAGGGTACATATGGCTGAAGCATGACCTTGAGAAAAAATGAAGAGATGATGTACAGCCGAGAGCTGATAGAGGCGAGATTCGAGGTGTCTGGAACATAACTGAAATATAGATTATGACAATGGTTTTGAGAGAACATGAAGTTATCAACAAGTCAAACTTGATGTTGACATAGAAAATAACTCCAAGGACGAACAGCCAGGGAGTCAGAGGGATGTATGGAATTACAGAAATTCTTAAAGGAAGACTATCGAGTTCAAAATCACACGAGGCCCACATCACTGTCAGAGATGAACGAGAAGGTACCTTCATCAAGTCCCATTGGAAAAAATGCATCTAAGATAGTCATGGCTTAACCAACAAGACTGGAGAAATACAGGGAAGTAAGCAAAAAGTAATACCTATGTCCATTGTTTCCTGATTAGGTATCTGACCCACTGCATCTTGACTCTTGCACGAACCTAGAGATCAAATTCATCAAATTTACAAGAAAAGATGCTTACATATAGGATAACGTCGTGTTGTGATGTACTGATTCTTCAATATCACAGCAGCACAATGTTCTCAAGAAGCCTACGAGTCTATATAGCCACAAACCAGGTGAGTATTCGAGTGATAAGACTGAGCATGTCGCAAATCAGGAACTGGTTGGTCGATTTAACCTACCTAGACCCTTCCTGTTAGATGGCCACTATTTATTAAAAACTTCGGACTGATGTGCTACTCAGAACGCCAATGTGACAAATAGGGAATCAATTCATGCATACAATTCTTGAAGGTTTCAATCATAAAAGACTAGGCTATCAGGGAAACTGGTGGGATCGGCTCGGTTGACAGAGTTGTACCGAAGGAGTAGGCAAACCCTTTCTGTCAAGAACCATAACAAGCCGTCATCCATATGTTTAGAGAATGATGGACCTTATCTACCAACAGAGTGAAAACGCGATGGATGTGCAGAGTGTCATTAAATCCGGAGCAGGCGAAGAGCTGAATCCTTGATAGTGGGAATGATGAACAATAAAGCAAAAGTGAATGGACTTCATTGCAAGAGGTGGACATATACGGTGCTTGGATCACAAGCCAAGAAGTCCTTTCTGAACCCAAAGGGCGTAGTATAAGAAAACTACTGCAAATCTTGTCGTAGGGTGAGGTTCTTCATGAGCTATAAGCGTCCACATGATGCATAAAACAGCCCATCAATCCATAAACAGGTACTAGTTTGTTGTGAGTATACACAATGTTTCTGGCACATATCAGTCCGGGATAACTTATATGTGACCGGTATATTGCCATATGTCGCCTATCCGGAGAAGCAACTCCCAATTATCAGATTAGCCAGGGTATAACACACTGTGCGAAATTTTACCACTACCTCTTATCATGTAAATAATAATCTACTAATAATAAATGCGTAATGTGCTACTAATGTTCCTCTTACGATTCATTGATGTTACTCACTCGTGCCATATTTCATCTAAATAGTTCCCCGTCCACATGCGTCCCCAAGTCCCTTACTGATGCCCACATCTCCCTACTGTTCCTTCCCTGATCGAGAGCCCCCCCCCATATTCATCTCTCGTTCTGCCAGCCACTAAGCGTGGCCCGATCACGATGATAACCCTCGACGATTTCTACCATATCAGTGATCCAGGTCTCTCCCAGGGTCCTATTCCTGTTGAGCTGACCCCCCCCCCCCCCCCCCCCCCCCCCCCCCCGGGCCGTGTCCTCCTTGACTGGCAATGGTGGAAGAAGAGGTCCAGGAAGGCAAAAAGACAAAAGTTATCATTGGGCCATATAATTCTTAGCGTCCTATGACATTTCGAGTAATGGAGTCACTTGCGACTTTTGGAATCTTTTACTTTGTAGGTGTGTGTTTGTTTAATCACATCTGTATCACTACGACTTGCTAGAAAGTTTGTTCAGTCAGCAGGTGGTTAATGTGATTGACTTCATATTCATTCATACGGAAAGATCTAGCATCAGTATATGCATATATTCTCTGTTATCAACGAAATTAGGATGCGGTAGATAAACTATGTAATGGCTAATCAGGATTCATAATCACATGGTGGATCACAAGACATGTTGGCAAGCGAAACTAAAGTCATGTGTACATGATGTACTGCTGAATCAGGTAGATATGTACTTTCTGGATTCAATACATTATCTCTGCTTTCAGTACCCAAACAAGTTGTTTCATCAAAACAGAACACCCACACATCACCAACTCTCATCACATAAGTCATATCCCTTCAATAACCATCTTACATGACCCTAACCATCAATATTGACTCGTCATGAGTATACATGCATCTTCTTCGCCAACAAACTCTCCGAGTTCCTTTCCCACCATCCAGTGAGCTTTCTTCCCTAGGGATTCCTCATGCCCGCATTTATATAACCAAACCACACAACCTCAAGCCCCGGCCCAAAAAGGGCTCTGCCGCCGGTTTATGTTGGATTTGTATATTTTTTACACGCAGGTGTATTGCTTTTGTGCTGAATGCTCTGGTCGACTCTTATAAAATTTCAGGCCACCAAAGTACTCCAGGCCTAACGCGCTAAAAGAAGAAAGGAGACATTGACTCAGTCATTGATGAACTGCCATGAAGCTTGTTTAAGGTACATAAGTCGTGGATATGAAGAACCAGTGAAACCATCAAATATATTCGAAAAATGAAACGATAATCTATTGAATTATATTTAAGTGTAATTAGACGCCACTTGGCATTACATCACAACCTCTGTTTTCCCAATAATGATAATTATTGTGTGACATGGTCAGACTCGGAGTCCACAGCATCAATATCAACCAGGGTTAGTGCAGGCTGCTAGGGTCTCATCGGGACAAGTGGGGCAAGCAGTCGAAGCCGTAGTTCATCCCAAGACTCAAGACCCTGACGGCTGTTGTGCAAGGTGTATGTTTATGGGGACTGCAGTTGGGGTCGAATATCTTGGATATATTGAACAATGATAATGTATATAAGAATGTTATGAGAGGCGCCTACGCTTGGTCCGATGTTTGCGTGGCTAGACCCGGGTGGCGTTGGTGGTCATCCCACAAAAGCCGTGACACGAAATTACCGTCACCTACCTGAACAGACATCTCATGGAAAAGTTGATTACGGTTATTTGATGAACAGAAGAAAAGATTTCCAATATATGTTTGGTATTGAATGATGATCGTTATGTATTTTACAGAGGGTTACGTAGTGTGCCTCTGGTTTTTATCCAGCTATATATTTTCCCAATTCGAGCAACTGGGCTGCGACATTCGGATGTGCTGTTTTTCCATCCGGTAACGACGAATTTAAGTTGTCCTACTTTCACTTAAGCCAACCAGAACCACACCTTCTCAACCAAATTCTTGGGAACCGGGGGTCTGTCCATGGCCTCAAGCTCATCCATTTCCTTCTTGCCAGTAAGGACATCGACATCCTCCAGAGGGATCTTTAAAGGGGTTCTAGACCAGATCTTGTGGCCAAAGTACAGGACAAGGAAGATAGGGATGGTTATGTAGGCAGCCAGGAAGTCAGAAACATTCCAGTTACCCTTGATGAAAACCTGGAAGCCGTTAGTGAGGGTAAGAAGGACCATCATGAAAAGAGTAAACCAGGCTCCGTAAGGCTGTAACGGAGTCTTGAAAGGCATAACATCGAGCATATTATTGAAGGCCATGGCGTTGCGGAAGCGGATGTAGGTGATGAGGACAACGATCCAGGCGATGTAGCCAGAGATGGTCGAGATGTTGGTGAACCAAGTAAAGACCTTGGCACCGCTGTTCGAAACGTTCAGGAAGGCAAGCAGAGCCGGGGTCCATGTACCCAGGACAGCCCAGACTGGCACACCCCACATTGTCTTGCCAAAGATAGCCGGGGCTTGGTTGTTGCAGCCCATGGAGTGCAGGATACGGGAACCAGAGTACAAGAAAGAATTACCGGCTGACCAGGCGGAAGTCAATACGGCAGCGTTGATGACATGGTTGAGACCCTTAATACCGACATTCTGGATACCGATGACAAAAGGCGAGGCAGAGGCATCGGCGGCACCCAGAAGGCGAGGGTCGTTGAAGGGAACCATAATACCAATGACCAGAGAAGCACAACCGTAGAAGACAGCGAGACGCCAGACGAAACGGCGCGCAGCTTTGGGAAGATTACGGCGGGGAGCATCGCATTCACCAGCAGCGATACCAATGAGCTCAGGAGAAGTAACAAAGGAGAAACCAGCACCGACAAAAGCTTTCCAGAATGCAAGGAACTTCCCGGTATTCCCAGGAGCCTTGTACTCAGCAAACGCACCAGGATCCTTCCAGTAGTGGAAGCCACGAACACTGTGCTGGTTCGGACCACCACCAAAGAAGATGACGACACCCAGGATAATCAAGCCAATGATGGTGATAAGCTTAATACTCGCGAACCAGAATTCAGCTTCACCAAAAACCGCAACGGCAATAATGTTGAGAAGAAGCATAACAACCAAGACGGTAGCGATCCAGACTCCGATGTTGACGGGGATATTCCAATAATCGACAATGATACCAGCAGCGGTAGCTTCCGCGGCTGTCAACATTGCATACGCATACCAGTAGTTCCAGCCAGCGGCGAAGGCCAGAGAAGGATCGACGTAACGCTTAGTGAAGTAGGGCATAGTGATACCCTTCATGGGCAGATAAACAACGATTTCAGAGATGCCGTTCATAATAAAATACACCAGGAGCATCATGCAAAGATAAGACATGAAAAGGGGAGCCGGGCCGGTGTTGTGGAGGATGGAACCGGCACCAACAAAAAGACCAGTACCGATAGCGCCACCTGAAGACATAGTTAATATGAGTTCTTGTCCTCGCAGTACAAAAGAACACGACTTACCAAGGGCTAAGAACTGAATGTGGCGGGACTTGAGACCACGCTTGAGCTGAGCATCCATGGAAAGATCAGTTTCGGGGTCGAAGATGGAGCCACTCTCGGCATCGGTCTTGCCATTTGACGCCGACATGGTCGGTGACATCTTCTCGCCTGACATTACGTTGATAGGAGAGAATGATGATAGCACAAAGCTGAGTATAAAAATGTACACTGGTGATAGCTAGGTATTTATAGATATGGTGCGAGATATAGTCGAATATCAAGCTGATTCACCAGTTATCGAAAGTGTGTTGAGCAAATCAGTCAGTTGATGTTCGGCTTGGGCGATGAGATGTTAGACATTAACTTGAAAGAATGAAGATGAAAACGATGGCTGGAATATCAGAATCTGAAAAAGTGCGGAAGCTGAGCTTTCTTATGATACTGCTACACAAGAGAATCTAGAAGGAAGGAACGATACTCCGCACTTGTTTTTCCCCAATTCCTGGACTCAGGTAATGACACCCCGGCTTCCGCACCGACGATAGGAATGGCCATACCTCTTTGGGAAGGAATTTTAAGCTGGTAGCTACTTATCTCTAGCCACATAGCAAGTCAGCGACTAAGCCTTTATCTATTGTTGCTACCGTCAGAATTGCCCGATTTAATCCCGTCCGTGAGGATTAGCTAGTTTGAGGATATGCGTAAAGAGACGTATCGTTTAATTCTAGAGAAAATCATCTAGAACCAGTTTTCCATCACGGGACAGGCGCATTCCATTCCGCGCGTCGGGAGTCTGGCACAGTAGGTTGTTACGCTGTACTTTTCTGCTCATATTGCCCTACTTCAACATGGTCTCAATTGCTGTTTAACCTTACGGACAGAAGTTCTGAATCGTACAGACTAAAGCCGACCGACCCTAGACCTTGCTAAGGCCACACCGATGGAGACTATTTTCAAATGTCTCAACAATCAACTTTGGTTGCGGCCTCAACGGACCACATCTAATCGTTCAACTGTATCTCTCATTCACAACAACTGGACGTAAGATAGTTGCCAAATGGAAACATACGTCATACACGATATCCAACTAATCCCGACTTACAGAGTCTGGTTGATATTCAACATAAGACAACAATAACAACGATAATGATACTCACGTAGCATCGCTGATAAGCAGTGTCTAGGATGAGAAAATAGTGTAACAATAACAGAAAACTCGGGCCCTGTATGCATCAACCCTAGTCTTTCTGATGGCTTCTGTCGTTTATCAATGTGAATATTTTTGGGAATGCAGAACGAAATGAGACAACAATTCGGTAACGATATTTACGGCTGTAGTACTGGGCACAACATCTATACGAATTCTGCATGAGAGATTCATCTGCTATCACATCTTCAGGTCCTTGGCAGATAACGATAGACACCAAAAGCATTTCCAATGTCAGCGTCCACAGCGGTTTACAGCCTCCGCCTTTTCATCCTGCGCATCCGTCGTAAAATACCAGCCAGTGATCTTCAGAACCCAACTGTTCCTTTCTATGTAGATACGATGTGTGGACAGGATTTCCTAGGGTGACCCACAATCATATTGGGATAAGTTTCAAAATTCTCAAAAGTGGATTTGGCTCCCAAAGGGATGCGCACCATATGTCTTCAAAAGGTAGAAAAAGGGTAGTGCGTGATTATCTCTTGGCTAAATATATCCTGTGATAAAAAAACAACATGCGATTTTTCTCAAATACAATAATACAAGCATGTAATGATCGGACCCACGCCCAAGATAAGAGTCTCGAGATATTCTTAAACGTACTGCTGGAAAATCTCAGGCATTATCAAGCGCGTGGGATGGCTCTACCAACAAATCAACAGAACAATGCTGGCGGAAACTCCACTGAGCTGAGTGGCTTGTGAATTCGTTTGACCCTTGTACTCTTGGCCATATCTCGCCGGATCCGAATCTGTTATTCAATACATGCTTTGAAGAGAACGCCCTGTGGTGGGACCGGGCTGTAAACGGAGTGGATAGCCCTCTAATTTGACACACTATAGACAATTCCTACAGCTGCGAGTAGAACGTAACCTCAGATTCGCCAGAATCGCGCCCTTTGACAATAGACACCAGTCCTTTTTTTTTTTCTGAAATGAGTTGCAGGGATCGTATCCAATTGTGCTTTAGTCTGCCATTCTGACATAGACCAAGTAGCTCAGTGTAATGATTACTCGGTTACTCCTTGCTCAAAAACACACTTGGCAATCTGGAGATGACAAGTACAGAACTTTTAGAAGATACCGTCAAAGCCGTTTCTCCGCCTTTGTTAGTAGAATTGGATTGTCTGTGCCTTTCTGCTGCGTAATCAAAACCCGAGACTAGCCACTTCAACTTTTCTAGAGATATCGATTCCGCGTGGAATCAGGCCCCCCACATAGCCCTCGTCCTCCCCCACCAGGCCGTCACTAACCTATCTCGATTCCATTTATAGTAAATCTCTAGGGTCATACTTGGTGTCAATAATCGACATCGGCACCATTAGAGCATCGAAGATCACCGACTTGCAGCAGAGCTAGCAATTTCCAAGGAAGGGGTAGGATTGCATCAGAGTCCGAATTCCATGAACCAAGAAGGCGATAGTCACATTCGGTGCACAGTCAGGATCAAAAACCCCAATCCTAGCTTGGTTAGGACTGTAACAATAATAATCGCAGTGTGCTCAGAGTTGCGGTTTTTGGCGGCTATAATCAGAGATGCCAGCCGCTTGTCTGATGGTGTTCTGCTGTTGTTCTACTGCATTATGGCCCCTGATCCTCATGTGTTCATGGTTATTCGCGGCTACATTGTATTTTGAGGCACGTTTCAACGTCAGCTCGATCTTTTTTGCGATGATAAAATCATGAATTTGAGATATCAGAGTGAATTGTTGTCAATTAATCTTGAAACCAAATTGAGCATGGAGATAGCTATTTGATGTAATATCATTACATAACAAAAATTAGTCTACTCTTTGTTACAAGGACAGGCGGACCGAGGTTGACGACATCAAGCCTGGTCATAGACCCCCGGAGCAGCGGCAAATGTCTGTGATGCCCAAGTTTTAATCAAGAGACGTTGAAAGTTTGAAACCATATGTCATAAGAATTAACTAGATACATTTCCCCAGATTCTTACTCATGCTCGACAGCTTTACGATCTCCATAGCCGTCGGCCGCCGTCGTCCTGACGTAACTTTAAAAGTGTGTTACATGCTTGTAACTTTGTATATCCATGATCTGCTTGCGGTTTGCTGGCTGTGGCTTTCTGCCGCTTTTTCAGGGCCGAGTACGCGCAAAACAGAAACCGGCAGACAATACGACTGGCGCGTGACTCTTTGGACCTCACGGCTTATATATGAAAGGGTTCTGATGGTCTTATGACCAGTGACCCAAACTCTTTTTTTTTTCATTCGCTTTCTCCAAAGTCAAAAGTTTCTTATAGGATTGTGGCTCCGGTGGACCCTGAATCCTACGCATGCCAACAGTTGCCATGGATGTCGCTCGCATCCATAAATCATTCATTTACACTAGGGTTAATACATCACAGGGGTTGACCTGATGGGTCAACCCTGCTGTTATTAGGGTTAATAGAGCGGATGTCCAATCTAGCCTATCCCTGTTAGGTTGGATCTTATCTATCATTGATATCATTGGTTGAATTGCTTATCGTGAGCCCCACTTTAGACATCTTCAACTTTTTTTTTTTAGATCCCTGCTCAAACACCAAATCGCTTGCGACGGCTTGTGAAGTGTTGTATGCCAAACATCACGAGGGTGCGGTAATCTCATCAACGCATATTTCCAGTATCACAGTTTGCCAACACAAAAGTTCTTTGTTTTCTTTTTTTGTTTTCTCTATTTTCTATAATTGTATTTGTCTTTTAATACGCCCCAACCATGTCCTCTCTCGCTGCGCAGCTGGCGCAAATCTCGGCCAAGTCCAAGGCTTCCTTGGACGTCAAGGCCCAGAAGGCTGCGCATTCCAAGTCTCTCATTTGGGAGCCCAAGGTCGCCGCCACTCAGACGTACAGCTCAATTTTCAAGGCTTGCTACAACGGCTTTGAGGACCTCTGCGGTCTGGATGCCCGCTTTGTGCCCTTTGGTAACACCATCTTCAATGAGCAGAGTATCGAGGAAGATCGCGCCGCTTTGTCCGATGAAGAGAACAAGCAATTGGATCGCAAGATTGAAAGTTTCTTGCGCTTGGTTGCTAGCAGGTTGCGGTTGATGCCCGCGATCAAGGCTATTGAGTGGCTAGTGAGACGGTTCAGGTATGTCTATATTAATGATAATCACCCTACAAAAAACCAGAATGCTAACGAATTGAGTTTCCAGGATACATGAGTACAACACCACTTTCCTTATCACCACCTTCCTACCTTTCCACTCGATCCCGGCCTTCGTCACAATGCTCTCGATTCTGCCCAAGCAGATCCCCGTCGAATACCGTTTCCTCTTGCCTTATATCCGTTCCGCGCAGAACCCCCCGCGACCCGCCATCGTACTGCAAGCCATCAACTCTCCTGTTTTCCTCGCTCTTCTTTCCGAATACATTCTCGAGTCCTGCCGACAACAACAGCATTACCAGACTCAGATCTCTTTCTGGGGTGGTATCATGACCGAAACTATCAATGGTCAGCTCGACAAGGCCAAGTCTGGACGCTCTGCTATCCAAGCCGATAACGACATGTCTCTTCTTCACCGTGTCGGTCCTATCCTCGGTGAGGCTACCGTCATGAAGAAGGTCCCTCAGCTTCAGATTGCTGCTTACATGGCTCTGTCTGTTTTCGTCTCCAAGGGCAATTTGGGTGACAGCGCTGTCTCCGCCTTCATGGAGCAAATTGTCGCTGGTTGGACTTCTGAGACTGTCCGCTCTGGTCTTATCTGTATGGCTATCCTCTCTCAGTACCGATCTGCTAAGCAAGTTTCTGGCAAGGTTGCCAAGGCTCTCCTCAAAGTTGTGGATGTGGAAAAGCATCTGCTCGAAATTGGCTGCGAGTGGAAGATTGACAAACTTGCTAACGGCTTCTGCTTGGCTCTTGCCGAACGTTCGCTCAAAAAGGGTGACTCCCAGGGTTTGCGCATCATCAAGGCTATCATGACTGCCAGTATTCTCACTGAGAAGCAGTTGTTTGTCATGTTCAAGGTCCTACTGATGACTGCCATGCGTTTGAATGATGAGTTTGATAAAGACGGTCACATCAGGAAGGATCTTGGAACTGTTTTGATCGATTTGTCCAATGAACAGGGCAAATGCGGTGAAGTCATTCACAAGGCTATTGAGGACGTTGAGTTCGATATGGATGCCCTCGAGATGAAACTGGATTTGTCTATTCGTCGCAAGAAGGCTCTGGAGCCAACTGAGACCGAACAACCCAAGATCGAGGAGGTCACTGAGGATGTTCGTGAGACTCTTTCCGCTCTCAAAAGTGAGAAAACCGGGTTGTCTGGTTGTCTCTCCAATGACGCTGGTGCTATATTTGATACTCTTACCCGTGTTTTCCTCCTCATTGTCTCTTCTCAGCCTGAGGATAAATCCGTCTTTAACAATTTCTGCAAACTGCCCATTTTGTCATCCAGATCTGCCGTCTCTGACACTACCTACATCTCCTTCTTCCTTCGTATCATCTCAGGTGCCTACCCCGCGCTTGCGCGCGCCGCTGCTCTGGAAGTGGTCAAAAATCGCCTCAAGAACAAGGATGTCACCGGCCAGGATTTCCAGGCTCTGCTCCCTTACTGCATCGCTGCTCTGAACGATCCATCAAAGAAAGTCCGCCAGGCGGCTGCTGATGTGCTGGTTGTTATCGATGCTATCTACCCCAAGACCACCAAGGCTCCTCAGCTGCCCATTTGGGGTCAGACCAAGCTCTACACTGATGGTGCCAAGCTTGAATGGCTTTCCACTGCCATGGCTACAAACACCATCCGTGATATCTTCATGCCTTCGCTGGAGGAGTGCCTGATGAGCCATGATCATGTCTGTTCCACGCTTGAGGCGGTCCTGGATTCCAGTAAGAGCTCTCTGATGAAATCGTCAGCTCGTCTGTCTCTTCTCAAGTTCCTTGCCGGCCAGATCCTCGCTACTCCTTCTCTCATCGTCAAGAGCCGTCTCCTCTCCGCCATTAACCGCGTCAAGGGTGTTGGCTCCACTACCCGCACTCAACTTCTGCTGCCAGTTCTTCTCTGGTGGGCACAGCTGTCACCTACCGAGGCCGTCCGCTTGGGCGAACGTGACAATGTTGACCTGGCCGCTTTGAACAAGCATATTGTTGACGTCATTGTACCCAACGATGCCAAGGGTCTGGAGTCTCTTCTTGACATTCTCAAGAAGACTGCTGCTTCCGATGCTACTTCCAGTGCTGATGCCGAGGCTGAGGGCCGCACTTCTTTTACTCAGGCCATCTTCAGTCGCGTGCAAAGCATGTGGCCCGCCATGAAAGCCGAGACCCGCTCTGTCATTGCTAGCACTATGCTTGAGCTCAGCCAAGCCCCCGAGAGTCCCGAGATCATCTACAGTGAGGCCGCCGAACTTCTGCGTAACGTTCAGCTTGACACCGATGTCCTTTTAGCTTTCCTGTCCACTCTTAACATGCCCAGCACTTCCGATGTCCACGTTGACAAGCGCCGCCGCACTTCTCTTGATGGTCCCGCTGCTGCTGCTGCTAATGCTTCTCTTCGCCGTGCTACCTTTGTTTTGCAACTTGTTGAAAGCACCGGTCCTGCCAACCACCCCGCCATCCTCTCCTCGCTCTTTGAGGTCTTGTCTAAGCTTCACTCTTTCCGTAATGTTGTGGGTTCCGAGCTCGGCTACCTGCAGAACCTTATCCTGCAGAGCATCCTAGCCATTGTCCCCGTCTACCGTGAGAACAAAGATCTTAAACTTCAGATCCCTCAAAGTCATGGTGAGCTGATCGTCAACTGCATTCAATCTCCCACTGTCAGTCCCGTTGTCCAGAACTCTGCTCTTCTGGTCATTACTGCTCTGGCTTCTGCTGCTCCTGAGGTTGTTGTTCACATCGTCATGCCCGTCTTCGCCTTTGTCGGTGCCTCGATCCTGCGCCAGTCTGATGACTACTCGGCTTATGTCGTCAACCAGACCATCCGCGAAGTTGTTCCCCCTCTTTTGGACTCTTTCCGCCGCGGTAAGCGCAACCCTGTCTCTGCTTCTGCTGATCTTCTGGTTGTCTTCACTGCCTCATACAGCCACGTTCCTGCCCATCGTCGCCAGCGTCTTTTCACTACATTGGTTGACACTCTCGGTCCCCAAGAGTTCCTGTTCGCTGTCGTCGCTATGCTTGTCAGTAAGGAGGAGGCCTCACCCGCCATCATTGCTTTCACTGACGAGCTTGCTCGCAAGTACTCTGTCCCTGTCCAACTTGACACTTTTCTGAAGCTTGTGGGTCTTGTTTCCGAGTCTTTCGCTTCTCCTCCCAACATGGCCACTGCTCTACTCGGTGACTCCATCAAGGGAATCCAATCTCCTAAGGAAGTTGCCTTGTACTTGCTTCAGTCTATCACAGCTCTTCTTTCTGGCCGCAAGCTCAAGGCCCAAGCCTCTAAGGCCATGGCTAAGGATGATATGGAGGCTGCACAGTCTCGCGAGCTGTACTCTTCTCTCTTGCAGAAAATTCTTGCGCTCTCTGAGACGCTCAAATCTGACAAGGCTCTGCGCGCTGAGACCGGCGATGCGCTTGCGGCTCTTCTGAACCTGCTGTCTATCGGCGAGTTTGTCAAGGCTGTGGAAGGTCTCCTCGACAACACTGACGCTTCTCTCCGTCACCGCGTTCTCCAGGTTCTCGAAAGCCGCATTGAGTCCGAGTCTAACACTGATGCTGCTTCCCGTACTTTCCTGTTGGGCTTCTTGCCGACTCTCATCGCCGCTCTCCGGGAGGCTACCGATGTCTGTTACAAGCACACTGCGGTGTCTTGCATCGACAAGCTTTCCGAGAAGTACGGTCGCAAGGACCCTGAGGGTGTCGTTGCTGCTGCCGAGACTATTGCGGGAGATTCTTGCCTGGGTGCCTCTGACGCTCGTCTTCGCATCATGGCTCTTCTGTGCCTGTCTTCTCTGGTTGATGTGCTCGAGGATCACATTGTCCCCGTTCTTCCTAAGGCTCTCAAGCTCGCCATCACCTACCTTGGTGAGACCACTAAGACCGCTGCAAAGAGCGCCGATGCTGCAGAGCTTCATGCTGCCGGTTACACCTTCATTTTATCAGTTGCTCAGCAGCTGCCTTACATGGTCTCTTCCACTCACTTGGACCAGATTCTACTGGTTTCTCACTCGTCGGCTGCTGCTGTCGACATCCCTGCCGAAACTGCCGCTTCTCGCACCGAGTGTTTGGGCACTTTGGTTGCTGTCCTGGACCCCAAGATTGTCTTCAACGCTCTTGCTAAGGCCTGGGCCGGTGCCCTCAATGCGGGCCTCGTCGCTGCCAGTGCTCACATTGCCCTGCTTGGCCGCGTCATTGACAAGCACTTCAAGGCAGTCATTTCCAAGAATGTCGCCGTCCTCTCCGGTCTTTTCTTGGACTGTCTTGACGCTTGTCGCATCATCCACTCTCGTGGTCTTACCACCAAGCTGTCGTCAACCAAGCTGACTGAACTGGAAGCTTCCGTCAACACCGTTGCTCTCAAGCTGATTTACAAGCTGAACGATGCGGTTTTCAAGCCTGTTTTCACTCGCATGGTCGAGTGGAGTGCTACTGGCCTCCCCGTTTCCGACATCACCGGTCGCACTCTGCGTTCCCTGTCTGTTTATGGCTTCTTGCGGACTTTCTTCGATGCTCTTAAGGGTATCGTCACCAGCTACGCCGCCTACATCATCGACGATGCAGTCCGTATCCTCTCCGCTGCCCCCAGTAAGATCTCCGATGATACCCGCCTCCGTGATACCGTCCTGGGGGTCCTCACTTCATGCTTCATCAACGACACCGACGAGTTTTGGCAAGGTCCTGCCCACTTCAAGGTCATCACTCCCGTCCTGCTTGCTCAGTTCGCCCGTGCCACTTCCACCTCGGAGCCCCCGACTGCCCTCATCGATGCCACCGTTGCCCTAGCTGGTGCCGCGGACTCGCAGGTCCACCAGAAGGAGATCAACATTGGTCTGCTGAAGCACCTCCGTAGTGAGAGCGCACCCATCAGATTGGCAGCTGTTCTGTGCGAGCAGAAGATGGCAGATACTCACGGTGAAGAGTGGCTGGCGATGTTGCCTGAAATGTTGCCTTCTATTGGTGAGCTTCAGGAGGATGATGATGAAATTGTTGAACGTGAGACGCACAGATGGATTGTCAAGATTGAGACTGTTCTTGGTGAGCCTCTGGACAGCATGCTGCAGTAAACGATAGTGGTTGAGTATAAAAAGTTGTCTTCCTATGTCATTGTAGTATATAATTGCATTTATGGAAGTTGATTCATCAGTCGCAAATTTTCTTTTTCTACAGATTCATGACTACTTGATGTGGTTTTCAATAAACAGGGTATCTGCATTGTGACCTCAAATCATAACAGTGACATCTCAAGGGTTGTTATAAATATAGGGTTATTTCTTATCTTACTGCATTTGCAAAATTGAAACGGCTCGGGTTCTTATCTTTCTCATTGTTTGCAAGGATTTCAAACTAAGGGACATTGCCATAGGCACGTTACTACCATTTTCACAATGGCTCACAGTGGTTTTGATATTAAGTTGAAACCTGAAAAGGTGACTCACTGCCTCCAGATTTGCTACCAAAACACCAAGACGAGGGCCGCTGATTGCTGTGAAAAATGGTCCAGTACAGCCAAAGTTCATGAAGTAAAACCAGCAGGGACCCACAGTTCCTTCCAAAATGACTAACTCCCCTCTCTGCACATGTCAGTCAGTTGACCTTCTTATCGTCATAACTTCTACTTTTGAGTCCTGATTGCAGAACATCGGATTCTCTCATCTAAATTTCAACTTGCTAATTTTTTCTGAGTGCTAACATTTCAAAGTTAGTTCTCTCACACAACCAAGCTACAACCCCTCGTCATTCGAGATACCTCGCTATCCAATTGTCTTCGACCGACCCACCGCAGACATCCAAACCCACATATAAAAAAAAATGGTGGCCACCCAAGACCTGGCCGACCGGACCAAGGAGGTCGTCACCTACGTTGACACTGATGTCGGTGTCGACGAGCCCACCGCCGACGGCTCTGAGGCCAAACCCTACAAGTCTCTTGCCTTCGCCTTCGTCCAAAACATTGATGCCGCTTCTGTCAAGTACCTGATCCGCGCCTCCGTCACCGGTGCCATTGAGGCCGGCGCCAACGAGTCCTCCCGCCTCGCCTGGAAGGAACCCGCCAAGTCCGCCGTCAAGAAGGCCCAGACTGCCCTTGACCAGCACAAGAAGAAGATGCAGCGTGCCGCTAAGGTTGCCGCCGAGGAGGAGGAGCGCCGGAAGGCCCGCAAGGCTAACCTGGAGGCTGCTAAGAAGATTGTCCTGACTGAGGATGCTTCTTTGCTCAAGGCCCAGCGCATTAAGATTAGCAACAAGGACGTTGCGGAGGGCACTCGCGTCAAAGTTTATGGTCGCATTCACCGTCTGCGTCCCCAGAAGACATCGACCTTCATCACCCTGATCGATGGTTACGGCCATCTGCAGTGCATTCTGCCTGTTGGTCCCTTGACCCAGACCTACGATGCTCTCGTCTTTGCTATTGGTACTTCTTTGGATGTGTACGGTACTATCAAGAAGGTCCCCGAGGGTCAGACTGCCCCCGATGGCCGCGAGCTCCACGTTGACTACTACGAGGTCATTGGCGCCTCCCCCTCCAACGAGGACGCCATTACTAACAAGGTTTCTTCCTCCTCCAACCAGTGGGATGCCGCCATGCTGGACAACCGCCACCTTGTCCTCCGTGGTGACAACGCCTCAAGCATTATGAAGTTGCGCGCAGCTGCTGAGTGGGCTTTCACCAAGGCTTACCGCGACCTTAATATCACCAAGGTTTCTCCTCCCGCTCTGGTCCAGACCCAGTGCGAGGGTGGTGCCACTCTCTTCTCTCTTCCCTACTACGACGAGCAAGCCTACCTCACTCAGTCCTCTCAGTTATATCTGGAGACTGTCATTCCTTCCCTGGGTGACGTCTACTGCATTGAGAAGTCCTTCCGTGCCGAAAAGTCTCTTACCCGCCGCCACCTGAGTGAGTACACTCACGTCGAGGCCGAGCTCGACTTCATCACCTTCGACGACCTCCTGGATCACCTCGAGGACATCATCAGCCGCATTATTGATACTGTCCTTGCCGATCCTGTTGCTGCCGCTGCCCTCAAGGAGCTCAACCCCACCTTCACCAAGCCCTCCATGCCCTTCCTGCGCATGAAGTACACCGATGCTATTGACTGGCTCAACGCCCAGGATCCTCCTATCCTCAATGAAGAGAGCAAGCCTCACGTTTTCGGTGACGATATCGCTGAGGCTGCTGAGCGTCGCATGACCGACATAATCAACCGTCCCATCTTCCTTACCCACTTCCCCGTTGAGATCAAAGCTTTCTACATGAAGAAAGATCCCCAGGACCTCCGGGTCACCGAGTCTGTCGATGTCCTGATGCCCGGCGTTGGTGAGATTGTTGGTGGTTCCATGAGAATGGAGAACTACGATGAGTTGATGGCTGCCTATGAGAAGCAGGGGATTCCTGCCAAGGACTACTACTGGTACACCGACCAGCGCAAGTACGCATCAACAGGTTGTCTCTTGTGTAATAAGGATTGTATAGCTAACATGAATGTTACAGGTACGGTACTTCCCCTCACGGTGGCTACGGACTTGGTCTTGAGCGTTTCCTGGCCTGGATGGCCAACCAGCACACTGTCCGGACGACATGCCTGTACCCCAGATTTATGGGTCGTTGCAAGCCTTAAGTGTGTCCTCCGTTATGAAGATGTCATTGAGTATTTAAAAATAGAGAAACAAAAAAATGATTATGATAATCTAAGGCAATGCCGTGCCCGTCCCTTGTTAGGGTTTCGTCTTCTGAAGTTTTCACGTGCCGTGACTGCCATGTTGTGAAGGTGGGAGTTGGTATCGGCGAGCTGTTGAGTTTATGGGAGACGTTGCGGTAGATAGTAGGGGGTAGGTGGATGCATGTATGGATGGACGGGTGTGGTTACATTGGCTGATGAGTTGAGGTCGGTTCTCAGGGAGGGGGATCGGCCTCGTTTGTTACGCTACGGAAGCGAGACTGGAGCTTGGGGTTTGGTAAGGGGTATGCGGGATTCGAGGGTATTGGTTTTTCGTAACCGAAATGCAAGCAGCGGTAGTGATAACTCCGATATCAAATCTGAGAATATGTAGATTTGTTGGGAGATATCAACATGAAGATTTAATGTTTTCATGGAAAGGCAAGCGGTCGCAGGTAAAACTCCTACATCTTGAGCCTCAACTTCGTGTTTATTCGCCTATCCAACTCTGTCACCGTCTGTGCTTCCGGCTCTTCATCGGTCGACGTACTGTCTGGTACTGCCCAGAGGTTCAATGTCGTGACTTGCTATCGCTCACATGCCAAATTGTCCAGCCGTCAAATTGATATTCACCTACCTTAAGAAACAAAAAGTCATATTTCGATGTGTCGATTGATGTATGTTAATAGAACATGAGGGGAAAGACAAAAGAGTTGGACAGTACGGGAATCGAACCCGTGACCTTTCGCATATTCGCAGGCAATGCGAAGCAAACATTATACCCCTAAACCAACCGCCCATAGTTCACTGAGTGGTAACTCTTAAATGATAGCTAGATAGTTTAGACAGATGGAGATGAGTGTTTCTCAATATGCTGTCGACTCTGGGGTTATATTCCAAGGAAAGAAAATAGAATACGGAGCAGACGTCTACCTGTTGTCGTCTGATGGGGAGTGTTACAGGTGATGCCATGCCACTTACATGATCCTCTATACTCGGGACTCTTTACCGTCTCCCTCCAGGCCGCTGATTTCTATTTTTCCCTGGATCAGAAAAATAACATCGAAATCTCATTCACTTTCAATATTCTGGAGATTATATATTGACCCGTTCATTTCATCAACATTGACTATCCCTATATCCCTACATCCCAATAATCACTAATTGTGAGTTGTCTACATTAATCCCTAAATGTCAAGCGACTTCCCATCCGATTTCCCCCTGGAGCTAATCCCAAACGATTCTAGTGCCGCACCGTCCCTCAGTGACATCGCCAGGGCCCAGACATCCCCCAGGGCGGCCAACCGGCCGCTGTAACAGTGGGGCTTCTAGATTGGATAGCCAGAAGGTGATGGAAGCCATTGGGGGCCAAGGATGTGGTGGGTTAGAGTTTTGGGTATGAGTTGAATGGTAAGCGAGGCGTGGAATAGGTTTGGAGGATTTGCAAACCGGATGTGGAATGGAATGGGCCATGATGAACTGGTGAATATGAGAGCAGAAATTGTCCTACTTAGTTGGGTGGTACTTAGATGTTTGTATGCGGGTGGTTTATAGTCGCCGGAATTATATATCATGCATCATTTAGTCGCATCCACATGTCCCCTATCCTTTGAATGACCAGCAAGTACAAAGAAAAACACATTTTCTTGGCGCCCGTGAATAGTGGCATACAGTAAACAGTGGCCTATTCAGGCGGTTCATTGCAAGCCAGGAACTTCCTTTGACTCATCACACCTTTTCTAGAAAATGTTGCCCCTCATGCGGACGTTCCAAATAGTTGTGTTCCTGCCGCGGATGGCCCCTCCCACTGTAACATGAGGTTGAAATAATCCGTATGATTTCTGTCATTAAGTGAAGATAAAATAAACAGGACGAGAATGGCACAACTTTACCGCCTCAATATCTCCTAGCTTAATGGTGAGATATACTGAATATGTTCCTTTTATCGCGTATTGGTTTCCAAAGTTGTTCATGGCTGTCTTGAATTGTTACTAGATAGGGTTGATAATATTGTGATAATATTGGGCAGTAGTCCCAAATCAGTGAGGGAGTGATACCTTGCTAGCAGTCTTGATGGGTCAAGCAGGGTAGATATGTGGAGTACCTCGTACTGCAGCCATTGTTGTTGCAGTTTGCGTATCCGGCTACATACTAAGCCTTATAACCCTAACCCTAAATGGGTCACCTTGATTCTCATATCAAACGTAGCCTTACCCCTGGTTCCTGAAATCTTAGCTATCTGATTCGCACCGAACATCACCGTGATATGTGAGCATTACGTGCTTATAGTCGTTGACTGTCGTGTTTAAGAAATAACAGCCCTAGAGTATCTTTTGTCCACGTGAGGAGGGAGATGTGGAATACGTTGCGGTTAGCAGGTCGATTTAGGCCGCCCCAGTCAATTCATGGAGATTCCGACAAGCTTGCAAATCCTTCCAAAGCATTGCATTGCTCGCTACTCTTTTTTCCTTGTTAAGTCTCCGCTTCGACTGAACTCTTTGGATATGGCCCCTTGCGAAAACGCCATGATGCAACTTATCCAGTACATAATCATTTTCGGAGGAAGTCGTGTGAGACCCTAGAGATGATAGATGGACAGTAAGGGACTTGATGTGGGTTATAGGATCCTTTCATGCTCTTGATGACTCCCTTTAGGACTCTTCTCAAGGATGTCAGCTTGACCTTTGTACAAAAAATAGGCCAAAAATGGCTGAGAAAAGGTTTGATGGGATGAAAAGACACTAACATGGACGGCTAGATGCGAACCGCCATTGTCTCATCCTGGATGCCCTGGCTAAGATACCTCTCATTGAGCGAGATCCACTATACCATAGGACATTTATCCCCGTCAAAGAGGGGCCATTGGATGACCTGCGCTCGCCATGTTGAGAGGATCTAGAGTGACCCTTGCTTTCTGGAGTTGTTCTTGATGAATATTCTGAGGTTTTGCTCACGATATAGCTGATGGTGGCGGACTGGGTGAGGTCAACAAATGATCATGACTGTCCACTAATGTGGGCTGCGCCCAGGCCAGGCTAGAAGCACAGACAGTTGAAGAGGAACATAGGCGAACAGATAAATGAGTAATAGCTGTGTTGGCGGGTATCAGGACAACAACACATTTCACTGAGTGGTCCTGACGTTGGGACGAGGGTTAGACACTGCGATTTTTTTTTGTCGGGGAAGCTCAACAGTAGGTAAAGGCAGCGGATACTTTTTTTTTTCTTTGCCATGGCGTGGTTCATGAACAATGGAATAGATAACAAAGAATTATTCTGGCATCAAAGAAGCCAACCATAATTCGCTCTTGGGATTGTAGGTTAGACACGAAGAGCAGCCAGCTAGCCCTAAAATGTTCACGTAGTTACTTAGTTTGTCTTTCCCTCGCAGTGGATCAAAGTATGGCTCTTGCTGTGCAGATGGGGGATAAGGCCTGTGGTTCTGTAAAGGACATCGTGGTTACCCTATTAAAAAGGCTCACTCACCGCATCTCCTTCCTTGATTATCTTCACCGAGTCTGGATTTCCTCTTTTCCTCTCTTACTTTTTTCTTTTCCTTTCTTTCCCTTTTTCTTTCTCTTGATACTCTCTCTCTCTCTCTCTTCCCTCTTCTTCCCCTTTTCCGCTTCAAGGCTCTTTTCCTTCTTTTGAACCTTTTTCTTCTATTTCTTTGCTAGAGTTTCTGGCGTTTTGCTGCTTATCCGGCCTTTTTCGCTTTCTTTGCCGTGATATTCACGCTAGCACGCCTCTTTTCTTGCCCCTACTACACGACACATACATATATCATACATATTTTGCATTTTCACTTCGGCCTATACCCGCGAATTAGACTTCAAGCATCTTGTTGTGTTACTATTCAACTTCAACCTCTGCTTCTTTCTTTGGACTTATTTTTTTTTGCTTTGTTTAGTCCGCAAGCTCTGTCTTGGCCCCCCTTCCTTTAAATCTCAACCCCCTTTCTTAGCTATATTTTACATTTGGAATTTCTACGGACGAGTTCTGTATTCTTTTGTAAGAGCTCTGGATCTTTCTTGACGACGACTTGACGATTTTACGCGACATTCCGACTTACACATTGTGCTCGAGTAGCTTCCCGCTGACACCCGCCGCCGCCAACCGCTTCCTTCTTTCTACAAAACCACCGTATATATATCCTGCTGCTTCCTTTTCTTAATATGCAGGATATGTCTGGCCAGAACAACAGTCGCTTCGGCCACGCAAACAAGCCCTCCGTCTCCGAAACGGGCTTCTCTCACGGCGCCTTCGCGTCCAACGTTGCCAGTTTCGCTGATCGTCACACCCGCCGTGGCACTAATGTCCCTGCCATCAACACGCAGTCTCTGCAGCCGCAGCCGCAGCCGCAGCCGCAGCAACAACAACAACAGATGGCCGCCAACGATCTGACCACGCCCGGAACTGCCTTTGACATGCAGTTTACCCCTCTGCTGCCATCCCAGTTGCTCCTCGGAAGTCCTTTTCAGCCTGGAACTCCTGCGACTTTCACCAGCCCGCAGTTTCAGAATCTGACTTTTCAGCAGCAGCAACAGCAGCAACTTGCTCAGGGTCTTGCGAGCCCTGTCCAGCAGAGCCTATCCCCTCAAGCTTTCCAGACTCTGGTTTCGCCTTCTTCGTATGGAGCCCCCCAGTTCTTCAGCGCGACCTCTCCCACCGGCTCATTTAACGCTCTCTCTGCCCAGCCGACTTCGCCCGTCAGTATTTCGGCCACCTCCGCTGCCGGCAACAGCCGTACTGTTTACCTGGGCAACATCCCCTCTGATACCCCCGCCGAGGAGATTCTGAACCATGTCAGAAGCGGACAGATCGAGTCCGTTCGTCTCCTTCCCGACAAGAACTGCGCTTTCATCTCTTTCCTGGACGCCTCCTCTGCCACGCACTTCCATTCTGATGCCATCTTGAAGAAGCTCTGTATTCAGGGCCAAGATATCAAGGTCGGCTGGGGTAAGCCCTCTCAAGTCCCTACCTCGGTTGCGCTTGCTGTTCAGCAGTCTGGCGCGTCCCGCAATGTGTACCTGGGCAACCTCCCTGAAGAAGTCACCGAAGAAGAGATTCGCGAGGATCTTACCAAGTTTGGACCCATTGATATGGTGAAATATGTCAAGGAGAAGAACATCGCCTTTATCCACTACCTGTCCATTGCTAACGCAATCAAGGCTGTCTCCCAGCTTCCCCAAGAGCCGAAGTGGCAGGCGCCGCGCCGCGTCTACTACGGCAAGGACCGTTGTGCCTATGTTTCCAAGACCCAGCAGCAGAACGCAGCTCAATACCTCGGAATTGCCCCCGGCCATGCTCATATGCTGACTGGTGCTGACCGTGACATGATCTCTAACGCTCTGGCACAGCAGTCCGTCGCTGCTGCCGCTGTTGCCACCACCGCTGGTGGTATCAACAACCTTGGCAACCGTACCATCTACCTAGGTAACATTCATCCTGAGACGACATTGGAGGAGATCTGCAACGTTGTTCGTGGTGGTTTGCTGCATCACGTGCGCTACATCCCCGACAAGCACATCTGCTTCGTCACCTTCATTGATCCTACGGCTGCTGCTTCCTTCTACGCTCTCAGTAACCTTCAAGGCCTGATGATCCACAACCGCCGCCTTAAGATTGGTTGGGGTAAACACTCTGGTGCCCTGCCTCCGGCCATTGCCTTGGCTGTCTCTGGTGGCGCTTCCCGGAATGTCTATATCGGTAACCTTGATGAGACCTGGACTGAGGAGCGCCTCCGTCAGGACTTTGGAGAGTATGGTGAGATTGAGCTTGTCAATGCCCTTCGGGAGAAGTCTTGTGCCTTTGTCAACTTCACCAACATTGCCAATGCCATTAAGGCTATTGAGGCCATTCGCAGCAAGGAGGGGTACAGGAAGTTCAAGGTCAACTTTGGCAAGGATCGTTGCGGCAACCCCCCGCGTCAGCTGCAGCCTGCGGCTCAGTCCCCTCGCACCGATGGCATGACTTCACCTCCTCCCGTTTCCTCTGACTCCCAGAACGGCGGCAGCAACTCACCCACCACCTCTACCTCTCCTCAGCCTACTGCCACCCTCTTCGCCCAAAATGCGAACCCCTTGACCATGTACCTGCAACATGTGTCCCAACAGGCGCAATCGCAGCAAGCCCAGCAACATCAGGCTCTTGCTGCCCAGCAGGCCGCTCTCTTTGGCACTGCCCAGTCGGCCCCCACTGAAGTCGACGCTGTTGCTAACCAGCAGGGGATTGCTGCTGGTGCCACGGGTGCCCCTGGTGCCACCACCATTGGCGGTCTCCTTGCGCCTAACAACCGCGGCTCTCACAATCGGGCTGTTAGTTTGCCTGTTTTGGCCCCGGGGTTTGAGAATAGTATTGCGTCGCCAGGCTCTTCGGGAAACCAGGAGGGTGAACAAAGACGGGGTCACCAGTACCAGGCTAGCTTCGGCGGTATGGGCAGTGGGTTTGGGCTGGCAATTCAGCCTGGGCCGCTGAACGGGTGGGTAGAGGAGGAGGTGACGAACTAAGATTGTGGTTGGTTTGGTGATTTGTGTGGTAGTTGAGTCCTGTCTTGTTGACACGGAGAGGTTTCTTCTTGCTCTATATATTATCTTTGTATGCTCTTATGTTGTTTCGAGGGGGAGAGTTTGCCTATTTCCTTCTCTTGTTTGTAATTGACTGGTACAATCTTTTGTTTTTTGCTCCTGGGCTTGTGTTTCTCTGTCTATGGATGGAGGCACAACCTGGGCTTTTGATTCACCACGGTTCTTACCCTTTAGATATATGAGTGTTTCCTTTCTTTTCTTTTTCCTTTTCTTGCATTTTCATTTCATTTTTTTTTGTTGCTGACTTCGATTCGTTTTTGTGTTTCTTGATCTTTGTAAAAATTTCTTACTTTACTTCTCTCCGTGTCTGCTTTCAAATGTACAAATTTGCCTCGTCACTCAAGAGGTCCGGTTTCACTTTTGGATTGTGACATGTGCTATGTATTGGAATTCGTGAATTGTATCATTATAAACGTCATTACCTAACAAACCCAGCTTGCCTATGACAAGTAAACGCCCAAAATTATACACCCATATAGACAAAAGAAACCCATCTATATATATATATATACTGGCCACTGCTCCCTTCACCCTAATATCCCGCAGGCTCTGGCCGGTTTGGGATCCCCGGCTTCCCCAAATTCTCATTACACTCTCTCCTATAATCTCTCGGCGTTATCCCATCCACTACCTCCTTAAACGCTGCTAACGTACAAAACGACTCATCGTCCCCCCAATGCTTCCCCTCCGCCCGACACGCCGGGACAACCACCGGCCTATCATTATACCGAATCCGCACATAGTACCCGTCGAGTGCCTTCTTCTGAGTGGCCGTCAATTCACTTAGTGATTTCCGTCCAATGGCCATCGGCGCACTGCTGAGGCTGAACCAGGACGTCTGTGACGGTTTCGGCGAGGGGAGGGACGTGGTGCGGAAGAGCTCGAGGGCAATGTGGCTGGTGAAGGGTGGCCAGCGGCCATCGCTGGCGCCCAGGGACGTCAACATGGACGCCAACGTCGTATCGTGGCACCCACTTATCGAAAACTTGGCCTCTGGCGCCGTCGTTGCCGTTGCCGTTGTTATCATCGCTGTCATTGATTTCCCGGGGAAACCCTCGGCTGAAGCGACGAGGTCGGCGGTTATGCTGCCGAGTAATGGGCCCATGCCGAGGCGGCGAGACTCGGCGGACTCGGCGTATTGGGAGTACCATTCGTCGACGGAGGCTTGTTCGAGGGTGGAGATGACGTCGGGGTTGTAGAATTCTTTGGGGAGGCGGGTGGCGGGAGTGGTGCCGGTGGCGCGGGAGGCGTTGATGCTATCGAGGACGCCGATGACGGTGGGGGCGCCGGAGCCCATGATTGTGGTGCGCGCGGTGCTATTGGGGTCGGGGGTTAGGTGGGGGCCGATCATCATGTTGACTTTGTCCATTGCTGGGGAGTGGTCCCATTTTGCGGCTGCGCGCAATTGGAAGGCTTTGGTGATTTCGTTTAGCCTGGCACACACGGATGTATTTGGGAACAGTGTCTCGTTTGAGAAGTCGGTCGTAATGATTTCAAAGGGGGGGAGGTCGGGTGCCCGGTTGGAAGGAGGGTACAGTCCAGCAACGGCATGTTGGAGGGATTCGAGGGCGCGGGGATACTGAGTGGTGCGGAGGGAGAGTAGAGATTGGGTTGTTAATTTGGGAGGAAGAAAGCCCAGGCTAGTGACATAGAGTTGGCGTAAGTGGGTGCCAAGGGCATGGGTGGTTTGCCGGCCGGTGTCCGTCAAGGTCCCAAGGGAACATAGATCGCCAACATCATGGCCCTCGGGGGCCGTCTGGGGAATTACGGAACCATCGTCAGCGAGCTTTGTCAGCTTTTTCCGCCAGTGGAATTCGAGGGTTGCCAGGTCGGAGAATGGGGAAGGCGACGGGGTGGTGAGCAGGGTGCGGAGGGTACGGGAGTGGCGGCAGTAGGGCCAGAGTGGGGGGTGGTTGAGGTGGACGAAGCGTTGGCGGACGGGAGTGCGTTCGCCGTGGCGGAGGAGGATGTGGATTTTGTGGAGAGTGAGGGAGGAGGGATAAAGAGAGGCGAGTTCGGTGGGGGAGTAGGGGGTGGGGGGAGTTATAGAGGTCATGGTGCTGGAGGGTCGGAGAATGGAATAGGCAGTATTGGTTGTCGATTGCTGTCGCGAGAAGATATTGAGATTGTGGAAAATAATGAAGAAAGCGTTTGGCTATGTAACAGGTGTTAAGAAGTCGGTGTCGTAAGGTGAGATTGAGAGTATTATTCACCGACGTAAGGAAAGTGACCGTGTTGGATACTGTTGAAATGCAGACACAAAGTTATCAAAGGAAGCTCTGTAGCCTTTTTAATATTGTGAGCACGTATATATAAAGAATGTTGGAAAATCCGCTCTGCGATCAACACAGACTATGGACAATTGGAATATCCCAAAGATAGAGACGGTTGATAAAAGATGACACACCAATCACGATAGAGTGTTGTGGAGGTTGAGTTTGAGTTTGTTTCAATTGGGTCATAGCTGTTTGAGTGTAAGGTGGATTGATTGTCCCAACGAAATCCAACCCAAAGCTCAGCAAGCTTAGAACTTGACCCCGGTCGGTGTTACAGGAACCCTGACCCTAAGACATGAGTAAGGTGGCTTCATAATGATGTGAGAGGTTTCATTGTGAAAAGGTATATAATACGGTTTATGACACTGTATTTTGTCTTTCTGATCTCATTACACGAGCATTTTGCCGTCATGTGAGTCAGTTTAGCCATGAAGTCGGCAGAGAAAATGCCCAGAAAATGAAGCCCATTAGAACTAAAGATCTACACACAACTACATTTTTAACAATGTATGGTACCGCTTTTGGCAAAACCCTGTCAACCTAATCCAAACCCTAGCCATACCAACATCCGATCCGAAGTGGCGCATTTCCAGAATCCACCCGGCGTGACAACAACCAGACCCTGCCCCTTTACCCCGGTACAAAGCACCAGCACCAATACCGTCTACAAACTTTTGTATCTTCCCGAATGCAGCTGCCTGGACTAATCAAGTATTTAGAACCCGGTGGACCCACATCATTGGAAACCTATCAGGTATCATTGAGTTGGATGGATACATAGGTTGGGTAGTGTAGGCAACGAACAGGAATGGTCTCCGTTGTTATTGTGCTTATTTTTGGTGGAGTCTACTATATATCTACACAATACTTGTTGTTTGTATTGTGAAAATGCAGCAGTATAGCAAAACAAAATAAAAAAGGCAGATATAAATTCCATGGCTGACTTGTAATCATCGCTTAAAGAGCGGGATAGGAAATTCAGGAAATTCAATCGGCGATGTTGGGGGAAACAACCTCGAGTTTGGCGCACGTTGAAGGGGCAAAGGAGTAGGGATGGGGGAAAGGGTGGTGGGTGAGGGAGATGTTTGTTCATTTAGGCGGTGGGTGATGATGAGGCGGATAAGTGTAGTGAAAAAGTTAAGAGGTAAGCTGAGAGGATGGATAAAGTGAGAGGTATATAGTAAAATGTAGACGTCATTGGAGATGGATCAAAGTGGTTGTTTACTAGAGGCCATCATAAGGTGGGATGGAATGTGAAGGTGGTGGTGATGAATAGTTAAATCAATAGGATCACCATGTATTGAAATGTTCCTAGATTATAGACTTGATTCTAGACTTGTTGCATTGCCGAGTCAATAATCATTGCAACATTGCATCAATCCATTGAACCAGCAAATAAATACCAGGCTGTATTCTAATCCTGTCTATCTCAGTATCCTCGACTCATCACAAGCGGAATCTCATAGGAGCAGCCATCAACACCAATAATCATCTGGTGACACAGAAATTCTTTCCACTATGCAGATATCCGATGAACATGACGAGCTGACGTTTCTCATTCTCCAATCATTTTTTGTCAGATAAACACGAATTTCATAAAATATTCATCAAGATGATTCATGGAAGTAAACCAAAGATAAACCATACTGTGTACTGCTAGAGATCTACAAGCTATGTACGAAGCGAGTTGACAGTGATGATTTGCCTGACTTGAAATGTTTTGCATCCAATTCTTGAGCCTGATTTGTTCCTGCATTTGTTGGGAGACATTAATCAATCAGTGGTGGTGGTTGTCAGTAACTTGGTTGTTTCATCATGATTTGAGAAATTGTCATGACGGCGGTCGGATCTTTGTTTTCAGCCGTTGACATGTGATTTTATCCGCGCTCCACTCTCGGGGTCCGAGAATATAAAAAAAAAAAATAACCCTCCGTCTCACCAACCGGTCGATTGGAGTTGAGTATATATATATATATGATGTTTCTTACTATGTTTTTTTCTGATCGCTGTCCCCCTTATCAACTCCCAATGCCCACCTGCGTCTCCATCGTCACCCACTGATCGACACCTTACCCACCCACCCGTCGCCCCGGGCATCTGAAAAACTCCGTTCCACCTGTAGGATCCACTTGCCTTCCTGATTCTTTCCCTTTTCGCTCATTCGCTGACGTCGAGGTATTATATTGTCCAGGAGGCAAAAAAAAGTCACCGATATTTTTTTCTGGTAAATAATCGTTCAAGTTATTCTGGAAAAGAAAACTGATGTTGAGTCTTTGAGACAATCTGAGAGTTGTAGGTTAGTTATTCATATATGTTTTCAGAAAATGTGGAAAAGGGTAGAAGGAAAAAAAAGACTGGTTAAGTGCCCGGTACTGGGCTCGTTCCAGGAACGAGGTTGGGTTTTGCCTTTTTCATGAACACATGCATGTGTATCTTAAACAGACTTGCTTCTCAGCTTATTTCATTGCTGCCTATAATTCAAACCAACATCGCATTCATAAATGAACTCCTTCTCATAAAATGGAAATAATCATTACTGTCATCATCACAGTTGCTGTTTCCATTTTCAAATCTTTTTCTTGCTGTATTCCTTTCCATCAAACCTTCAGCTTGTGCTCTTCAGCTGCCGGGCTATAACCACGAAAAAAAAAAAAATCAAGACCCAGCTAACCACACTTTCCTAATCAGGTTAACGAAACCCGCCATCCCATCTTATACTCACCGTTTGCACATTTTCATTTACATATAAACCGACCCAAATCCCGCCTCCCCGAGACCAGACAGTTTTCTCCACGGAGTTCAAAGATGAAGCTTATTTAATTCATAATTTCTCAATAGTTTTTCCGTGCATTTAGTCAACCACTAACTAGTGTCACATTGACTAGGTGCTTTTTTAGCTTTAGTTTCTTTTTGTTCTTCATTTTTCTCTCTCTTTTGTCTCGTTACATTCTCGGACAAAGTGTCACGGGCGGACTGACTGACATATTCACGATCCCGCTTCGGAAGGTCCGGGTTTAAGCATTTGACGTCACGAGTCAGTGTTTTTTCTTCTTTTTTTCTTGCTCCCTTTTATAAAAAAAAAGGATATATCAACGTTCACTCCTCCCAATTTGAGCATTATTATATTTCATCATTTGTCATTATTATCAAGACTAGTCTTTTTATTCTTTTACCTTCATTGACGATTATTTCATCATATAGCGATACTTTACATCTGATAACGACCTTCATTTTTTTCTCTTTCATTTCCCCGTTCTTTCCCATTCTTTACTGCTGAGTTGTTGTCTTTGTTAGCGGTATCCTTTGTGGCACCGTGTGTGCACTTCTTTTTTTTCTTCTGTTGAATTCTAAAAGAAGCCATTCTCAACGCATTGTAACCGCACACACATTATCCCAGAACATAGCCTTCATCATCTCTGCATTTCATATTACTCGTCCACTTCATTTTACAACGAGGCAAACATAATCTTGTCATCTCAAACATCACATTCCCTTGCACACAGCCACACACAATGGCTTTCATACTATCTACCCCCCACCGCCGCACCACCTCACCCTCCCAATCCAACCCATCGACCCCCACCACTACCGCCTCTTCCTCTCGCCGCTCCTCCTCCCAAAGCCAAAGTGCCCCCCGCTCTTTCTTCCTTGCATCCTCTGATATCCATACCACCGTCCTCAACGTCTCTGGCCTTCCCTCCGACGACGTGTCCCCCTGGCACCCGAGCAAACCGGCCTCTCACACGCACCGGTCACCGAGGGCCAAGCCCATACATGCGGCAACGATTGCGACGTCAACACCCGGGCGGAAAAACGCCCCAGCGTATTCGCACACCCATGCAAACTCTTCCCTTCGGCCACCCAAAAAGCTCGGTAAATCCCATGGACGTAATAGTTCTACGGGGTCGCTAGGGTTAAAGAAACTGTCAAAGGCGCTCCCGTCGTTTACCTTTCCGTCGTTTTCCTTGCCAAGTTTCACCGCGCCGTTTGAGTTTACCAGCAAGAAGTCGCCCAGTGGCACCGTCAGCCCTACGGGGACTGGGTCCAAAGGCGGCTCTGCGGAAAATTTACCGGGGGAGCGGAATGCCAAGAGGCGGAGTTTGCCGCCAGTTCTTGGTAGCAAGAGTGGATCTGCAAGTGGAAATGACAGCATGGAGGAGGCGTCGCCAATGACAGCTGACAGGCCGGCGCTCGATAGGACGAAGACAGAGGATAGCATGCTGTTTACACCGCTTGAGAGGATGTCGTCGCTGGGTGATGACTCGCGGTGGGCGGATATTCGCGAACAGGTGAATGTCCGTGGCCAGGCGATCCGGGAGTCGCTTCCTGAAATCAAGGTGCCGAGAATTTCGGTGTTTAGAAATGAGAATCTGGACTCGCCGATGTCGCCGAATTCTGCGCCAAGCTCTGCCGGAGTTTCGAGTCTTTCGTTTGGCGCGACATTTCCCGAAACGGCGCTGGATAGAGTGATTGAGCAGTTGGAGGGCGATATTGTCATCCTGGGCGGGTACAGGGGGAGTATCTTGCGGTCGGCCGATACCCATCAACAGCTTTGGGCGCCGGTGAAACTCGGTGTCAAGATGAGAACGCCGGATTTGTTTGTGGGGTTGAATCCGGAGGATGAGCTGAATATGGAAAACCACATTATTCCGGATGGAATGCTTCAGCATGTTGGGCCCGTTGATGTGTCTCGGCGCCTGCATCGGAAATTGCGCCACTCTGAGGCCGGCAGATCCGGACGTCTTAGGGTTCACGATTATGGCTACGATTGGAGATTAAGTCCTCATATTTTGTCCAAAAAGCTTGTCGAGTTCCTTGAGAAGCTTCCCAGCAACCGCCGTCACACATCTGCCGAGAAACGTGGTGCCATTGTCATCGCCCACTCGTTGGGCGGTCTGATTACACGGC
The DNA here is from genome assembly GCA_030294605.1 of Ambrosiella beaveri. Classification (NCBI taxonomy): domain Eukaryota; kingdom Fungi; phylum Ascomycota; class Sordariomycetes; order Microascales; family Ceratocystidaceae; genus Ambrosiella; species Ambrosiella beaveri. The sequence goes on from JARQWA010000008.1 coordinate 142,840, forward strand.
ACGCTGTCAACACTCGGCCCGATCTCTTCTCCGGCGTCATCTACGCTGGTGTCCCTCAGCGCTGCGTCAATATTCTGGGTCCACTTCGCTTCGGTGACCCCGTCCTTTTCAACCATGACATCTTGACCTCACGCGTCAACTTTTCCTTCCGAACTTCGTTTGTCTTTTTACCCGAAGATGGAAAATGCTTTGTCAATGAGAAGACAGGGGATGAATACCCGGTGGACTTTTACGATGTGAATGACTGGATCAAATACCGATTGTGCCCCGAGGTTTCTGGCCCACCGTTGCCGGCACCAGAGGAAAAGCCGGCGGGGATTGCCGCCAAGGTGAAGAGACATGGGTCACTGGTTGCTAAGCGGACGCGTGCATTTACCTTTTCACCGGGACAAGCGTTGAGCTCGTTGGCAAACAACACTCGCAACGCTGAACAATCCTTTGAACAGCAAGCGACGAACTCAGCCCAGCTGCCGTCGGTACCCGGGAAACGGAATGGCCATGTTGACGCCGAGCTAGACGAGGAGACACTGGCGACTAACAGGGCGTATCTGGCGCGGACGTTGACGGAGATCAGGTTGTTTAGGAGTGAACTGGCGCATGACCCTGCCAAGACAGCGAAGAATTTGTATCCACCGATGGCCGCCATCTTCGCTAAGAACACGCCGACTTTGGCGGGTGCCCGGATTGCGGGGCCCGAGGTCATTCCGAGATCTGACGCCTACGATAGTTTCTTGTTTCAGAGTGGCGATGGCGTGGTGCTGGCGAGGCAGGCTATGTTGCCGGAAGGGTATGCAGTGGTTAGTGGGGGGTTGGTGGAGGTTTCAAGGGGGCATTTGACATTGTTGGGGGATCTGGAGGGGGTTGGACGGGCGTTGGAGAGTGTGGTGAAAGGGAGGAGGAGGGGAATTGGGGTTGAGGGGAAGGTGTTGGATGTGGGAAAGATGGGGATTTAAATTGGGGGGAGGTAACATTTCATTGGGTGGCGTTTTTGTTTTGTTGTTTTTTTCTTGTTTTGGGTACCATATTGGATTTTGGATTTCATAGCGTCGGTTGTTATGTAGGCATTTATGGCATTTGCATTGAATACAAGATTGAAAATATCAATTAATTTTCAGTTGTCTTGGTAATCTTCAATGTAAGGTTAGGGTCACTTTACATTGTCTTCCTTTACCCCCACGAATATCACCCATTATCTTGTTCCTTTTCCCGCTTCCTTACGTCTCGACGTGACTACTTAGGCAAATCTAATTACCAGTCATCAACATCCATGGTCATGACAACCTCGTGAATGCATGTCTAAGCAATGCGATGACTCTGCGTGAGTCAGAAAATGACACAAGGTACGAATGCTGGTATCATGGAGTGACAGGGGTGTGTTGGATACAATGTGTACACCTGTAAATGAATATAAAAGGAAAGAGGTGACTTGTTGATATGAAAGAGGGAAGTTGCTTTACTTGAAAAAAGATATACTGACAGGCTAGAAGACAGATATCAAAATAAGGCATATCGCGATGTTTATTTTGTTTACTATCATTTTTACGCAGTTTTTTACGCCCTTTATGATACAGCAATTTCAATTAACGTAAATCACCTTCCACTATCAAAGCCAAAAAAAAAACATTCTTCGCAATATTATACAATCATCATTTTCGTTCTTAATGCCACTCAGACCAAAACCACCGTCCGGGCCCCGCCCGCCTCCACCCCCGCACACCGGCCCCCTCACCCTCCCCACACCCCCCGCAACACCTAGGACTCTCTCCCCCCCCACCACTCTCCACCATCCCACTATCGTCCCCCTCCCCTCGCTAACCCCCACCCGCCGACTCGGCCCCTGCGTCTTCCTCTGCACTCTGGACCCCACAGGCATCTCGTACGCTCCAGCGACAACCTCAGTTGTCGCCAAAATCGCCGACACGGAGGCCATGAGGGTCTTGAACGCGCACGAGGCGGCCATGTATGCGCGGTTGGAGATTCTGCGGGGCCCGACATTCCCGGGGTGCCGGACGAACCATTTGTTTATCCCGGTGCCGAGGTTTCTGGGGCAAGTGGTGGATGGGGAGGGGTTGCCGGTGGGGGTTCTGTTGGAGTTTGTGGAGGGGAGGGCTGCGGGGCAGGCGGATGAGGGGAGGTGTTTGGAGGCGGTAAGGAAGTTGCATGAGGTGGGGATTGTCCATGGGGATGTCAAGAGGCGGAATTTCATTGTGAAGAAGGATGGGGAGGTGGTGGTGGTAGATTTGGAGTGGGGGAGGATTGGGGTAGGATGGGAGGAGATTGAGGGGGAGGTGAAGATGTTTCACAAGGATTTCAATGGGTAGGGCGGGTCGGTGTATAAGGAGGGAGTGTCAGTATCCTCGCGAGCGTGTATTTTGTTTTTGTTTGCTTTTGTGTTCTTTTAATAGATTCTTCAACCTTCAAATCTGCCAATTCTCCATCTATCAAATCCTTTCACCAGATTCTAATCTTCATGATCAGCCCCTGGAACCTGTCACTCCCGGCGACCCGCCACTACAACCTTTCCCACCCAATTTCCTGCTCCTCTGAAACCCGTTCCTGACGACGACAACGAACAAGGCTATAGCCGCCGGCCGGCCGCGTCTTGCGGTAGGTTGCGGGGCGCGGGGTGTGTTGTGATTGGCTGGGGGGGACCTATAGGGGGTGATCCTACGGGCGCTTGACGGGCCAATCAGGAGAGGGCGTGGTGTCTGATTTGGGAAGTGGGGGATTGGGTGGGTAGTTGTGATATTGGGAAGGCGAGGAGATGAGTTGAGTTGGGAAGGAAAGAAGTAGAATATATAGAGGAGGCGATGTCCCGGAGTGTCAGGAGAGGGTGGGATGATTTTGTGGGATATCGACTTCTCTTCGCTTTTTTTTTTTTTTTAATTCTGTGTATCCCTATTGGCTTGCTGGTCTAGCCTGTTCTATTTGACCTGTACTCTTCGTATATTTATTTTCCTATACACATTAAAACAAAAATGTCCTTCCAACAGCCCACTACTGTCATGCCCTTTCCCGAGAAGCCCCCCACTTCCCACTCCCTCTCCTCCCACACCACTCTAGCCCCGTCTCCCATTCCGGCCCCCCCATCCCGCTTTTCCCTCCTGCTCAACCACACGCGGACGGCCTTTTCGGGCATCTCGGTGGTATTGTCGATCTGTGTGCTGGCACTGGCGGCGAGGAATGTCGCAGTGTACAAGAGGACAAGTATGGGTGGGGACTACTTTTTGCCGGTGTGGCCGGAGGGGTTGAAGATGGGGAGTACCGTGGGTCTGGTTGTCGGGGGCTCGTTGATGACGGTGTTTAGCGGTGGTGTTTTGACCTTGGCGTTTATGAAGAAGGTGAGTTTCATGGGAAAGATAAAACAAAAAAGGAAAGCACTGCTTACTAACACTGTCTAGTCCTTCCTTAAAAACGGCCTCTCCATCTTGTTTTCCCTCTGCATTTTTGCTATTGCGGTAACTACCACCATTTACCATTTTGTCGCCAATTCCTCTTCCGAGACCTTTGAGACCTGGTCCTGCGAATGGAGACACGTGAGCATGACAGTGGAGCCGCACTTTGGGACGCTGTGTGCGCAGGCCAAGGCGAGTGTGAGGCTGAATGTCGTTGTTATCCCGGTGCAGGTGGTGGTTATGGGGGTTATTGTGGTGGCCGTGGTGGTGGACAAGTGGGGCAAGTTGCGGAGGGAGTTGAATGAATAAGAGACATTGGAGCCGATATGAGTTCAGAGAAGAGTGGGGCTGGGCGGTGAATGGAAGGGTGGAAAGGATTAGCAATGGGGTGACTAATGGGAGCATATATGATAATGTAATGTTGTCTGAATATAGTCTTTGTTTGCTTCATCTATGTGACCAAACATCATATCACCGTCCCGTTTCATCCTATCATCTTCATCCCACATCCAAGTCTCCCTCTTCATAAACCCATCACCTTTCATCGTTTCCTTCCCCTCCATAACCACACCTATTCTCTTTTTCCCCAAACCAAAATGCCCCCATATCACCCTCAAGACATCCCCCTACCCCCCTCCCCATTCCTCGCTCCTCCCACCGACTCCATCTCCCGCCTCGTCCTCTCTCCCCTCCGACCGCCCATAGACAACCCCGTCCACCCCATTTCACACTCGAACTCGCCGTCTCTGCCGTCACCGTCGATCCCTCCGACAATGGCCCATCTCCACCACTCAGGAACCCCCAAGACCCCTCCGGCCAGAAATCGCCCTCCATTCTTAAGTCACTCGGAAAGGCCGGCGGGTGGTAGTCGGGCTTTCGGTGGGGAAAGATTGGCAATGGCGGGAGCAGGAGCGGGAGGAGGAGGCGAAAGAGATAGGGACCCGTTTGTCCGCAGGGATACCGGTGGCCTCGACATGGTTTTCACTAACCTTCCCACTCGCCCCGCGCGCAGACGGGTCCCTGGAAGCCAAACGCACATCAGAGACTACAACGACGACGGGTACACCGGATACCCCGAGTACCCCCAGTCAGCCGGTCCCCGCAACGACATTTACGACTGGAATCTCGAAGCCGAGAAGGAAGCCGCGCAAATCCGGATAGCCGAGGAGGAGATTCGGAAGATGCGTATTGCCGAGGAACTGAAAAGGCTTAAGGAGGAGGAAAGGGAAGAAAAGAGGAGGATTTTGGAAGAGAAGAAGAGGAAGGATTTGAAGGAGAAGTTAGAAATGGAGATGGAGATGGAGGCCGGGGTGGGAATAACGGAGGACACAAAGTGGAATTCGTTTGGAATGCCAGGGAGGCCGGAGGTGAGGAGGTTGAAGGGGGGCCAGAGGCAGGGAGTTGTTGATGGGGAGATGGTGGTGGAGATGGAGAGGGAGTTGAAGGAGCGGCGAGAGAAGGGGGAGGAAGATGAAGAGAGTGTTGTGGATGGGGCGATGATTACGGTGGAGTTTACTACCAATATTGTGGTATGTTACATAAGACTTGGTATCCGGATCTCGGATGTTGAAACATGGAAATGATGAGAAAAACTAACTTTTGTCCTAGATTACGGAGGAAACCCTCGCCACGGAACTCCTCCTTGATCATCTCTCCAAACGCTACGCCCGCCCTATCTCCTCTTTCTCCCTCTACCTCCACCACTCGCAGCCGCTTGTCTACGCCGGCTCGACAGCCCCCGCGTATACCCTCTGCATCACCGCGTTGGACACGGAGGTATCGGAGCAGGCGAACAAGAGGAACGCGGCGATGTTACAGGAGTGGATTAATGAGGTGTTTGGCGTGGGAAAGGAGAGGGGCAGTGTGGTTTTTGTGGGAGTGGCTAGGGGTGGGTTGGCGAGGGGAGGGGAGACAGTGGAGGGGAGAGTGAAGAGGGTAAGGGAGAAGGAAAGGGAGAATGAAGAGAGGAAGAAGGAGTCGTATGATGGGAGGGCGACGCTGGTTAAAGTTGAGCGGCGAAAGTCCCGGCGGCTTCTACAGGTCCGAAAGGTGAAGTTTCTTTCAATATCCAATATCCGAATTCTTTCGGCTAACATTCCACAGTCACTCACCGGCCTCCGCATCCTCAATGCAGCTCAAGACCCCACCAACCCCCGCCCGCCAACCCCCATGGGCCCACCGAATGCCTCCAGCGGCGATGTCTCGATTGACGATGAGAGCCTGGGCAGTGCCGAAGTCGGCGGTGTCTTGAGGAATAAGCGGAGCTTCATCAGCTCGGTGTTTCAGAGGAAGAAGGGAGACGATTAGATACAGAGATAAGACAATCATTGGGTATTATTAGGTACTTTTGCTCATTAGATTAAACACACACACGTTCGCCATCATTCACCATTGCCGTCTTCGTAAGAAACCAAAAGGAAAATAAAAGTGGAACCAACTCCTTCTTTCCCCATTATTCTGGCGACGTCCCGTCACTCCTGCCCAAACTCTTGTTTTCCATCTGCACCCCCATCATCTCTAATCTCTCCGCTGCCACCCTCGGAATCTCTCTGTCTTCCTGCAACGCTGGATGTCCATCTATATTCCCAACGGGCCCTTTCCTCGGATCTACCACCTGTCCCTCGGACCCATTCGGCAGCTGAATCGGCCCCGTCTGTGGCGGCTGATAATTGTATGCATCAGCAGTAGGAAGTTCCACGGGGACTTGTTGCATAGCTGCAAGATACCCGGCATCAGAGGTGCCGTGTGGAGACGTCGGGGTTGCTGAGGAGGGTCCGGAAAGCGGGGACCACGGCGACGGGGCAGCGGGGTTTATGTGGGGGATCATGGCGGGTTGCTTTGACCGCATCGAGTTGTGTCTGTGGCGAATCAAGAGGAAGGCAACGAGCATGATGAGCAAGACTCCGGCGACGGCCCCGATGACGATCCCGGCGATTGCCCCTCCGGACAAACCATCTTTGTGATGGTCCGGACTCGCCGTGCCCGTTCTTGTCACCGATGCTGCGACTCTCGTAACGTACATCTGCAAATCCTGCTCCTCAAAGCCACCCTCTGGACTCCGCACCGTTGCCCCGCCCGTGCCCTCGCCCCCAATGACACTCCTGACCACACTCGGCACTACGTATGCCGTCTTCGTCGGCACATACGTATACCACTCAGCGTCATTATCATTCTGCACGCCCGTGTCCATATTGTGCGTGCCCCATTTATCGTAGGCATCGCACGCAGACGTCATGGGGAACGTGCCGCCGATCACGAGCATTTGCGACAGGCTGGGCACCATATTGCAGGACGACGAATGGTGCATGACGGTGCTGTTGGGAGTCTCGTAGAACTTGATCCACCGGAATGAGGGGATCGACAAGATGTATGAGTCGTCGAACCCCGGAGATGAATCGTTGGTTGCTGCCCCGCCGTAAAAATATCTGACTTACGTCAGCATCCAACATCCGAAGTCACGGTGGTAAAAAACCAAAAAGGGAAGGAACTGATCCTGACTCACATATTGTAGGAACTATGGTCATCCGCCCACGCGGCATCGGCGCAGAACCGGCGGCGGTTCTCGGGGATCTCACCGGTGGCCTTTTGGGTATACCAGCGCGAATTTGAGATGTCGTAGAGTAAGATTTCGCTCATTTCCTGCGGGACGGTGGTCCCGTTGCTCCATTTGTCAATGATGCCACCAAAGTAGACGAGCATCCCCGTGTCGCTCATTGGCAGATACACCATGACGCCCTCGGCCCGCCCGTACGCATCGTCCGGAGACGAATTGTTAGTGAACGTTCGCGCATCCATGTCGTATATAAGCAAGCGGCCACTGGCGACGGGGACGTTATCATTATACGAGCCGTCGCTACTCTTCATCCGCCACCCGCCAAAATAGTATCCGAACCCCGCATTCGGCGGCGACGCCGACGCACCGTAGGCTAGGCCCTTGGGGATTAGTGTTTGTTGGTAGGACACGCTAGACCAGTTATTGTGCGTGATATCGTATTGCCATAGAGATGCCTGCGAGGGCGGATCCGAGTCGGTGTACTCGCCGCCGTAGAAATAGAGTTTATTGTTGGGCGCGTCGGGCCACAAGGCGCCGCCGACGGTGGAGGGGGCCGAGCCGGGTTTGGTGATGTTATTATATAGTTGGGGCATGCCGCTCCTGGCGACGGCGTCAAGGGGCTGGTTGAGGAAGTATGTGTCTGTGGGTGTCTGGATTAGCCTTTTATTTATTTTAGTTAAGATGGAAAAGACTTCAAAGGGTAAACGTACTGGTGATGTTGGTGTCGGCCATGTCGTCGCTGGAGCCGTCGGAAGGCCAGTTGATGTAACCGCCGTCGATGTAGAGGATGTTGTTGACAATGGCAGTGCGGTGGGACCAGCGGCGGCAGAAGTTGTTGACAGGGTCTTGGTCAGCGAGGGCATGGTTTGCCAGGGCCGCGAGGGCCGCGAGGGATATCCGGAGGCGCATTGTGATGGTTGCCGATGTTGATTGATATCTTCTTTTTTTTTGTAGTACGGAAGACACAAACAATTAAATCTGAAGTAACTGTCACAGATCAACAAAATCGACTAAAACCCACAATATCTCAATCCCCTTCAAAAGACAAAAGAGATCAAATCACCAGTATTCGAGGGGGCCCATCGGCACATATACCATCGTCCTCCCACTAGTTAGCACCCAGCCCAGGCGTTATCAAGTAATATTACCACAACTATAGCATCCTATACGAAAGGCAGAGCCAGCACGTTATACAAAGGGGGGGAGGGGGGAGGGAGGATAATCTTTCGTGGTGAATATCCGGGGGAGTGTAAGATGTGTACGGAAGTGATCCGCAAGGAAGGATGGCGGGTAGATTTTGTGGAGAATATAAGGCAAGGAAAGTATATGTATAAGTTGACAGTCCGAAGGGGAATAAACGATGATGTAGAGGGCCAAGATGTCTCGCTTTCTTGTACGCGGCCACACTCGAGCTCAACTGCTAGACTTCAACCACGTAAAACAGACATTGAAGCAGCTTGCAGTTTGTTTGTGTATAGGACACACATGTTTATTTATTCTTGGCTGCTTCCGGATTGGCAGGATCTAAATCGCTCTATATGTTTCTGGTACTTTACTTCAGATATTATTTGATTTTCCGGTTCTGCGTGGCGATTGGCTGGGTGGCATGCATGGTGGCTGCAGCATCAGTTTGTCCGGCAGCCAAATGGTAACAAAATCACAGAGGCTATCTTTGAATAAGACAGAACATCTCTCCTGATATACAGTTCTGCCAAAAGGAAACCTAGTCTCTAGACTCTCTGGGCCTTATCAGGCCGGATCAACAACACCAAAATCCCTGCCCCGCTCCTTGTTCAGCATCTTCCTGTGTCTCACTACTTGCCAACACCGTCAACATACCTCCGTTCTCTTTGTTACAGGGACTTTTTTCTCTTTTTTTTACCACGCGATCCTCATACACTATCGCCTTGTGTCACCACATCCCTCTCCACATCCACCCTTTTCATTTACCATTAGCCCTGTGCCCTCATCTGAGACACTCAACGAGTCAACTTTTTGTATCTTGACTTGTACATGGCACATTGATTGGAAATTCCCACTTGCCGATTATATACCTCGGAGCTCTGGCCATTTAAGCATATGCCCGTGAGATATCACCAGACTTCAAACTGCCACCAAGCCCCTTGTAGGTAACTATCTACATATATAGTACCAGATAAAAAAGATAAACAAAGTCGCAGTCCCCGCCTACCTGTTTTTCTTACATGCATATGTAAACCGCCCCGTCCAAATACTCGCCAGACAAAAATATTGACGGTGTCATGACTCGGCGACTTTCCAAGTCCGGGGCCTACGTAATGTCTGCCCGTCACCGGTTCATCTAATCTAAATACATATATACCCATAAAAACAACAAGGAGATATGAGCTGAAAACACAGATAAGTTTCGTAGACTCTTTTTTCCCTCTCCTTCTTTTCGTCACTATGTAATAAAAGGAAAACTTACAGATCGTCAAGTCGCCGGTCACAAATTCTCCCACCGCTGCCCATCTCACGTTCCACAAACCCCAACCCTTGCTCTCGCTTCCCACACAACTCTCTCTTTTCTCTCCACATTCTCATTCTCCGTCTTGGGAATCCCCGCCGCCACCTGGATATTTCGTGCCCTTCTTTCATCTACCACAAAAACAACTCACACAGTATTCAAAAATGGCCTTATTCAAATCTCTTGATCCCAACGTCATCTCTGCATGGAACCCCCCGTGATCGCCTGCGTTTACGAAGTGGCTGCTGGGCGATGCGCCTCCTGATCCTGCTTGCCCGGATGTGCGCTGTCAGCAGAAGATCATTGCAGTTTTGGGTCTAGAAGCCCAAGGTGAGAAACTGAACCGGATAACTCGGTGGTTCTGGACATGTCAAATTTTGTTGGTTTTGTGGTTTGGCAATCATGTTAACGTCAGCATCGAGTCTTGCGAGCCGAAGCACAACAAAACTTTTTAATAGGGTTGCAGGTATAATTTTGTAGGGTTATCTGCTATCCGTGGGGCAGGGTTTAGGGTCCGGCAAATCATCGGTACAATTGTCGCAAGGCCCCCAACCTGATATTTTCTTTGCGACAGCTCCCATCATTGTCATAAATTGAAACACCATTTAACGTCCTTAGCAAGATCCTCTTATATTGTCCATATCTCTTGCTATATACTCCAAAGCCAAATACAAAATGACAGATACAACAGAAAAGCTCCAGGCCACAAGTCCCAAGGCCACAGAACTCACCGACTCTGCCACCACTACTTCCGACCCCCCCTCAAAACCCCTCGATGTTAAAGCCCGCGCTGAAGCCCGCCGCGCCGCCTTCAAATCCCTCCAGGCCCGCACTAAAGCCTCCGCCGAAGACAACATGAAAGAAACCCTCCGCGAAGCTCAACGCTCCACCGTTGACCCCTCCGCCCTCACCGCCCTCCAACGCAAGCGCGACATCGCCTCCCAGAAGCTCCTGAAAGCCGACATTGAGGAGTCGGGCGATGACTTTGAACGGAAAAGGGCGTGGGATTGGACGGTGGAGGAGTCGGAGAGGTGGGATAAGAGGCTGAAGAAGAAGGCGGCGGCGAGGGATAATAATGCGTTTCAGGATCATACGGCGGAGAGTAGCAAGACGTATAAGAGGCAGTTGCAGAATATCGAAGTTAATGTGGAGAAGTATCAGCGGGATAAGATGGCGGCGATTGAGATGGCGGCAGCGGCAGGAGGGTTGGATATTGTGGAGACGGAGGATGGCGAGTTGATTGCGGTCGATAAGGATGGGTCGTTTTATTCGACAGCGGATTCGACGAGTTTTACGGGGAACAAGCCGGATAAGGCGGCGGTGGATCGGTTGGTAACGGATATGAAGAGGGCGGAGGAGGTCCGGTTGAAGAAGAGGAGGGAGCGCATGGCGCAGAATGGAGACGATGGGGATGTCACGTACATCAACGAGAAGAACAAGCAGTTCAACCAGAAGCTGGCGAGGTTCTATAACAAGTACACGGCCGAGATTCGGGATAGTTTCGAGCGAGGTACCATGATCTAATGGGGGCTCTGAAGCATAGAAGAATAATGTTATATTGTCCGAGTTTGATTTACTCTGCCTGATCTAGAGGTGAACTACTTCATCTTGTGATCAAAATACACATACTATCATACACAATCACCAGACGAACAGCCTCTAACTTACAACATCGAGTTCCTCCATCCCTTATTCCCCAACTCCTCAATCTGCTCGACTTCCACTGCCCCCTTCACCTCCTCCGCCAACCCCTCCACCACCGCCTGAGCCACCGTATCCACCAACAACGGCTTAACAATATCTACCTTCAACACACTCCCCAACAATCCCTTGGTATAGTCATTAATCAACGTCGCCGCCCCATTCGCCGCTGCAACCCCCATAGTAAACTTCCTCGACGGATCATACATGAACGGCGTCCGGATAAACAAACTCCGCATCTCCCGAAGATCCCGCGCAATTGCATGCTCCGCTTGCCGCTTCGTCAACAGATACCGCGTGGGGACCCCTGGCGGACAAGCCGAGGCGGATATCATCGCAAATGCTTTCACGTTACTCTTCGCTGCTTCGTGGGCGAGCGAGATTGCCGAGTCGCGATTCATCACTTCATAGCTAAGCCACGATTTGCCCCCCGCCGCAGGTGCGGGGGCAATTTTGCCAAAGGGGTTCCCGATCGAGTTCTTGGAGCTGAGAACTTTCGAAAGGGCCGACAGGACGTTGCCGGTGCCGTGGATGAGGCCTTTGTAGTCGGCTTCAAGGAGGATGCCGAGAGTGTGCACGACGTAGTCGGCATCATGGAGGCGCTCGCGGTAGCTGGGGGCATCGAGGATGTCGGCGCGGGCCCAAGTGACTTTGTGGGCCCAGGAGGGGGCAGAGAGGGAATCGGAGACGGCCGACCAGTTGGGGGCGCCGGAACGACTTTGGAGGATGTTAGTGGGGCGATCGACATGTACAATAGCTAGAAGAACGTAAAAAAAAGTTACCTGAGAGATGTCACATCCCAGCCGCGGGCTACGGCGAATTTGCATATGCGCAATCCAAGGAAACCGTTTCCGCCGGCAACAATGATGCGTTTAGAGGCCATTTTGTAAATATTGTTGCGCCGAACTTCGTCATGTTGCATGCGGCGAGCTCACTCTCCAGGTCTAAGTGGGATCATGTCGGCATGGGAGCTCGGGCAGCCGATGGCAGCTGGTGGTGTAGGTTAGGGTCTGGTGCAAAGTGGGCTAGAACAATTAGGGTTTGTCGCATTTTGGAAGGCTGTGGTAGGATTGGGATTTGATCGCAAGGCCAGGAATTTTTGCGACGGCTTTGTGACGAAGTGGGCATTGGTGGGATACCGTCAAATCTCTGGTTATATATTATAATGATTTGATTATTGTGGCACCAATATTCATCTAGGAACCAACTCCACAACCACATATTCCACAATGGCGCCTCAAACCCAGTTGGGAAAGCGCATGAAGGGTGTGCAGATTCACAGACCCTTCATCTTCGGCACGACGGCGAAACCATTCGACGAGAAATACAACCCCAAACCCCCAGGGACCCCGGATGACCATACACATTCGTGGCAAGTGTTTATCAAGGGTATCGAAGATACCGATATCACCTACTGGCTTCGCCGCGTCCAGTTCAAGCTACACGAGTCCATCCCGAACCATGTGCGCAGTATGTCGATATCTTCCTTCACCATTCACTCCCCTCGCCATGTACTAACAGTTCTCCCCCTCCAGTGGTTGAAGGCGAATATGGCAAACCCTTCGTCGTCAATGAGACCGGTTGGGGCGAATTCGAAATAACCCTCAAACTCTACTACACCGCCGAGTCCGGCGAGAAGCCCCAAACCATTTACCACCACCTCCGCCTTCACCCCTTCGGCCGCACCGATAAAGAAAAAGAAGCCATGCGCCGTCCCGACGGTGAAGTCAAAGCCTGGATGTACGAAGAGCAACTCTTCAACGACCCCTACGAGTCCTTCTACGACATGCTCACCCAGGGCGCCCACCCCAAGAATTTCCCCGGCGGTGCTGCCGCAGCAATTTCCCCGGCGGGGAGAATCGCCCCGGAGACAAAGGGGCAAAAGGGAAAAGGGAAAACTAAGGCCGCTACGCTACCACCGTTTCCGGATCCCCGGGCGGGCGTTGTCTGGGAGCGATCGGCCTTGTTACCCGCGGCGATCAAGTCGGGGGCCCCCTTCAGCCGGGAAGCCGAGCAACTCGAGATTAAAAAGCTCGACGCAGCAACCATCCAAGCACAGGAACTCGTCAAGAAGATTCAGGCAGACCTCAAGAAGAAGGAAAAGGACCTGGCGGTGTTAAAGGAGAAAAATGAAAAGGCGGCGGCAAAGGCAATGGGGAAAGCGTAGAGTGCTTTGTCCGGGTCATTGTCGGATAGCAGAGGGGGGTCGCGGAATGGGAGGTTGGGAAAAGAAACGGATGAGAAGGGGACGGCAGCGGGGAGGAGGATTACGAAGAGGAAGAGTACGATTGGTAATGTGAGGTTGTTGGTTGCAGGGGGTAGTGTGAGGCGGTCGGTTAGGTCCACGAAGGGACAGAGGCAGTCGATTGATCTAGATGAGGAAGAGGGCTATCTGTCAAGGGGGTCGTCGAAGCAGTCTTCGCGGGCTACGTCGAGGGCAACGTCGGTAGTGCCATGATGTGAGAAGAGATTGGACCTAGATTTGATATGTAATGACTATAGATAATTTCGAGATACCAAGGAATACAGGACATGATTTTGATTTCGGAGATATGCTGAGTCACTGAAGTCTGAGACTAGAATGCAATAGGATCGGAAATAGATTGATTAGATGACTAGGAAACCAACTATGGTATCACGAGTTGATCTCATGCGTCATTCATCCACAGCCACAACCTCCTATACACTGAACCTACCATCTTCTGATATATCCGAAGTGCTCCGGAGGCAAGCTTATTAATCATCATCCACGCAGAGGGGACAGGACAAAATAAGCTCGACAGCAAAAGTTAGCACAACAACCCCAACTAATCGTATACCATCGTGCGAAACAAACAAACCCCTCAAAATTCCCAGGTATAAAAACGCCAGATAGCCACCAACTCAAGCATGCTAGCTACTAGTGGCCGTCTGAGCACAAAACCAGATAAACAGCTGTATATAGTAAAAATGACAGGAGTGAACATAAGCATAACACATACAACAGTGATAAAGCGGTGAGCGTGTAACTGGGTCGAAGTAAAAAGCAGTCGACCGAACAATATGGTAAAAGACAGTGATGTAACAAAGAACCGAAAGAATCAGTTCTGGATAAAAGAAAAAAAAATACGATGCAGAACAGCTGAATGATAATGACAACGCAAGACGCCAGATTGAAAAAGAAAAACGATGATAATGAATGTCAGACTTTTAACAAATAGCAGCAAATGACAACACAAGGCCAAGGTGGTTTTCCTGATATGTGCAAGTGGAAAAACTACCCATTACCTCAGGTTCATCAAATCTGCGCGGTGTAAGCCGGGGGCGGCCCATCTTCTCTCTCTTCCCAGAACCCCTCATGTCTGCTCTTCTCTTCATATACTCTTCTCGCAATCTCGCCGGCCATCTTAGAAATCCAAGCTTGCTCCAGGATAATCGAAGAGTTATCACCAGCATTCCGTTTCCGCTGCTGGTGCTCCCTGATCACCTCAGCCAACGACGCAAAGGGAGTGCCCACGAGGGTAGCCTTGCCATCCTGTGATGGGAAGAGCGGTTGCGTGGCGGCATTGGTAGGTGATTGGGCCTGTGATGACTCAAAGCGAACTTTAGTGCTGTGGGTGGCTGGAGAGGATGTAGCGTTGGGTGTAGTTGGGGCAGTAGCCATGGAACTCATGAGACGCTCAATCTCAACAGGGTCTTCGGGTTCCTCAGCAATAGAAGAAGATAGCAAAGGTTCTGACTCGGGAGCGGCGGAGGAGGCGATCTCAGAAGTACTGGGAGTTACATCTGGAGTAAGTTCGGGAGCTTCGGAAGTTTCAGGGGTATCATTCTCCGAGCGCGTGCGGCGTAAATTGACAACCCGCTTCTTCTTCTTACGGCTCTGGTACGGCCATGATGACCGACCCGCGCCCAAAGAAAGACCTGTTGTTGGTGACATAATGCCACCAGAGCGTGATGACGGGGCGTATCCATGGGTGGTAGAACCGTTGTCTGAGAAGGAATATGTGGTAGAAGTAGGACCTGAAGTACCAGTAGTCATAGTACCAGAGTATGAGTTCGATTTGGACAACAGAGGTGTCATAGGAACTGACATGGTACCATCAGACCGGTCACGAAGACCACCCCAAGCACGATACAAAGTATCGTTGATACCAGGGGTAAACAGAGACAGTGTACGGTGACAGTCTGTTAACGTGGCAAGACGCAGCAGGCTGTGCTGAGAGAAGAGGGACTGGACGGGTTGACCATCATTGATGGAAAACGCCGCAATTTCCTGGGGATCGACAACGTTTCCGTTAGAGTCGACGGGATCAAGAGGTGGCGTTGCCAAAGGATTGATGGCAGGTTCCTCGGCCAAAGGCTCTGTCTCTGGAGCTTCGGAGCCCTCTCCAAGTTCTTCTTTTGGTAATTGATCCTTACACCATAGACGGAGTGATAATCGATGAATGATGGCAGGAAGCTCATCCATCATCAAGCTACGAAGCTGGCCCTCGATTGTCCGTTGCAGGTAATCCCGCACGAACTGGATGGAATCAAAGGTCGAAGAGACCTTAAGAGACTCTAGAGGGTCATTCCGGAAGACAAGAGTTAGACCCTTTTGTCTGGAGAAGACCAAAATGATGAATGCAGAAAGCTTGATCTCTGAAAGGGTGATTGACAAAGGAATTGTCAAACCCGAAGCAGCAGCCAGTGGCTTTGGTGAGGTAAAGCTTGGCTTAGAAGAGAGGTAGGTGTTAAGAGGGTTGGCCTATAAGGGTTATGTCAGTTTGTGTTCACAACACGATAAGATTATTGAAAGAAAACGCGGTGAATGAGTTGGCAAGTCAGATGAGCAGTGCAGGAAGAGATCAAATTCCAAATGGTATGTTGATCCAACATCTGATAAGTGAAGATCACTGGAGTGGCGTGAGACCTTGCTGATCTCATCCGTTGGACACATGTAAATATCACAGCTCATGTGAAGAGCTCACGCTAACCACTAAATTGAGCATCCTGAGCCTCACTGACACCACAATGAGGGGGAGTTCATGGTAGCGTGACAAGGGTGGAAATAAGAGGCAGGGGTTCATATGACAAGTAGGAAAAAAAAAGCACTTGCTACACAATGACCAGCCGGGCAAAAGCTAGCATAAGCACGATTTTGCTTGGTTAATGCAGCGTCCGTGCACTCAAAGGAGCTTCAGAGTCAGCCGAGTTACCGGGAATGAATCCGGTCTTTGCGGGGCACCCGGAAGCCTGAGGGGCGAAGAGGCAGCAGAATTTCTCCCGAGGTTATTAGAGGGAAAAGTCCGAGGTGGAATGCGATACAGAATGCGATACAGAACACGATTGTGAACGTCATAACCAACGCCCTGGTATGGCAAGGAGCCTGTGCTGGATCTGGCTGGAAGTGTGACACGCAGCGCAGGCTGCGGTTGTTTCTGTTCCTACTTTTGCCATTCTTGGTTGCAGTTCTGCTCTGTTCGTATAAGTCCTTCTGTAGGGCAGAAGAAGGGCACAACAGCAATCCAGAAATCAGAATGAGCACATGCTAGCAACAGGGTCCTCTTGGGAAAGTGCACAGAATGCAGCGTATACTGCCGGAATGGTGGCGGAGTTTGCAGATGACAGATCGTAAAGCCTGTGTGCATGTGCATCCATTTCGTCACTCGCAGTGGGGTTCAGATGAAGAAGTATCTGACGAAGGGAAGTATCGGGGATTGTGAATTTCGGAATCAATGAGGGCGTAATATATCGTACCTGCACGCGAGTTCGCAAAGTCAAAAACGCATCACCAGAGTACGTCATCTTGAAGATACCACGGAAGCGATCCTCGGCAATGTCACCAATCTCGAGAATCTCAAGATCTGGTGGCACGGAGCCAAGATTCAGTTCCGTCACGAGAATATCATCGACGATGATGGGCGGCTTTGGTGATTTGTTCAGGGCTGTTGTCAGAAGATCGGTGGCTCTGTTGTAGAAATCGGCATCCGCTGTGAGCGGAGACCAATTGAAGTTGAAGGCCATGTTGTCGGACGGCGGAGCTAGCTGTCGACAGGAAGCTTAAATCCGGGATCGGTAGCGTGCAGTCGATCGATGGCGGGGTGGAGGCCCGAAGGACAAACTGAGAAAGTTGTATGTATATTGTGCGGGGGGTGATTCGGACTTTAATGTGACAATCAAGCCAATCTGTAGCCTCGAAATCGACAGACAGTAACTTGTTGGTGTGGTATGTCGTAAGGATACGTCACGAGACAGTTTGCCGTGTAGTGTGCGTATTTTGGTGCGTGGGGTGGGGTTCCAGCACGAAGTGGTCGATTTGACGGCTACCCGGGCTAGTGGAAGAACAGCAAGCGTGGGGAAGGTCAGAGGTTCAATGCCTTTTCGGCCGTTGTGATGGCACGCACATCAAATCGGCACAATGTGAATTGGCCCGGTGGCAGAGACGGTTGTCGTGTCGGCGCTGGGGAAAGGGAAAAAAGAGAGGGAAAAGAAAGAATTTGGCGAGTTTTTGCGTCGGAGTGGCAGGTGCAGTAGTGAGGCGCTGGTGGAAGGCCGCCTGGAAGGGTTGGCTGGTGGTACAGTGGGGGGTAATAGGCGCTGTGAAGAGCCTAAGGAAATAACGAGGGAATGCAGATATGAGAGATAAAAAGAGTGGAAGGTCAACACTGAGGACGACTATGGTGAGTGTCCTTTGTTGTGATGATGACGATGAGAGATGTTTCTTGGATGAGATGAGAAGACAAGAATGAGAGTGATCAAGGCTCTATAGGAGACTTTAGGGAGAATAAACCAACGTAAACACCCGAGTCTCCTGAGTTCAATGCGTCTCCAAACGAACCCTCAAAAAAAATCCACTCAAGGCGTTGTTACTTTTACCTCTTGCGAACTCAAAAAAAAAATAATTGTCACAAATAATGCCAAAGCACGAATTGACCCAAGAAAAAAATACAGAACAAGCCACTCAACCCAATTCGGTACGCTTTGCACAAGCTTTGATTACTGGATACTTGCTATGGTCAATGCTCTGTAGACTATCGCTTCCGTAACAAATCGGAATCAAGATAATGAAGTCTGCGAGATGAATTTCTTCTAGAAGCCTGCTGTCGGAATCTTTGTGGGAATAGAGGATGATTCCAACTTGAGATTTTTTTCTCTTTTTTTTTCTCCGCGTAGTCGGCTTCAAGTCAGCTAACCAAAACAACATCGAAATTCCGCACTGAGTAAAAAAGAAGAAAAAAAAAGTCGAAGAGCTGTATATCAAACTCCTTAAAAATTTCAGAACCCCGCGACTTTCCAGGAAGAATAAAAAGATGCCGGGTCGTTGAAAATATTTAGTTCTGCACGTTACCAGAAGCCTCTAATGCCAAAACGGTAAAATGACAAAACGACCACACTGAGGAGGATTTAGCCGTGGATTTTTAAATGCATATCTGCCCTTGTTAACCCGAAGTGGGCTGAGCAAAATCGAAGATGCTGGATCTGGGGTTTGGCAAGAATGAAAAACCCTGGCGTGACTGTGACGCTTAAACTGACGATCAGCTGTGCAAGTGACCTCTATGGGTTCGAATGAAACTCGGTTGGAAAATCCGATGGACTGTATTCATAGAGATTGTTATGGCAAGATAACTCCTTCCAATTAACTGGGGGCAAGAGAAGAGGAGCGGAGTAACCGGGCTTGAGACAGTGGAATTGGTGTGTGCGTGTGCGTGTGCGTGTTGTGGATTGCCCAACTGGAATGAGGGACTGAGATGTACCGACAAGACGAGATAAGTAATGCTGGCGTCAGTAGAATGTCAAGTGTGATAGGACAAGAGATCAAACAACAGAGCGACAGTCTCGTGTGAGGAAACTATAGTGTAAAGCTAATGTCCAGCAGCGTTCAGCCGTATTTTGATCAACAAACAAGATCAATGGAATTATCATATAAGAGACGTCGAGTCCAAAAGGTTCGACTATAGAATAGGAACTTGACAAAAAGAAGATCCTCAAGAATAATGCCGATCTAGAAACAAGAGATCAATATTCCAAGATTCATTTCTCAAAAACTGCATCTCCAACTAGCTGCCCAACCGGACCCCGGGCCACCCGCTCCGTCTTATATACCCATCCAGTTTTCCTCCATTAAAACCTTCACCCGCCCCTCTTACTGCCGCTCGTCGGTCGGTGCATGCATAGTCGTGCTGTATGCGAGGCATGTGTAATTGGCTTTACCAAGAACTGTAGGTAGCCTTGATGCATGGGGGGATAATGTGTTTCCGGTTGTGTTGATTGGTGGACGGAGATGCAGGTTATGTCCCGGTAGTGGGAATGATAAGGAGTCATTTTGAGCTGTTTGTTAGGTTGAGATCAGGTACGATGGGTTAATGTTTGTATGTGATACCTCCAGTGCTCTTGACGACGACAATGGTTACTTGATCCGTACACTGGCGTCTCCTCGTATACTAACATATCAGCTAATTATCACCAAAACCTTCACCATTAATAGCCCAATAGTCTGCCATTTGCATTGTCTCACACGCCAAAGAACATCTCATCACGCCCACCACAAAGCCTCCTATCACGATTCCCCCACCTCCAACCTTCAAGCAACTGCCACTCACGAACACCCACCAACCACCTATAAAACAGCTATAGTACCGCTCTTCAATCTGATCTTATCTCCACTAGTATGTAAATGTATAATTCCTCCCCTAACATCACCACCTTGACCCCCATTGACTCACCACTCTGTGGAATGTTCTGGTAGATTGCCAGACCTAGCCCTGTCTTTCATGCATCAACTCATACAAAGCTGACTAGAAAATGTGCCTGACATTTTTTTCGTGATGGTAGTGATCAGTGGTTTGTTGTGGAGAACCCAGGGGAGGTTGTGCCCCTGGGATACTTCCCCGCTCACCGCGGCCCAATTGATCGGTGGTGGTTGTGCTGAGTCCTCCCCACTATCGCCTAATTGGGTTGTTATGCTACCGGATTCGTCTAGGTGGGCATCATGTCTGTGTTCCAGTAAACAATTGGCCAAACTCACGATATATTTCTGACACTCATAAAGCTGAATAAAAGATCAGATAACCTCACAATTAGTCCAGTCCTTATCTCATTCGTCTGCCAGATTTGTGATCACCAGTGCTTGTATCATGTCAACGCATGGGCATTTCCCTCTGCAATTTACCTGTCACTATCGTGTTCATGCACCACCTGTTCCCATTTGTTTCACCGGCAAATACATAAATATTTACTCTTCGCCCGCCTGTCAACCCAACTGACTCTGCAGCCCTTCAGAAACTCATTGATAACCAGTCGAAGCATAATAAAATTTACCACCATCGGCCAACTCCGGTTCTGGCATCCGGGCGCTCAATGCAAATGCAGTGATGGCTTGATCTGAAAGGTTACTACATATCGTGGTCAGAGTATTCGTTGTTCAACTATGCATGTGTCGTCGTCACGAAAGGAGCCGTCAACTCTCCAAAAGTCATGGTTTTTACTCCTGGCATTGGAAAGATATTTCGATGGTTACTGGCGGACAACCATATGGTCTATATGGTATGGTGGTTGGGTATATCTGCCGCTCCTGTCTTGGAGACTGTAGTTGCATCTATAGTTGTCAAATAGGATATTTGGCTTCTCTAACGATCAACAGTCACTTTTCGCCTTATGAATCGTCATCAGAAGCATTCGTCACAGAAAAATAAATAATGAGGCGAATATAGCAGAGTCATATTTACCTTCATGCAGCTATATAGGCACTCCGATATCCCCGATATATCGAAAATCCTATGGCTTTATACTGCACTGATAACATCAAATATAAGTTGACATTGTATGAAAAAAAAAAAAAAAAATCATATTTATCAGAAGAGAATTCTGAAAGGGAAAAAAAGAAGGCCCACGGTTTTGGAGGGGGGGGGAGGGTTCAAATTGCCAGCCAAACTGGCGTATCGGGAATTGAGCCCAATGCGGGGGTCGAACCCGCAACCTTGAGATTAAGAGTCTCACGCTCTACCGATTGAGCTAACCGGGCAGGTCCGGGCAATCGTTATTAATCCTATACATAGAACAAACTAAGTGGGGTACAACCTGTCTGACGTCAACAGGGTTTTTAACCCTACCATTTTGGTGCTCAAGGGGGAAAAATAAAGAAATGAAGCATACATGACTTATAGTCGAAATAGATTACCAAACATCATAGTAAGTTGCAGGTTCGATCAAAAATTATCAACACTGGTTACCCAAAACAGCATCAAACCATACTCTCTACTTCGCCTCTTCCTCCAACCATCACGAAACCCAATGTCTTGCTGCCCAACCACTCTGCCCCCAGTCTCGATCAGCACAATGGCATCATCATACCTTCAGACCCCGGCCATGAAGAATACATATATACCTTTTCGCCCTGCCACCATCTATCTGCTCGAGGTCACGATGGTCGCCGCATGGCATGGCATGATATGACATTGCAGTGCATTGCAGAATGCAGAAAAATACTCTGGATGATATGTCGGTACTGTGGGCCTGCTGCTGAGGAGATGGCAGAGTAAGATGTGAAAATGATAGATACACATGAGGAACTTGATGATCATCACTATTGGCCAAACCAACATAAAGCAAGGTAATCAATCTCACGTAATCCAGTCCTCTTAGAGTAACATGCAAATGTATTGGCCAAAGCAGCCTAATTAACCATGTCAACCCCTTCCTTTCAAGCAAGTCATCAGCCCATTCCCCACCCTCCCTCTCACCCCGCTTCACCCTCATCCATCCCCTCACCACTTCATTCCTTCTTGTGGTATCATATCCTTCAAGGAAGATCACTAAGCAAACCCTCACCACCTTTCTTCACCGAATGACAACGTAACAACCTCACCAATCTGACCTCACTGCCCCATTGGGAAGCGGAATTCTGACCGTAATATTTACTTACCGGTGTCTTTATTTTTTTTTTTTTTTTGGGGGGGGGGGATAATCGGTTATCATCATGTTGCTGACCGATGACGGATTGATGGCTGATGGCACATGGTATCCGGCGGTTCGGTCAGATGAAGAGGGTGTTGAGTTTTCAAGAGGATGAGTGGGATTGATTGGTTGGATGGAGGGTAATACTACCCAGCCATGGACAGCTTCCAGATAGATGAGAATTTAGGATGCACATGAGAACATACAGACGGCATCATGACGACACAGAAAGACCCTCCATAAAAAGTGCACAACATGACGATAATCACAATGTCACAACAAAAAAGCAAGTAGCGGAGAGTATGTCACCATACAAGTATAATACATTGAGTATGAGGCCAAGTTACTAGAGTAGATCCCAATTGAGGATGCCAAATATGAAACCAGCCGATCCAGCTCGTATGCAGTAAACCAATATATAAGCCATCCAACCAAGTCCATCCATGCCATGAAACGAAGAGAAGGGTATCAAGAAAAAGAAAAGAAACCAAAAAAAAAACAGATATAAATAGAAGGGAATATGCTAAAAATAGGGGAATAAGAGTACAGTATCGAACAAGATTGAGAATAATAATAATAATAAAAAGTGAATAATAAATGCAATGGATGAACGATGCTGAGAAAAAAGAAGTCGTAAGGGACCTGCGTCCGGGTTCTAATAGATCAGATGTGTATATGTAGAGGGTCGTGACCAGAGTAAAAGGAAATCGTAACGGACGTAAAAGAGGAAATTAGGAAAAGTTATAGATGCGAGGAAAATGAGAAACGAATATTGGTATGCACCATGAACTGCTCAGAACTCACGATGAAGTGGCCAGACCGCAACGGTGCTGGAGATGGCAGACCTCGTCGGTGTAGGCAGAGCCAGTTACTAGGTCCTTTTCGGTCCGCTGCCAATACGGCATCTTGGCCGCGGAATTCTTCATGTCAAGATCGCCAACCTTGGCGATGATATTGCACTCATTCGTCACCGGGTTGCGCACAACCTTTATGAGGACAGAGCAGTCACGCATAGTCATGGCCAAAGGGAAGTCACTACGGTCATTCCCGGGGTTCTGCGCCACCTTTAGAGGACCGTCCTTGTCAAGATCGGCCTGCAGGTCGCGAAGGTGCTGGACCAGACGGTTGGGCTTGGAGCCAGAGATGGCACCGGCCCACTGGAGGAGCGGCTCGACAAACCACTCGTCAGGCTCGACGGCAATGAGAAGCTGGCTCATGAAGTCCCGGCGGTCGTGCCAGTTGTCTGAGAGGAGAAGCATCGGACAGGGCTTGGGGCGAGTCTGCTTGGAGTGGCCATTGCGAGAGCGATAGAGCTCGATAGCGCAGTTGCGGCAGCGGATGGAAGTCCGCGGGGCAGAGGCAGACTGCAGAAGCCACTTGGGCTTAATCTCGATGAGAATGCCGGTTTCGTTGGAGCCAACGCTCATGTCCTCAACAAGGAGGCCATTGTCAACGAACGCAAGGCGCGATCCAATAAATTGCTTCTTGCGTTTCTTAAGATTGTGAGCGCCGGGGGTGTTTTGCCATTCCTCGGGGAGGCATTCTCTGTAGAAGCCAGGAGAGTCGCTGAGCATCTCTGGTGTAGGAGGGGCGTGATGCCAGGCCATACGGGGGTCAGAAAGCTTGTCCATACGGTCGAGAATACCATTGGCTTGTTCGATAACGTTGCAAGTGCGGAGGTCAACCAGTTCATGGGAAACAAGGTCGTTGAGAGAAACTTTCTTGTCGGGTTGGGAGAAGAGCGGTTGGATCTTGGAGCAAAAGTGGTCATGTTGTGTGACATAAGGGAAGGGTCGATTTTCGTTGCTGTTGGAAGCTTTTTGCAAACGGAGAAGCTTGCCTGGAAAGCAAAAAAAAAATAATGTGTCAGATAATGCCTATGACGTAGGTGCCCGGACAAGAACTTTACTTACCAGAAAATTGGGAACGAAGCGCAGGTGGTGCATGAGGAGGAAGCTCAATGCGAACCACGACATTGGCGGAGCCCTCGCCGATAAACTCTGTTACCCGAGTACCGGCGGGAATTTGAGGCATATAGCAGTCGTCGCACGGCGTCGCAGGCCGTTGGTAGCAGCCGAAAGAATTCATAATTTGAGTAGTGTAATGTTGGATATATAAAATGTCGTCGTGAACAGAGATGCTGACAAAGGAAATGTGACAATTTGAAGGAAGGCGCGGATTATGGTCAACTCCCCATGAAGTAGTTGCTTTAGTTCAAGACTGAAGGTGAGGCCGAAGTCGAGGTTAACGTCGTGATTATAAGGGATGACGTCGTTAAGTGAAAGGAGAGTTGAGGAAGGAAATTTATGACGTGTAGTCCGAGAAAACGAATAATTAGGTGAGGACAATAGAAGAATAAAAGAACCCTCGAGGAAACAAAGAGATAGAACAACAAACGAACCTGGGAGAGGTTTGTTGCTGGGTTTGTTGAAATGGTTCTGGTTGCTTGAAAAGGGCAAATGCCGGGGCGGAATGGGATGATTTATGGAAGTGCTGATGGGTAGACAACAAACACGGCACAGACTGGGGTAAGAGCCAGGTTCTCGGAATGCCCTTTATTGTGCTGTGAGGGTGGTGAGAGGGGGGAGAGTTTTAAGTGGTCAACTGAAGCTTTGATGATACGGAGTGAGCGTGGGAGACAGTCAAGATGATTTATGACTGATAATTCGTCTCGGCCATGGGGACAATGATGAGTTATTTACTCCTGAAAGATATTGATGTTATGAAGGGATGTGGAATTTGCGTTGATGTGTCAAAAACGGAAACAATGATAAAAATTATGTGGCAGACTTTGGTGTAGGAGATGGTTCCAATGTATCAAAAGCGTGCAAGAAAAGCTTGCGTCTTTTCAAGTAGTAAGAAAAAGAAAAGGTCAGATAAAATGGGTGGAGTAAAAGATCGTGACAAGAGGTCGGAGAGATGGGAAGTGTCGCAATTATATGGTAATCAGCAAGTTTGAGGTTTCTAGGTCGTGGGATTCCGGATAGCTGGTAAGAAGAATAATGTCTTTGTGCGAATAAATGTGATTTTTTGGGTTTCCTTTCTGCAATATGGGATAATGAAAGAAAAATTGAATAAAAGATCGTGGGATAAAAGGCACAATAAAATCGATATAATAAAAACAATTTGAGTTGACAAGATATTTTTGGGATGATTAAATGCATGAATTGATTGTTTGTAATATGTCGTTTACTGAAGAAAAAAAAAGAAAGAAAAAAAGAACTATCAAATATTGGAATATTGGGACAAGCTGATGATGTCGCCCAATCCACTCAACCAGGTGGCACTAGCGCTAAAAAATCTCGTAAACCCGCTGTAATCCGTCGGTTCTTGACTCCTAATCAATCATAACCTACAAATAGACTGTCAAGCGGTATCTCAATCACAGGCGCTAGACACCTAAAAGAGCCTCCCTGACTCTGAGGCAATAGAGTTCAGCCATTGTAAAATTTAAGTATATATTTACGTTCAATTACAACAGCATTGACTCAATAAAATACCCTTCACTAACTAAAGCCTCGTTTGCCGAACCTTGTTGATAATAAGTGAGCAAATGCAGCCAAATGATCAAAGTCCGAATATTGTTTCCCAGATGGCTGTTTGCAAAAAAAAAAAAAAAGCTATCGCTGTTACTCATGTCAAACAAGTGGTTACTTGGGACATTGTGATGCTTAGGAATTGATCAGACATGGCCGATCGTCAGTCAACAGAGTGTAAGCAAACACTGACAATCTCAGTGCAAACTTGAGTTTCAGAGCTCACGCTTCGCTGATATCGATAGTTATTTATATATATATTATATACATTTAACTTCCATCCCATCAAGCCCTGCAGTCAGATGTAAATCCGGGGCGGTTCCCATGTCTCTGACCAGCTCTTGATAATTCGTTGACAGTCAAAAATTGACAGGATATTTATACATGTATATAGCATCAAGAGCATTTTCCATGACTCTACTAACTGTCCAATAGCATGTTTCGATCCAGCATGATCTCGAAACAAACCCCCCAAAAAGACAACACTGATGTGACGTTCAAACCCCCCCTCATCTCTTGTCTCCGTGAAGAAAA
Source organism: Ambrosiella beaveri (assembly GCA_030294605.1). NCBI lineage: Eukaryota > Fungi > Ascomycota > Sordariomycetes > Microascales > Ceratocystidaceae > Ambrosiella > Ambrosiella beaveri. The sequence goes on from JARQWA010000008.1 coordinate 168,958, forward strand.
AGTCTTATCTGCTTGTCCCGTGACTCCGCCAACTGCTACAATGACCGGGATGATCGTTGTAGGTCCGGCCTGGTGTGGATCTTGATCGAAGTGAACAGTATCTGTAGTTTCTGATTGGCCAGAGATCGTTTGTATGGAAAAAATACCATGTTTCTTGGCTTTTGGCTGTTTTTTTCACTCAAGCATGTCAAACGGATTGACGTGACGATGTGGATTGGCCATTATTGAAATATTGAACTAACATTGGCGTTTGTACGTATATATAAAGTCAGAGCCTAATGTCAATGGTAACTTTCTTTTGCAGCAACGATCACAAATAGCTCCATGTAAATATTGAGCCCCACAGCTTTGCCCGCTCTGTATTGATGCCGAGACAACTGCGGAAAGCTGAACATCCTGAACAATCGCCTGCCTTCTTCTGGCAACAACCTATAGCCAACCACTAATATTAATAGCATCATGGCGCTGCATCGGCACCACCAGATCTCTCTCCCAATTTTTCTTTCTTTCTTTCTTTCTTTCCCCTTCTAACGCTTCGCATCTGCATAAGTGCTAGATGCATATGTATGTAGGAAAAGTCCCCCCCTCTAATATGCACCTTTACTGCATTCCTCTCGATTTTGATCCTCATCTAGTGACTTCTTGGTTCTTCGCACGTAACTGTATTATTCGGATATTTTGTCGGTGGTAGGCGAGAGCGACACTATGCAGACATGGACTTTGGACCTGTTGATATCATACACAAAGTTCCTGTTGTTGGAAGCGAGGTTGTAGAAAGACGTTTGCGGATACTAGCTTGCATGAGGATGAGTGGAATGCCCTTTAATCGCTTGCTCGAAAGAAAGCCACTATTTAGTGAAGAAAATAAGTTGCTCATCCCTTGATCTAAGTAGCTGCTATGTGCTCTACACCGTGAAGAACACCCAAAAATAGTTTCTTTCAGAATATATTTGTTGTTGTCTTACTTGTTTGTTTTGTCTCTTTGTAATGTTACCTGCATATAACCACATTGACTACAACTGTCCTTTTGCATATCATGACCCCCGGCTACGGTCCGCTCACACATCCATTTCCGTCCATGTGCATTCATCAAATCTTAAAAAAACAACAATCCCCTTCCAGGAACGCCACGCTTGTTGTCCTTTTTTCTCTCCAATGCCTTGCACAGCGCTCCGCAGCCGCTAACATTGCACCATCACCGTCACCAACCTTCTGTGATTACTTATACGTGGGGGAATAGTTCAAGACAACTGACCGCTCCTATCACCAAGGAGACTGGCTTTCCGATGCCCAAGAGAGGCGGACCAAGGTGAGACAAGCCATCAGAGACACTGGCTGCGGCTCTCAGGTGCAAGATTACAATGTGGAAATATCAGGTGGTCTGTCCACATTCTAGAATACTAGAAACAAACGACAGATTTGGGGACCCCTAGTACAGACGGATAAGCTCGGACGTTTATCGTGGCCACTGACAAGAACAATACTTCTTAGTTGTTGTGTTCGATATTTATGGACTAATATCTGCAGCTATCATAGTAGCCAGTAGTCAGCTAAATCGCCAAAGGCGGTATCATGATGTTTTTGGTTGTCATCGTCTATATATGCCGTAGACATGCCACCGCGATCGACTGTCAGTGTCACTTGCTTCACCTCTCCCTACCATTGATACATATTCCTTTTGTATTTATATATTTTTCTCCTAGTGTAGCGAACGGCAAATTCCTATCTTTGGTCGAAAGACACTTCCAAAAACAGGAAAAAGAAAAAGAAAAAAGCAACGACAAGGATTTCTGCCAGTTGGCCTACATGCATCTTTATATCCATCCCATGAGCATTAATGACTACGCAAAGCTGCAAGAGCACTTCATCTATCGAGCCTGGACAGCAGAAAAATACAAAAAAAAAACTCTCATTGAATCCTTGCTTGATGATGAAGACCCTGATCGCTACCGCACATATAAGGCATATATCCTGCAGAATGGGATAAGAGGAGAAGACAGGAGAGGGGGCCAACTGTGTGTCAACAGGCTGTCAATGTTGAGCTCTTGAGAGACTTCATTTCAGGTATCTGCATTGTTCGAAGTAAACAGACAAGCGTCAACTGGTTGATGTATCACGTATCTTCGCACTCTGCCTGTCCAACCACATCACCAGGCTATTGACACAGACACTAACGTCAAGCTCCCTCGCCAACGTCGCCGACCCCATCGCTTACAACTTCCTCTAAAGCCCATTTGTGATCTATATCCCGTGACATCGACCAACATTCCCTTTCACGCAGCAAAAGACGAGAATTCCAGGGCTACCAAGTCCGGTCTATAGGTACGGGGTAGCGTAAATTGCTTCATAAATAGCTGTACCACTGCTTCTTTGTGTGGTGCGGTAATGGGGAAAAAGATGGCTTGGGATACAGATGCCTTCCTGGTCATGGTGAGGTGGTTCAAGCCCCCCGGACTGAGCTGATCACAAGATTACTTTGAGGGACCAAACGGTGGGTAAGATCCCGGAGGTGAACCAGGGCAGGGCGCAAGACCTAAATCTCTGAAACCAAGGCAAAGAAGGATAATTTTTAGTGTGGCAAAAGATATCAGCCGACACATAAGATTGCTGTGACCGGTTTTCCGATTGCCAAGATCTCATTAGATGACAAGGCCGTGGTGGTAACACGGGTCGTGTTGTCAAAGACGCTCACGACAGGCACTAAAACACTAAAAAGGAGTCCAGTATTAACCCTAACCAGGCTCGGCAGTTAAGAGAAGGCCGCCTGAATAGTGTAACTTCAAGGCTTGACAGGAAACATGGGCAGAGAAGAGGGTGGCAGGTCATGTGCAGGCTCTGGGAAATTGTCAAGACAAAGTCAATAAGGAATCATGATGAGCTGATAGTCACGTGATCCACTGGAGGGTAACTTGTTGCGCCTTTGTGTGGTTGGGCCATGGGGGGCCATGGACGGCTTGCGACTAATCTGATATCTTACATATCAGATAATTATTAATTATGAGGGATTGACAACGAATCAACTGAGATTAATGCCCCAGCTGCCACCCGTCTCAATTTTCTGCATAACATAGCAAGTCACATCACGCCGGACCGGGCCCAGGTCTAACGGCATCATAGCTAAATCTAGTGACCAACCAATTAGCCAAACCAGCCAACTTGACTAGCAATCCTCTGAGCCATACCAACTCTCCACTCTCCACCTCACCAAAGATGTATATTTCGTCATACTCTCTATCTGAGCATCACCCAGAATCCTCCTTGATTAATGTTGTCATGAATCCATTGCAGGCTGTCAGCTGCAGCTGCACCCTCTTACCCCCCCTCTCTTCTAATCCGCTCCCATTCCCAGAGTGTCTAAATGCTTTTTGAATATGTCTGATAACATCATATCTGGCTGAATCTCTCGGGAATCTGCACGAATAGTAAATGACTCACGTATAATACCACGAAGATCACCACTTATACAAAAGAAAAGAAACAAAAAAAAAATACAAGTTAAACCTTGCCATGTGGCTGGTGAGAACAGACTCCGTGATATCATGAAACGACGCTCTCCAGCTCCTCGCATTCTGCTCACCGTATTGCTATCCGCCAGCTGCCCTATACTACGAAGCTATTGCTGTCTGACGTCATATACTGTCGCCAGCCGTGTTTGTTTTTTCTGTTTTGCCAGTGGCTAACAAAGCCACGGGACTCTCTCTCGCTCCAGGAAGAAAAAAAAAAAACATCTGTGCGTTTGCTGCCAGTCAACCGAGAAAAAAAAAGTCACATCACGAGCAATCCACCACCCATTCCTCTCCTTGGGCCAGACAAGGGTATTATCACCCAGTCATCAACTTCGAATCTTCTCCCCTCCTACAGGTCCTTGAAGCTTATATTTCCCCAAATGCAAGAAACTGGCCATATATGTACAATAAACAGTTTCCAGAAGGAAAAAAAAAAGAATTCCTTTTTTGATCTCGCCAGGTGGGAGCTTTGAAGCTGCCGGCAGTCTGTTGACGGCTAGCTGAGATTCTCAGATAGTCGAGGGATCAATCTGCTGATGGTGGTAGCCTGGGAGCTTTGTTTAAGCAAATTGTCGGACGGCGAATGCTGGGAGATGGGCGGAGGATATTTACATCTCGCTTTGGATGTGATGGACTGAGCGGAGGCGAGACGAGGGGGGGGAAGAGGGAGCTGGAGGATTAGTAGTCTACGGGGGTATATTGGGCGAATGAGGGAGAAGAGTTTGATCGTGGTGGGTTATATGTGTTTAGGTGGTCCGGGTGAATTTTGCCCTTTTGGGAGTTTTTCCTTATAGGGGGGGGGGGGGGGGGGGGGGGAGGGGAGCCTATTTGGTGTGACGGATACACAACACAGGACAAGTAAACGGTGATGGTTGTGGTCAACGGAAGGGCAGAAAGGGGATCGATAGGTCAGAGGGAGGGGGCGTGACACGGTTGGGGGAGCGTCCTCCACACTGTTTCTTGAACACACGCGCACATACGCACACACGCAGATGCAAGCTATAGAGTGATCCTGTTTGTCTGGTTTGATTCCTCTAATCACAGGAACGATGGAGATACGGCACCTGATTGGTTGGCTGAGGAAAGTTGGCAATGATTTCAGAGGACTGACGGTGGAGGCTGATGTGACCGAAGAGATAATTATTTTGGATGGAGGGTCAGTGACAGCATGTAGATGATGGGTTGGGGTTCTGGTGGGAAAAGGAAATGACGCCATAAGCCGAGAACGGTCATGATTTAGTCCACGTATAGGATCGGAGGTTCATCGACCAAAGTCTTTTGTATATAGTCACCCAGAGCCCGGACGGATAGCGGCCGTTCTGATACGGGGCTTTTGTAGATATATTAGGACAGTGGTGCAAGCCCTGGATATATTGAGGTATCGGGTATTGTAACCAGATGAAGAGCATGCAAGAGAGTACAAAGATGATAAAAATGTGACAAGTTACAAATTTGTCTTGTGAGCTCGAAACGACATACGGCGCTCAACGAGGAGTCTTATTTCGCCAGACTTAATAAAAAAAAACTCTAAATTGATCTGTATATTCCTCTATACGTGAAATCCTCGCACTTTCTTCTTTTTGTCGTCAATCTCCACTTATCCCACAACCAGATCCTCCTTTCTGATATTACAAATTCTGTGCAACGCCACTTCTGCCTTCTGATTGGCCCACAGAGGTCCCTCACAACCTCCCATCAAAAGCACTCTTGACATCTGACCAACAAACTGTAAACATGTCTTGCCTGGCCGATAAGTTGGTTATTTTTGTTAAGCTATTAAGCATGACCTCAGTTACAGTGGTATTTTGTCTTCACGGGGTGTTGGATATTTAGCATGGCATTGTGGCTTGATGCTAGATACAGATGGTCTTGGTTGACAGTGAGAAAACTGATATATTGTAGGGCCTCAATTCATAAGCTCACCGCCAGATTGATGGCGACAAAAAAAAGTTTAGTTTCAAAATGTGCTTGTGCTAGATAGCCAATGAACGTTACCGCAAGCCTGCTCAGATGAAGAATTTTATGCTTGGGAGCCATTCAGACAACCGAGATGATCGATATTATCAAAGAAACTTTACTCTTGTTAAATATTGTACATATTTACATGCTCTGTTGAACTCAGCTGTAGTCTGCTGTAGCACCTCATATTGAAATGTCTGTGGGTTCGTGACTATGCTTGATCCTTGCATCAATGACCTCATCAACCCTTCAGTTTAAACTCGCCACTTCTTGAAACTCTCGATCCAAGAAATGCTGCTACCCTTGAATCTATATGCAATCCTGACTAAAGGCCCGCTCATCACTAACGATGATTCTATCCCAACAATTAGAATTGAAACATTCGGTAGCGCCTAAAGTGTTTCTGTGGATATTCAAGGAAGATATCCTCTCTGGTAGTTTTGCATGGCCCCTGGCTCGCAGTCGCATCTTGACCTGATTTGGAGAGAAGAAAAAAAAAAGCATCAAGCAAACCTTCAGTACTTTTCGTTTCTCCTTGAGTCTCTATTTTGTTCTTTCAGACTCTGTCACAAAAATACGGAAAAGCCTGTTTAGTTTTGTCAGACAACCCTGCATTTCCCCAAAAGAGCAATCTTCCGGTTATGGAAAATGCCAAATAGGGGTTCAAATCACATCTGCAAGTTTTTTTTTTTTTTTTTTTTTTTTCATTATTTTCTCCAGTCTGACTTGACCAAGAATATGTTGGGATGTCGGTCTGGTGTAAAAGTGTATCTGTAAGCTGACAGTTGTGCACTTTCTATATATAGATATAAAGATTCTTTGTCCCTGAATATTTGTTAACTTGCACAAAAAGCCCGTACTGAAGATGTGGTTTGAAAACAACCGACACACACACACACACACACACACACAGAGAGAGAGAGAGAGAGAGAGAGAGAACAAAAAGAAAAAAACCCAAGTGTTTCATAAGGCACGCGGCCACAGAGATACAACATTTGCTGTGGCCATCTTGCTGCCATTCCAATCCACCCACATCCACAATCTCCAGATCACCAGTTCCAGATGGCCCAGAAATAACTGCTTGTGGACGCTGAGAACTACTATTGCGTGGGACAAGTGCCGAGGGGGCCACCGTATGAGCCAGTGGAAACCATCTCTGGCAAGCCACTAACATGACATTTGCCCATCAGCCCATTTACCCCCATCTCACGATCTGTGCATGCTGCTGAAATTTTTCTTATTTTTATTTCTTGCTGACAGTTGGTACAGAGTGTGTGTGAACCCTATATATGTTTTCGTCTTGGCTTGGCACATGGAGGTAGCCATGGGCTTTTTCTACATCATCATGCCATCTTGTACTACCGACTCTAGCCTTCTCACATCGCCCACAACTACAAACATCTTGCTCTCGAGCTCCCCCATTGCCTCCGTTAACCAATGCACCTACTTCATTTCAATATTCAATCCTAAAATATCTTTCCACAAAGTCCTTTTATACTCCAAACTTCGTCTTAATTGACTTCTCTCAACCTGCCCACTGATGCTGTGCATTTGCTTTGCATCAGTCCCTCATGCATTGCCTCAAATCCCTCCCGATTTCCCCGTCAACCCGATACAAAGATGGCCTACTAACAGCAAACACGGCAGACCTTTCCTCTTTTTTTTGGCCTTTTTTTGTCTTCTTCTTTTTCTTGTCTCTTGTAGATGGGGCCAACGGCCGCCGATCAACAGGCGGTCGCACGCCGGTGGCCATGCACGGGACCTATAGTTTGGGGTATGCCGGGTCAGAATTATATTTTTTTGTATGTCTGGATACTGTGATGGGCGGCTGGTAGTGTGGGAGCAGGCTCTCAAGAATTTTAGCAGGATTGTGGTGATGGCGATCAGGGTAATGGATAGTTTCTGGGTAAAGAATTGCTATATAGCTCCGGGGAAATCTTGGTGGGCGTGATTATGAAAAGGTGATGGGTATGGGCCATGTTTATTGTTGTGTTTTTTGATGGCTTGTTGGGGCTCTAGAATGTTCATGATAAGATAATGGGCAGCAATATGCACTTGGGAGACCTAATTTCAAGACATCAGCAGCTGGATGTATGTATTGAGTCAAGAGATATCAGGCCCCGATTATCGAGGCGGTCAACATTGCGGACCTGGTGTGGAAAACATACATATAGCATGATATATTTACACACAAAATACCATATTGCTGACATATAGAAGAGTGGTAGTGTGTCTCTATTGGGGCCTTGTTCTAAAATGAACTTCACCGGATAATATGGGCTTGAGTCAATATTGCCCCATCACACATGTTGTCTCATCTCTCCGTCACTAAGAAACTACAAGTCTGCATCCACGCTATAACATCCTACATACACACAAAATTTCCATCCTTTTCTCCATCTTCCTCTTCTGTTTTCCCCTACTGCAATCGCCTCTTTCTGTACAGAAAACGGACCCCCAATATTACCACCAGACGTGACATTTGGAACGCTGTGAATATTGATGGCGTGCATTTTTCGTGCATGAAGGAGGGTCACAGTCTACAGAGAAAGAGAGAAAAAGCAAAATGAAGGGATTCTCCAGAATGATTGACAATTCGACTTGGAGAAAGGAAGACGGTATGTGCATAGTAAACCTTGAGACAATGGTGGAGATGATGTGATGGGGAAGTGATTGATAACATGGAGGTAGCGAACAATGGACAAAAGTAAATATCCCAAGTGACATGTCGAATCAGATGATATCTTAATTACAATTCCATAAAGCCGCCCATTTTTGGGCGGCAGCGAAGAAAAGTTGACAAGATCGAAATTCGAACTCGCGCGGATTGCTTCACTGCAAAAGTGCCCCAGAAGGGGAACCTGAACACAGCGCCTTAGACCGCTCGGCCATTTTGCCCATATGATTACTATTTATCCATCTTGCAAACCAACCTTCTGAGCTCTTCCATCCATCCGTCCGGCCGCCTCCCTTCAACCAACCGGGCACTTCCCACCTACACCATTTCTCTTCACACAGATATGTATAAATTGAAATTCCCACGATGCATATATGGATCGACACACGGCAGCCCAGTGACGTCATTGACAGCACTTTCTGTTGCTGTAAGGCGTCCCGCTTGGGGATGGTGGCCGGCCGATGAAGTACGGTCATCTTGTCTTGGGCTTGTCAGGAGGCCGTCCTCAAATATGGCGGTATGGGGAGGTGAGAGGCGGTGGCGTCACAGACGCAATATCCACTTGTTATTTTGAACGGGTATGAATGCAGGACGACGGAGTGTGGGAATTGGGGTTTCCGACAATGTGGTGGTGGTGGTGGTGGTTGAGCTGTTGGAATAGACGGAGATGATGGGTATTAAGGTTGGTGGATCTTAGGGTTGGGTTTACTTGCCATGTTCCTGTGACCCGTACGGAGTAATAATATTCTTGGATAATCTCTACGGATGCCGCGGCTGTCTGGTTAGCAGATGTATTTCCAAACCAAGTCTGCATATATCTGCAGCATGCAGCAACACCAATATGTCCATTGAAACCCATTGGCAATACCAAGAGACAGAAAACAATCCCTGAACAACAAAAATGAAACTCGAAAAAAAAAGCAAAGCCGATAAACCCTCGTATCCTCAAATACCAAAAGTACCGCGTGTCGCCTGCTACATCTACTGAGTATGACTCGTCATATAGGACAACTCAAACATCCTCACAGAATCCCAGTCCGTATACATATAAATACATACTCATCTGGCGAGAAGAACCAGGATAAATATGCGCTGTAGTCATCACTACCAAAAAGGTTTATAAATCACAAGCAAGCAAGCGCCTGGCGAGCCAAGAAAGACGTGTAGATCTTTGCGTCACTCTGTCATCTGGGCAGAATCTGCATGTCTAGCCTCCATCTGCATGCGGCATGTCAACAGCGGGCTGAACGAAGAATGGGAAGAAATACTAGTAGGCGGGGGATCGGAAGAGGCAGGAGGCGGAGATGGGCGGAGATGGACGTGTCTTTAATTTGTGCACCGGCAGAGAGACAGTGGGTACATACCAATGGAAAAGCAGTGGGAAAAAGCAGTGGGCACTCGGCTATTGCAGTCTGTGGTTATTTACCTTGGGAAAATTACACCTCCCGAATAAACAGTAATCTCCTCTATGACAACGCACAAAAAGATGCGACATTTACATGTATACCATCCGCCCTCATTGGTTTCCCTCGTCCCTGCAGTTCCATCCCCCTCATTTCCGTCATATATACACTCTTCTCCCAACGAACGAAACTCTGAATCCTGACTTCGGTAATACTTAAGCCGGGCCTGTTGAGCGGATGCCACATTGGCAAAAGGGGCATAGAAAGGAAGAATGAAGGAATAAGGTGCATTGTAGTCGCTATCGCTTCCATGTGCGGGCGGAAGACGGGAAGGGAAGATGCGGGGTAGGAGGGGAGGATGATACGGTGTAGTAATGGGGCCGCGGGGCTGAAAGAAGTGTGGAGTGGTGGAGGGTCTCATTATGATGTATATGAAGAGACTGATGATGATGTGATGTATCTGTTTGGATAATCATGTGCATATACTGTTCTATATACCGGAGGATGATGACAGTAACCCAAAAAATAAATCCCAATAATACCAAGAAAGCATGATAACACAAAAAAGAAAAAAGCAAAACGCCCAATTCCAGAATCCGTTGATATCAACACCCACCATCTAAGCCCCTGCAACCGTAAAACTCAAAACACTCCCAGCTGACAATCCCGCCACCAATGCCAACCCCATGAACCCACCCGCCGCCTCCCTCTCGCTCTCCTCCACACAATCCCCCGAAACAACCATGCAGCAGCTACAAAGCCACCCATTCGTTATCCCAAACGGCAACTGTACCAAGAACAAATAGAAAAAGTCGCTCGGGATTGCTGCGCTCCGCCCACCAATGTTACAGAGGTAGTAAATGGGTAGGAACCCAATGCGCAGAAGAGAAACAAGGAACAGGAACTGAGAGCGTTTGGCGCCGGGGATGGACCAGGCGGCGGAAATCCGACCCAAGAAGTCACCAATGTTCCACATGAGGAACCCTAGAGGTATGAAAGAGGCAGCGCGAAAGAGACCCGAGGCGTTTCCGTCACTGGTGTCCTGGACGGAGACAATCTTGGAAGTGAACACGGGGAAGAACATGGAGACGGCAAAGCACATAAAGACACCGGCACCCGGCCACCGAAGTTTCGAGGCAAGGACAGTAAGAGGGACAACTTTGCGTGCAGCCCGTTCGGCATCTTCAACCGAGTGGGCGCTATCGGCCATCCGTTCGACCATGCGGCTTTCAATAAGATGGTTATGCCGACGAATCAACGGCACAAGCGACACCAATGCCAACACGGATACTAACACGGCGGTCAAGAAAGGGAAGAAGGCCGAAGAGATTGCTGCTGCCTTGGCCTCACTCGGATCTGACTTCTCAGACGCCACCAATGAGATAAGGACCTGGGCGACTGGTGGGAGAACGCCTGCGACACCCTGACCAGTCATGAGAGCTTGTGTATACTCATGTCTCCCGAAACTCGCTGTAAAAGCAAACGAACCATTCTGTATCAATCCTGTTGCTAATGCAGCAACCGCAACCATCACTAGGACAAAAAAGAGATAAACCCCAGGCGAGACGTCCAGGAAAGCTATGGTTGAGAGGCCGAAGAGGGCAAAGACGCCGGTGTCGATAATAAAAGCAGCGTTCATGCGGAATGGATAGGAAGCCTTTTGCTGAGCTTTGGTGAGAATACACATGAATAGGAGATTGCTAAGGGTTGAAACGGTGAGGATGGCCGACTGGAAATTCTGGAGGATCCAAGAACTGTCGGAGAATCGGGCTTGGAAATAAGGCGCTGAAGCGAGGAACATGTTCCTAGTGACCGGTTAGTTTGGGACGTTTGTGGAGACTGAGGAAGGGACAATGTGTGAAGACATACCAAGGCCATAACATGGCCATGCCAATTATGCCAAAGAGCCAATATTCAACCCATGAGAAGGGCACTTCCTCGTGAATTGCTTCGTCGTCATTGTCGAGGGCGGTCGGCTCTTCGTACAGAGGTTCATACTCGCCAGGAGAAGCGTGAGTCGCTGATCCGGACCATAGGCGAAGGAGAGATGATAGCACATCGAGAGCGCCATGACTCTTCGATGGCGGAGTGCCGATAGGAGCCATGGTGGTCTCCCGGATGTAGCGCGGTGGTGACGTAAGGAATGGAAAGAGCGAAGACACAAGGTGCGAGAGCTGGTCGGAAGTCACGATAATAATTCGGGCAAAAGCGGAAACACGAAAGAAAAGATTGTAATAATAATCTATGTGATATGGGCGCAGCGACGGAATATTGTGGAGAGTATATTGATATTGCTTGCTGCTGTCAATTACAGTGACATTACCGATACCTTCGTTAGTGGTCGCGCCGCGCAGGTACACAATGGTAAAGGATCAAGACAGGGATACATATCTAGCTGATAAGATGTCGCTGGGTTTCGTGAGGGTTCGTGACGCCTGATAATCAGTCGAGATATATACCAGTCAGTGGGTATAATGAAAGGACTTTCACTATTTATGAAAATATCATGTACACAGAAGCTTTAGATTTGACATCAACCCATTAGTTATTGGGAGTCGAATTGCATCATGCTGAATGCAGTACACTGTAAAGTATATGGATATGGCGGAGTGACCAGAGCAGCTGACCACGGGGGTCTCAACGCCCGCAAAGTTTTGATGATGCTGGAACCATATACGAGTAGCCAAATAGATCATTTGAGTCATCAATACTGCAAAAGGAATAGTCTGTAAACAGCTCACATAGCCAGGTGATATTTTTGATGGCAAGCATCAAGCTTTGTCAACCCTAACCCTATATTATAGCTTCAGTCAACCCACTCATGAGTAAGAATCACTGTGACCATTTTAGACTCTAATGATAATCTGAGACTATTCATACATGCACTCACCAGCCACACACTCCAAACGCACCATGAAGATCCACCTAGTAATCAAGACACCAGCACTTATCCACCTCTGTCACTGACCGGCGCCCTCTGTTCTCCGCTCTCCAGCCGACCACACTCGCCGGCCGATAAAACCCTATTACGGAGCATAACCCTAAATAACAAGAACTAGCTAAAGGAACCCCACCCCCACTGTTCTGAAAGCAGCCCACAAAGCCTAAGTGCCCCACTGTAAACGGCAATGTTTTGTTGATATATATTTACATACTATAAATTCATGTGTTTTTCAGTATTAAATATCATTACAATAAAGCGGTTCTCAAGGGCACGGCTTTGACAACTATGACATGAAGACCCAGCAGGTGAGAGGCTGGTGAATGAGGGGCTTCATAGCAGGGATTCCTTTTGCTATGACGAAAGGTAAGCGGCTATGTTTATCTTGGCTGCAACGAGTCCCGAGAGAGAAGGAGAGGGAAAGTGGGCAGAACAGTCAGGTGACGACAGGAAAGGGCTCAAGTGGATGACAAGAGAACTCAATATGAGGAAGGGGGATAGAGACGTGTCATATGCATGCTCTAATGCGCGGACTTTTGCATTCGAGCCATCGTGGTGGGCCTTTCTACGAACGAAAAAGACGATGATTCCGTCTTTGGGGATATTGTGTGGTTTGTCGTCTTTTGGGATCCGGGAGGCGGTCTCTTTAATAGACATGACTTATTTGGGAGTTGAGTGTGAGGTCTAGAGACTATTATCCAAAAGTAGATGTCAACATCACTGTTGCCAGCATCTTAACATTCACAATATCATCGAAACGGAACGTCGGAACTCTCTAATCGCCCTCCTCATACACTTCACCGTCACATTCATTGTCCACGCACTACCACGCCACCACTTCCAATTCTGCTGTTCTCACTCGCATCCCTATATCTGTATGTACATATCTTCACTAAACGCTGACTGACCGCCGCTTGCATCATCACCCCCGCAGGCCCCATGTAACCCACGATGTAACCAATCAGGCCTCTGGCAAACTCTCCATTGCCATTGAGACCCCAAGAATAGTTCTTCAAGCGGTAGGAAGATGGACGGGGTGTACAGTTTGGTTGATTGGTCTAGAGGCGGTTTGTGAATGGTGATCATGGCATTGCCTTAAGGTGTTTGTCGTCGGGGGAAAAAATAGCAAAATGACAAAAATAATGTCCTGCTGGCTGTTTTCAAGATGAGGGTCGCATCGTGATGAGCGGGGAGGGTCTCGGGTTTGTATTGAAGCGGGGGTTATCCTTTTCGTGAACGAAAGGCTTCACAAACTGCTCTGAATGAACCGGTGATGAATGATATCTTGCCGGGTGCATTTGGAGCCATTTTACAAAAAGCGGTTGACCTCGCTTGTTCAAGATTCAACCGCGACACAACGACAATGGGCAATGGGGCCAATGGTAGTGGGCCATAGTGAATATGATAGTGATGATGATTTAACAATCCGGGATGCTGATTATTTAGATTTGATCCTGGCTTGAGTATCCAAGGTTTCGTTTTCCGATGAGCATATCCAGACTTAACAGGTTGATGGACTTCATTTTGACGAGACCATCATTGAATTCAACGAAACGGTATCTTATAATAAAAAGTAACGGATGCCATGATTCTGAACTCGGGTTCAGATAGTGATCTCCAGACCCTGTGTTATGTGGAAGTAATAAGAGCGTCTTGGATACATATCAGAAGATCCCGGTTCATCATATCAAGGCTCTTTAGATATCCGCAATTTGTTTTACCAGTTTCGGGAGACACCAGGTACCGCCATCATCTACATGCCTCATTGACGTATATAAACACATCGATGTTGATTACTATGAGTGTCATGGCTGTCTAAACAGACCAATACGCCTGGCATGCGCTGTCAATCGACCTGGCAGTGGCAGGGTGCACCGTAAAGACTGTAGGATTTGAACAGTGACTTGCTTCGCTGAATTCAAAGCATTTATATTGCGAATACCGAAAAACTTCAATATTTTACGGACAGAAACATGCCCTCAGGAAAATATAATCACTTGTCCTATTGCCATATCCAACCGAATGGTTGGATACCTCAATATCGCAACTGTCCGTCCTAAACATCAACCCAATCACAATATCTCACTCTGTAGACTAGATAAATATATAGAAAGGGGGACAATCTCGTCTGACAACAAACAAGCCTGCTCGCTAACGTGCTGGCCAGCGGCGATGTTCGGGGACGAAACGGCATGGTCACTACCTTGAAGAAACGACTGGGTTGTAATGCGTGATGATGTCTGCATAGACATGGGCTCGCCTCTGCTTTGACGATGCCAGGCACAGGTTAACAGGGTGTGAAGAATTTTGGTGTCGATGAAGAATATTGGGTATCTTCAAGCGATGATCTCATTGGATACACTAGGCTCTGTCTAATGTCTGGGATATGCCACTGGGCAAACATAAGAGGTATCCAGCGAGGAGTCGACGAAGGTCTAGATCGTGGCCTGGCAACTGATGATTAGTAAATATTGATTCCTAAATGACGCAAATGTAGAGATAAATATGTCGTTGGCAGGTGTTATTTTCCTGTTTCATGACCATCGGTGCTCCATAAATCATCCAAATGTCCCTAAGCCCTTGTGATCCCGGCGAACTCCCGGAACGGACCTCTACCATGTGCCAAATAGCCTGAATCTTCAAGACAGTTAACCCGGTATAAGGCTCGGTCAATTGCCACATCATCACTCCGAGTCCATTGGCATCCCGTCCATCCTGCACAGCCAAGCGTTCAGCTTTTCCTCACTAACGTTGATGAATATGGATGCTAGAGGATTTCGGTACTTAGTGCATAGACTGGGATTCATAGCAGAGAAGCCATTGTACCAAGAAAACAGGAATGAGCTATCGGCATTGGGGTCATTGTCCGGAGATACGTCGTCATCTTGGCTGGTAAAGAAAAAAAAATCTGCAAAGATCGTTAAATGGGATCGATAAGCCAGGTGAGCGGATTGAACCGCTCACCTTGGGCCATCTCTAATATCAGGCGGTGACTGGCTTGCGTATTTCACGAACATTGAAAGCAATAGCGGACCCGATGATTTGACTTTGACGCCAACCCCACCTGTCAATCGGGTGGAAACTGGCACTCCCTTGATTGCAAAAGCAGTTATTCTAAATTAACGAGGCGAAGGAACGCAGCTATAGGTCAAACTTCAAAGAGTCTAGGATCGGGTCTAGACACATCATAATTTCGAATGATATAAGCCCGGGTGTACCAGACGGTTGGTATTTTTCGACAGGTTTACGTAGACAAGACCTTCATTGCAGCGTACCAGGGTCTGTGAACAGATGCTCGTGTTTCCTAACTTCACTTGGCCGACATCATCATTCATATTGCCTCATCAGGACCGGATGTGCTTGGTCAGCTAACTGGTGCTGGTTTCTTGATTTCATTTTTGTCACTGAGACTTTTGGTTGTCCCAATTCTGAAAATCACATATTGAATAGCCGTTCACTGGCATTTACATGGCGTGGATTGCCAAGTCAGCAATTAGGTTCGGTCAACGATGATAAGGTTTTGCTGCCAAGACATGGGACTCGTCGACGCAATGAGCATCACCGCATGTTTATTTTAACCAAGTGCCCTAAGAGTAAGTTACTCTTCAGCCTGCCTCGAACAGACAAAATTGTAGCATCCTTCAAAGACTTCTTCAGTATCTATTGGGTCATAGCCTTTATCGTCAACTGACAGTGCAGGTTAGTGACGTAGAGCCACATACATATGTTGATATGTCAGTGAATAGTCTGGAAAAAAGGATTGCTAATACAGACACGAACATTCTGATGATGCATTGACACCCGGCAGGCATATCAGGGACATCATCGAGTCCGATGGACCTATATAGGACATAATAATGGGTACGAACGTCTCAAAGGCAAGTGTACCGAAGGGGCCACTCGGGTTATGCAGGGTGGATATAAAGCTGCATGTTCGGAATGCCAAGATGTTATCTTTTCTTGATTTCGAGAGAATAATGTAGAATAAAGCCACACACGCAGTCACAGAGACCCAGAGAAACGCTAACAAAGGGTGACTCTTTCTGGCGGTCAGGTCCAGTCTGCGAATGGTTTCCCTGCGAAGAGCTCAGAAAATCCGTTTCAAAATATCGATCCTGTACCTTAATTACGAATATGCGATTCCGATCGACGTAACGCGAGATGATAGAACATTCTGTGTGCTAATCAAAACTCAGTAATGATGCCACTGATCTGGTAAATGGCCTAGGGTTGATTCGGGAAGGACAATGTCGGCCTTGCTTTCACCTAAGCTTGATTATGGAATGGTTGGACTAAGCTTTTGCATCCGTTGGATACCGGAGAATAAACATACCAGAAACAAGCGTTCTGTGACAGGGCATCAAGACTAGAGACGAAAATCTTTGATCGAGAATAAGACGGATCCACCATAGACTCGGCGTCACCTATAGGCAAGGACCTCGGGGATTTCTTGGATCTAGTCATTGTCAATCTGAGATTTAACACTTTCTGGAAGCAACAAAGCAAGGCATATATTGCATGCTTCACACAGACATCAAGCATCAGCATTCATGCAACGAAGATGCATATCGAGAAGTCGGCATTATTGACATCGAACTTCCGGCTTCTCATAATCGAAGCTTCGATGAAATCCCAGATTAAAAAAGAATCAGTGCGTATCAATGTGGTGTAGTGGATTCTACAGATGGTCCGGTCCCTTCCTCCATACCCAGGTCATCCATGACCGCCGTACTGGAGCCATCGGCCGAGTTCCAAAGTCTCAACGTTCGAAATTCCAAGAGCCAGACATTTAGATTATCAGGCACACGCATGCCAGTATGATTCGCGAGCCTTTTGTCGGACAATCAGTGGCCACTATGTCTTGTTTTCTTGCTCGATAGGAATGGCGGTGATGAGACCAGTGGCGGAGATAATCATCATAGTCGGCAGTACTGTCTCTTCTGGGCCTTGAAACTAGGGGCTCTGGCTCGTACTGAGAATTAGGGATTTCATTTTTCAATTGTTGTAGAAACCTAGCAAATTACTATTCTTCAAGCTATGATTTCGGCTGTGTTTGGTGTACCTTCCGGTTGGGATTGTTGCCTGTGAAAGCGAGCGTGTTTTCGAGACATCAGACGTTGTACAGTAGCTTGGTGGTCCCGACAATTCGGGTTAGTCTGATTGAAATTTTGCCCTAGACGCATTGGGGATAGTTGTTTATGTCACGTCGTGGCTTAAGGTCCCGCTGCTTCGGGTCAAACATGCATCACGCAGGTGTGACAAAGCCACAACTTCCCCTAGATTGTGATTGTTCTTGTTAGCTCTGACAGAAGTTCCAGAGTTTGTTGTTCGCCAGTGTGGTGTGCCGATAGTCCGGTACTGCAATATTGATTCATGTGATGCAGAGTCCTTCACTTCATAGGGTCAAGCCACCGGTGTGTTCTTGTGCCGTCACCAACGTGAGTACTTCCATCCCGTTGAGATGTGATGGACATTAGGACCCGACAGTAAGGTATCAGCTCGCCTAGCTAGTCCACGACAAAAGATGTCATGTCAATCATGACACGAGATGCCCATAGACTAGACAGGCTGCATGCTAAGATATGTTTTCTTCTGGCATTCCTCCTACACGCTTACCGTTTGGCCTGAGACAGAACACTACGAGACTTGGCCTTTTTGCATATTGCAACAGTAGCTACTGCATGATACATACATGCAGATAGGCACACCTTTACCTATAGTAACGAGAAAATTTGACTACCACTGCCCAGGGAAGTCAGAAAAAAGGACACTGTACTCGGTGTGGATGTTTCTCTATCTCTCCACCTCCTTACATGGAACACCCATCAAAGTACTTGGCAGTTCTATGTTTACGGACGTTAGCAAAGCTTCATGACTAGTTCCCGATTCTAGGGAACCAACAGCTCGACAGCAGCACTAGTGCTTATCACACACACGTTCTTTTGCCATGGTGCAGATGGAGAATTTTGCCGTGACAAATATTTGTTTTGGCTATTGGTGATCGAGATGAGATGTTAGTGGTCAGGCTAACTCTATTTAACACTCAAGCTTACCAGATTGGACCATCTAGCCGTGGGGATGGTCGGCTCTACCCAAAAGAGAAATGATCCAACAGGTAAAATACTGGGGTCAGTGAGCGCCACCCCTCTTTGAACTCTCGCTCCGACAGAGGAATAAGAGGTGGTGATGTTGTGTTTTCGGTGTTGCTTGCATACATCATGTCGAGTGCATGGCTCACCGTAATTTGCTTTATGATGATATTTTCAATGAGTTCCTTCCTTGGGTTGTCCTTCTTGCCTTGCGTATTTGCTTGCTCACACATAAATACATAATAGATGGTCTGTGATATTGCGGAGGCAAGGTACGATGGGGTTGAGACCCAGAGTACCCACAAGATCTTGACGGATTGGGAAAAATCAGAAAAGATGCACTCGCTGGCAAGTTCTCGCCCTTCATCTTCTGCGAAAAACTCTGTTTCTCTCTATCAATCATCCCTCTCACTTCGAAATATGCACGCTGTAGCTTGGCACGACTAAGGATAATTATTGTCTATTTATCGTTGTTTTCTTATACACTTTTCTCCAACAGCCTGGGTCCAGAGTAAAAATATTTGGGTACTTTTCGCTCCCACTGACCTCGCTCCAACGTACATCCTAGTTACTGCTCTCCCTCTTGAGCTACCAGACTTTGGCCGTATGTATATTTGCTTCGTGAAAAAAGTATATATTATATCTTGCCTTCTCTCGCTCATCGCGATCTGATCACCAAATTAAGTTGTCTCGCCAGAGCTCCAAACTCTCCAGCTATAAACTCCTTCTCAACATCTGTCACCGACAGTCACGCCAATTATTCTTCTCGTTAGCGCATCCGTAATCCTACCACGCCTCTAGATAAGCAGCAAATCGTCGTCTCGGTCAACCTGCTGCATTTTTGATTTCTCATTCATCTCAGCACTTGCCCAACATCTTGACAAGCTTCAAATTAAGGTCCAGGGAAGCTTAGCTACATATTCCACACCGCACCCGTTCCAAATTCACACCAACCCGGTACACATCCACACACCCCGACGACTACCCCAAACCTAGACATAAACGGACCTGGCTTCACTAGTACCTCCCTACCACCATTCCGCCATACTGAACAAAAGAGATCGGTTCCTCCCGCCGGATTCTAGTGGTTGAGTGTGTCTTTCTTATATCTTGTTCATCGTTTCTACATTCTTCTTTTTTCATATCTCAAAAGATTTTGTGTTTCTTTCTGAGTTATCTATTTTTACATCTGCTTTCTTCCCTCTGCACACCAAAAAATTCCAGTTTTGGACCCCCCCACATATTTCTAACGTCAGAGTCAGAACTGCAGCAGATTCAAAAAAATCTGTTTGGGTATTTCAATATCCGGCGATTGATTTCTATGTACCAGTCTGTCGGAAATCTGAAATATGTTGGCTCATTTCACACCATTTAATTGGATCAGATTTCTTTAATATTTGGACTATCAATCTTCAAACTCTATAAAACCTACCGCGTGACATACCCACAGTCTACGGTTGGTTGTCCCTGTGTATTTAGCTTCAACCCAAAGCGACCGCCGTCGACTTCATCACCAAAAGCAGTCAACGTCCCGACAATTCGGAACGACCTGCAGCAACAAATTCAACCTAAAATTAACGGATACCATAAGTCATTTCTTGTTACTGACAGCGTCATATCAAGTCGTTATTTTTACCGTTCTCGCTCAACCGAATCAATAAACACCAACCCGGGTTGTCTGTGTATCACATCAAGATTTTTCTTTCTTTTTCTTTCTTTTTTTTTGGTAGCCACGCAGCTCCACAAGGAGAGTTCATTACGATCTAGCATCTTGAAGCGAAAGAATCGCCCCTCCCTAGTTTCCGCCAGTTAAAACGAAATACGGATCATTTTTCATTTACATCGTCCAAAATGTCACACGGCTCGGGATCTGCTTATGCATCCGGGTCCGGACGGCCAAGCTCGATTGCTGGAAACACTACTGGTGCCCTGAACCGCTCCCCGCTTGCCTCTATCGCCCACGCCTCTCACGCCGCCCACGATTCTACTTCTTCTTTTGCGTCAAATACAACAAGCTTTGCCGCACCTGAGATTGATGTGGTGTGTACACCTCTTGTTTCTGATGAAGCTGTGTGTCTCGAGTCAACTCCCAAACCTCAATCTGCCTTTGCACTTTCCCCTTGGGAAAGCCGACTCCCGGCCTGACAAAAATGTACGCCGGGCATCGGATTTCCCACCCTCCACTTTGTCATCCCCTGTTCATATTCTTACCGCGCCACTTCACAGCACCTGATTATAATCATGTGCATATCTCTGAGTATCACGATCGTCACGACACGTCTTTCACAGTCTTGGAAGTTGATGGCCGTGATGCAAGCTCTCAGATACAACCCCCCCCCCCCCCCCCCCCCGACCCCGTTGCTTTTCAATTCTCCCCCTTCGCTGCAGCATTTTCACCCCCATTTGAGTGACGTGATTCTGTGCTACACTTTTCTTTTTTCATCTCGTCCTTTCATTCTGACCACTTTCCTTTCTTACGCTAGGACCCTTCATATGACAGCGATGCTGACTCGGCAATTGCTAATGGCCCGTAAGTGATCTCACAACTTTTTCTTGATGTCCGTCTGGCAGATCTATGACCTGTTAGGGAACCACCGCCCGCATTTCTCATGTCCAGTCTGGCCGCGGAGATCGGAGTTGGGAGATTTTTGTTCCTTCTCTCGGTCTTCTCTCTGTCCGTCCCAAAAAGTGATCCGTGTCCCAGCCTTCTTTGTGTAGTCCGGTTTATATCCAGCTGCATCCCTCCCGTTTTACCGTACTCTAGTGCGTTCCCCGTCTTGAGCTGCTATCTTCCGGTGAAGGGATTCGAGCTGTATGCCCCTCACTCAACATCTGTGCCCCACTTTCGGCACTTTCCAGCTCGTTCAATTCAATCGGGCTAAAAGTGTGATGTATTGCCCCTCCGGCTAGTACGGATCAGTCGTCCCAGCAATGTCGCCGTCAGATCTGTCCAAGGACTTTGCCTTGTCGAATCTGTATTCATTATTCTGGACAGTTCAAGTTCTGGAAGCACATCAATCTTTCAACTTGAAGATATCCGATGTTGCATCTTGAAACAAGTATCCTGTCTACTGTTGGACCTTCATACGACAGCAACATGCAGATGCATTGCCAGCTATGCATTGTCACCACCATTCGACTTGCGGATCGTGTGGGAAGGATTACCTTCTGGGCTTGCATACAGCACCAGTCTACAAGCATTTATTACTCAATGCTGAGCGCCCGTCTGGTCAGGTATTAACAGCCATTCGCTTGTTCATTCATCAACCGCACACAGAAATAGCCTAGTTTAGTCTTTTCCACACACCGTTGCTTGCATGAAAGCGCGTGGCTGAAGATTTTCAGATGATTAACTTAGCCTGTCGTTGCCGGTACACTGTCTGAAGAAGAAAGAAAAGAAACCTTGACTACTGCCAGCACATCATCAAAAAATCTGCTATGTTCAGGGGTGGAATTGCTTCCACGTCAAATCTGACAGGATAGCCAGAGTAACTGTTGATGTCTTTGGCAGTTCTCTTGCAGTATCCCATTGTTAGAACCATTATTGGAAGCTGATCTGATGCCCCGCTTTGCCATCCTCACAAGACCTTGTCTTCTCGAGGACTAAGTACAGATCTACAACATATCGGGATCTCGGAACGGAAGTCATGCGAGTCAACCGGATTTGTCTGGACCGATTTGTTCACCCATCCAGGTGGGTTGCCACGAGGTATTTATCCTGCTATCTTGGCGCATGAGTGGTGTGCGGGCCCATCCGTTGACATGCACAGTGGGGGCAGCTTAGCCATAGGCCCATAAAGCGATGTGGTGTTCATCGTATATAGGTGTCTTTAATGGGCAAAACTGGCAGGGCTTAGGGATGCACATGGGGGCTTGATTTTGCTCTGGCCTTCTGGCATCCTTCCTCTTGGGACTCGTTGAATTTTTATGCTGGACGGGGAACCGGGACAGGTTTTTTTTTGGGAATACCTGGGCCAGCCTGGAAACATACAACATGCAGAACTGCGGATAGACATTACGCTTTTTTTTTTTAACAGATCTTCTGGGCCGCAAAAAGAAAACCATATCCTTGATTTTCCGGCGCTTTGTTTACTAACTGCATTTCTCTTTTTTTTTTTTCTCCATAGTGAACGCGGAACTGCTTCATTGTCTAGCAGCATAATGAGTTTCAAAGAAATTAACGGCCGGACATACCAGAGTTTTAGCGATAACTCTGATTATTGGTGAGTCGTTAGATTCCATTTTCACCTACAAGCGACAACATGTCAGACACGACGAATGATAAAAAAAAAGAATCTGAAACTTGTGGCCAACCCAGTCTTCTCGACGCTCATATTTGTCTCTTCGTACAAGAAATTTCTTACTGATAGATTGCCTTATCTACAAATTCAGGGGCCCCAACGACGACAAGCAAAATGAGGGCCTCAACTTGACCCACAACATGCTGCAGGTGCTTATGGATGGCCAATTGTTTATGGCACCGATACCTGATGAGCCCGAAAATGTTATTGACGTCGGCACTGGTACCGGTGTTTGGGCTATGTAAGTTACAGTTTGCCTGGTAAAAGAAATCGGAGGAAGCCGAGACCCGCATTATGCTACCGAGAGTTTAGGCATCTGGGTGAGAGAGCACCATCATGTCTCTATGTCTCTAGTAACGAGTGGATCAACTTGACCAATCTTGTGGTTGTCAAAGCTAATGAATGAAGGACCCGTGGACCCTAATCCCTGAATCCAATCCGTCCCGCTGTGGAGCCTCTACTTCGAATCTTGTGCAACCTAGACATCAAGTGTCAACTAACCATATTGAATTTAGTGAATTCGCGGATCAGTATCCTACTTCCAACGTCATCGGCACTGACTTATCACCCATTCAGCCTAGCTGGGTGCCGCCAAATCTACGCTTTGAGCTTGACGATGCTCAAAAACCTTGGGCTTACCCCGATAACTACTTTGACTTTGTCCACGTCCGGGTGTTACTGGGCTCTATCCGCGACTGGCCCGCCCTTTATCGAGAGATCTACCGTGTCTTGAAGCCCGGAGGCTACTTTGAGCACTTTGACTTTTCCTATGAGCCCAAGAGTGACGACGGTACCGTTAAACCCAACAGCGGTTGGTCAGAATATTCTACCGCACTTCGTGAAGCCGGTGAGCGCATGGGTCAAACATTCAATATTATCGACAACAGCCGGAATGTTGGATGGTTCAAGGAGGCTGGCTTCGAAGATGTCACTGAGATCCGGTACAAGGTTCCTGTCGGAGGTTGGCCCGCGGACGCCAAGTATAAGATGATTGGCTACCTTAATTATGTTGTCAACGATACCGATCTGGATGGCTACGGCTCATACTTCTTTACCAAGGTCTACGGGTGGAGTGCGGAGAAGATTTCCGAGATGGTGGACAAGTGTCGCATTGAGTTGCACGACCGATCAGTGCATGTCTACTTCGACGGGTAAGTCGTGATTTCCAAGTTCGTTCTGTAAATATTCGCTCTGACATTTATATATAGTGCTACTGTCTACGGCCGCAAACCTTTGAACGAGAACGCTAGCAATGCCGCTTCAACAATCTAGGCCAACCAGGCGTAAAATCATGGGCAAACAGCTCACACTGCTTCAGCCTCGGGGCTTTTTAGACACCATAACTCACGATGAACTACGACTGCATACGACTTTCCTAGCACGACACCCGGAGATGGAATACTTGATGGGGAGGATAATTCATTCTGATATACCTGGGTTGCTTCTCAAGGGGCATTCCGGGACATGTTCACATACAGGTGATATAGATTCCCTGTGAATCATCTCTTTTGTTTATTTATTTACTTTATTTTTGCGTTCCGTTGGCCAGGTCTATCGACTTGTTGAAGTTGGATAGCTGGTGAGTATCATAGGATGAGAGGACAGGAGGAGTCAAGGAGATGATGTAAAACATAGGCAGACTTCTTAGCAGCGATTTAAGATGCAAAATATAAGGATTTATGATTGGAAAGAAACCATGCGTTACGATACAACTAGAACAATCAGATATAAACAAACTCCACGCAATACCCATACCGATGCTTGTTGATTATAGACAGATCCAGAAGAAGACAAAAATAACCGGAAAATCCACTGTGCAAACAACTTTTTCATAAAACCCAACCCGAACACGCTTACAGAATGTGACTCTTCATTTCTTGCTCCGTCCCTTAAACGACTTCAACGGGTCGGACCCCCTCTTCTGCACTTTGAATGACCGTCCCTTCTTTCCCTTATTCCGTCTATCCCGCTTATCCTGCTTATGGAATGCCACGAAGCCAATATTCTTCGCCAAGGTCTCCGCGTTGCCGCCGGGGAGCAGATACTCGGGGACATGTCTCATGTGCGCCTGTGTCCGCGCCGCTCTTAGTTCCCCGTCATGTCTAAGGTGTTGCAACTCGGATGGATTCTCCTCGAAATGCCGTTTCAGCTTTTCCGATTTGAGTAGTTCGTTTCGCAGTTCTCGGGTGCGCGCTTCGCGGATGGCAACACGGGTGACGGCACGGAGGGCATCGTTCATGCGGTAGCGGAAGGCCTCGACTTGCTCCATGTCGAAGACGTAGGGTTTGACTTCTTTGTTGAGCTTGGCTTGATGTTTTTGGATGCGGGCGAGGATTTTCTCGTCGGTGGCGGCTGTTTCGACGGTGGTGGGAAGGTGTTTGCGGTATTTGTCGGCGGGCACGACGAAGGAGAGGGCCATGCCGCGTTTGCCGGCGCGGGCGGTGCGGCCGATGCGGTGGGTGTAGGATTTGGAGGTGGTAGGGAGGTCGAAGTTGAGGACGCAGGCGACGTTTTTGAAGTCGATGCCGCGGGAGATGCCGTATTCTTTGTCATTGCGGTTGAGGCCCTTGGATTTCTTGGACTTTTTAGAGGGGGCGGGTGTGTTTGAAGAGGAGGCGGCGGCGGTGGTGGTTGTGGCTTCTTCGTCTTCAGGGATTTCGTCTTCGTCGCCAAGAACCTCGGTTTCGTCGGAGGCAATGATGATATCGTAGACGTTCTTGTTGAACTCTTCGACGACATGGATACGGGAATTGACGGGGAGCTCGGAGTTGAGGATACAGGAGCGGATACCGAATTGTTCAAAATAGAGCTTGAGGCGGTAGCAGCGGTCAATGTCAGAAACAAAGATAATGGTCTTGCCCTTGATAAGCTTCAGCTTGAAAATAACATAAGCAAGAAGGAACTTGTCGTCTTCGCCGCACTTGACGACAAATTGCTCGACACCTTCACCGGCGGCATCCTTCTCTTCAAGATTGAGGATAACGGGCTTGGCGCAGAAGAGGCCCTTGAGGATATCGACATCGGTAGTCAAGGTAGCGGACATCAAGACAGTCTGGATCCCCTTGGGAATCTTGGAAGCAACATTCTGAAGATCATCATCGTAGCCGTAGCTAAGAACAAGATCGGCTTCGTCGATGACAAGGTGGGAAAGTTTCTCGGTGACGAGAGCGCCGGAGGCAATGTTGGACCAAGCGCGTGAAGGTGTAGAGATGACGATGTCGGGAGAGGCGGAGAGGAGAGAGCGTTGGACGGCATCAGCGACTTTGTCTGTGAGCTTGATGGATTGGATATCTTTGGTGGCGAAGGCGGAGAGAGCATCGATGGACTTGTGGACTTGGTCGGCGAGTTCGCGAGTGGGAACGAGGATGAGGGCGGTGGTGAAGGCTGAGGTGTCGGTCTGGCGAATGCAGTTAGTATCATAGAATGGCACATTGTGATAAGTGAAGCATTGCGACCCGGAACATACCTGTT
Source organism: Ambrosiella beaveri (assembly GCA_030294605.1). NCBI lineage: Eukaryota > Fungi > Ascomycota > Sordariomycetes > Microascales > Ceratocystidaceae > Ambrosiella > Ambrosiella beaveri. The sequence continues at coordinate 195,305 of JARQWA010000008.1, forward strand.
TTCTACGAAGAATGGACTGGAAAACGGGAAGAAGATATGCGGCAGTCTTTCCAGAGCCTGTCTTCGCCTTCGCAAGAACGTCTCTTCCTTCTAAAGCTAGAGGGATAGCTTTGCGCTGAACGAGAGTAGGCTCTTTGTACCCCTCCTTTGCAATACCCTGGAGCAATCTGGGGTCCAAGCCAAAATCCAGAAATGAGACCGTCTCGATAGCCGGTGCGGGAGTCTTGGTGGAATCGGTGGCGACGTCAGTAGCGGCGGTGGCGTTAGCGGTGGCAGTAGATGCCTCGGAATCGTGATTGCGCTTCATTGTAAAAGAACTATAATATAAAAACAAATGAAAAGAATGGGGTATTGGGGTATAATGCAAAAATTGGATTGCGTGTGGATTCGACAATAAAATTTGCCTCGGTCTAAAATGTCACTTTTCAGGATATTCAGATGCGCCCATCAGCACTTTGGACGTCTTGAACTTTTTTTCGCGACGATAAGATTTTGCGGGGCATTTATCGATAAGATCAGGGGTGTGTTAAGTTCTCTTTGAAGACTTGCAGTAACCCTGGTTATTCCACTTTATGAACCCTTATTATAAACCCTAATAAATCATATTCGCTTAGTTCAAGCTTAGTTCCCGTCCAAGCTCTGAAAAACTCAGCCTTGCCCCTGCTTCGACTACGTCCAACCAATCAGAATTTCCTCTCACGCGTTCTTGTCACCAACGTGCTGCAGCAACCGCAGCCTCTCGAAAACAAAGAAACCAATCTCGCCTGTCCACCCATCCATAACCAAACTACACCCTCATTTTTTTCAACCTCACCACCGGTCCTACTCTCAACCCTAATCTCTATACCATTATCATCGCCCCCTTTCAATCACTACAATGGCCGAATACTCTTCCCTCAAGGTCCCCGAGCTCAAGAAGCTCCTCACCGAGCGCTCGTTGCCCGTCACTGGCAACAAGGCTGACCTGATCGCCCGTCTGCAGGCTAACGACGCCGAAAAGGCTGCCACCACTGAGAAGCCTGCCGCCGCTGGTATGTATCGCCATTTTTACACTATGCGCCACAGTGCGCTCTAAGAATTTCTGGTCTAACAATCACTTCAGAAGACGAAATCGACTACAGCGACGACGAGCCTGCGGCTCCTGCCCTGGCCGAGAAGGCCATCCCCGAAGCCACCCCGGCCGAACCTGCCGCTGCCCCCACTCCCGCTACGGAGGCTCCCGCTGCCACCGACGCCCCCGCCACCGCCGATACTGTCCCCGCTGCCACCGAGTCCCCGATAGTCGCCGCTGAGACGCTCGACCTTGCAGAGGAAGCGCGCAAACGTGCCGAGCGCCTGAAGCGTTTCGGCATTGAAGATCCCGAGGCCAAGATGCGCGCTGAGCGGGCGGCGCGCTTTGGTATCCCGGAGGACTCATTGATTCTGAAGGGATTGAACGAAGCGTTGCCGGAGAGGCAGCGGAAGAGAGGGCGGGGTGAGGATGGGCGGAATGTGCAACAGGGGCGGAATAAGAGACAGTCGACAGATAGACGGGGTGGCCACGATGGGAGACGGGGAAATGGTAACAACCATGGAAATCATAATAGGCGGAACAATGGCGGGAGACAACAGGGGCAACAGCAACAACAGCAGCCCAAGAAGAACATTTTGAATGATCCGGCTGAGAAGGTTAAGGCGGAGGCCCGAGCGAAAAGATTCGCGGCTTAAGATGTCACGATGTGTTGGTGTTGATCGGATGGGATGAGTTAGGGTTTATGGGTTGGTTTGATCTTTATCATTTAGACTTTGTTGTTTGGGTTTCTTTGTCTATTGTTTGATTTTCAATATGGTAATAAAGAAGTTTCTCTTGGTGTCAAGGTTGTTTGGTCTGTCATATCGTGTAAAGTCTGGTTCATTTTTGGGGTCCGAGGGCAGGATTTGGAATATGCAGGTGTATGTGTATATGTGATTGTGTAGTATATTGGGATTTGTTTTGTTTGGTGAGAAGGGTTCAGAGGGGGAGGTTATCATTGTTTCGGGGGTGCTAGGGACGGAGCCAATGGGAAAGGAAGGCGAGAGGGTGTGAAAGGTGGTGCAGAATTGGGGGGGGAAGGACAACAATGGGGATTTTGTGAGGACCCTTGAGGATGTTTGACGGGTGGGACTTAGTAAAGGTCGGTGTAGCGATTTTTCTTTTCTCATTGTTACATGGGGAAGATGAGAAAAGTTGGTGAAACGTTAGTTGATTTCCGGTATGATATCATGCAGTGGTGAAGTGGTGACAGGTAAGCTGCCTCTCACTATTATTTACTTTGGGCTTGGAAACAACCACCCCTCTGTCCTGAGACCCCGAGCCGGCTTCAACCCTCTTTTATGTTATAAGCACGTGAGTTTTGATATGTATATTTGGCAAACCTCGATAATATTGTTGATCTTATAGCGTCTGGTGATCTGGTAGTGACATCGGCCAGGCAGTGATCTGTTGACAAGTCTATAGTTGATGGCAAATGTTTTGGAAGGGGGGCGCCGTTGCTACATACTGTTAAAAGATCGGCCGTTTTTACGTGCGTGGTGGCGGTGTGATGCTCTGTCACTTCCACCTCTTTTGCGATTCACTTATCTATGAGACCAGGGAAGAAGAAGAGACGAATTGTCGGAAATCTGGCGTTGCCTGTTTTGTGGGTATGTGGTGAGATTGTGTCCATTGTCGTGATCAGTGGGTTGGGGCTCTTTTTTTTCTTGCATTTTTGGAAGAGGCATTGCGGGTTCCCTCTCGCTTATGTGGTTGACAGCAGGGTTGCAATCCTATCTACAATTTCAATTTCAATATGATCCATCGGTATCAGATAGACAGGCGAATTTCCAAGACAATGACTGATTACTGATATTGCGAAATGGGTGAGGGGATAAATGTCATGATGGGAAGTGATGAACGAAAACGTAAAGTCACGGGATGAGAAGGACGATTAGCAGCTGGTGTTAATGGTGGGCGGTTAAGCGCCGGGAGACACAGGAAGCGGGTGATTTGGATCCTGCCTTCTGGACTCTGCCGCTATAAAGGAATCTGAAATATTTGGCTTGACAATAGGGCCATGTGGGGTTCAGGACTATTGTTATCGTATATATAGACGGGCCGGGGGCGGGGGTATAACCAGAGCATCCAGTTGGTGTCTATCAATAGACGATTGGACGGCTGTTGCTATGAAGTGGATTGAGAGGTCCATAGATGAATAGTTGATAGGAAGGAGGATTGCAGGTATTGACGTGCGAAGTGAGTAAGTGAATGAGTAAATATCTACAAAAATGAGAGTCTGGACGATCGAGGCGGTTGTTAGTCGCCAATGCACGGGTTCCCGAGGTGGGATCCCACGGTGTGACGAGGGTTCTGGAGCCGGTGATTGGCTGGGGGATTGCGAGTTTTGGGCCAATGGGAAGAAGAGATAGGGTGAGGTATTTTGATGGTGGATAATGGGATGGGGGGCGTTTAGAGAGGTGAGAAATGTAGATATTTATGTATATAGATACATGCAGACGATGTGTGGAGATGTGTGTGGGTTGGGGGAAGATCAGGGTGGGAATGGGGAGCAGAGTGTTGAGGATTGGAGCAGTGGTTTGGTGATGGTGATTGTGAGGGTAATGAGGATAAGCGATGGAAATAGTATGGTATATAGGTCGCTGCATCACATCAGCCCTGTATAAGCGAGGCACACTGGATACATGGCATGTTGGAGCATGTAATAGAGTCAAGGAATAACACATTTTGGCCATGTCTCTTTTGTCTGTCCAACTGCAAAAAAAAAAAAAAAACAAGACTCAATGACATCAGATCAGCGGTGATACAAAGACCAACCCATGATCCGGGAAAACCTTGTGATTTTCATAAGTGTCCCGAGCGTCTTTTTTTTTTCTTTATAGTTTATGCTTGATGGCGATGACAAGGACAAGACAAGACAGAACCATGGCGGGCCACCCAAAAAAATAAGTTTTTTTCGGCCACGTAAAAATATACTCTTTGCTAAAGAGAGCGGAGGTAAGGGGGAAGTAGAAGCATCGGGCTCAGGCACTAAGTTGGCGCTAGAGAATGATAATAGCCGAGGGAGGAGGCAGAGACAATTGGACAGTGGGATGCGAACAATGGATGATGAGCCTGGATCTGGTTTCTTTTCTTGATTTTGGTTGATGATCAATGATTGATTTGGTGTGATGTCGACAAAAGGGATCTGATGAGGAATTGCTATGGAGAAAAGGAGAAGGAAAATCAGAAATGGTATAAAAGCTGTGCACGTGAGACATTCAGATATTTTTTTTTCTTGTATCCATTTATCTCTGTCGGTGACTCGACCTGAGCGAGTCCTTTTACACAACATCCATATCTAATCACACACCATTCCTTCCAAGACAAACAGCACCCGGCAATCTAGACCACCCAACAGTACCATTGTCCATTCCCATCCCCATAAAAATACATGTAACTCCCCATAAAACCCCACTAAGCATCACGACATTACCCACGCCCTTTTCCTTGAGCTTCCTGCGCCGAGTCTGGCCTTTTTGCAACCAGAGGCTGTTCAAGACAGATGATTGCATGGCCCGAGTGAAGACCCTTGCTCCCATGAACCGGGGGGCAAGACGGTGGTGAAGGGGGGTTCTCGGTATGTGATTTGTGGAAGTTAATATCTGCTTGTTTTGCGATGGCCGTTATGGTTGTGTTTTGTATCAAATTGATATCTTTATTCGTCGAAGCAAGTCCTCGACTGAGTGAATCAAGAATGATTTACCGAAGATCATCGAAAATACACGAAGATTCTCTTTGTCTTTCCCTAGAATACAGAAAAAAAGGAAAGAAATCAACCTGGGCAGTGACATCTGTCTTGGCCAACCTCGAGGCCTCGTATGTGCTGTCCTTTGCTGGTCCATCCAGGATTTGAGGACTCCCACACATAATACACAATACACATAGCAAGAGCAAAACGCTTAACACTATAACGACAACTGCATTCGCATCTGCATCTGCATACATATATGTATGTACTTTCCTCACCATATCCAGCTTCACATCTAATCGCCTCCCCCCCTCCTTCCTTCCCGCCACCTAATCAAGTAACCTTCTACCCCAAAAAGGCAACATCCATTAGATTTAACCATGATTTTTAACAAGGGTAGATTATTTTGTCTGGCAAAGCTTGCTGTTGAACAGGAAAGAGTGACAGTTGGGATACGGGGGGGTATATAGTAATGATCCGGGGGGGGTGGAGGGTGGACTATATTTTCAATTATATGAGCTTGCATGATGCAGGCAGATTTTCAGAAGAAAGACGACCATAATAAGTGGCAGGTTTCTTTTTCAGGGTATGGATTGATGTTGTTTATAGTGAATGGAAACGGGGAATATAGAGTTATAGCTGCATACATAATGTACGTGGGAAGGCCCAGCCGGGAAGAAGGGGTGACGGAGGGTGTAGATGTAAACTTGAAAAAAATCCGGAGGAGCAAAGTCAATAAGTGGTGGTTTCTTTTGACGGGAAACGGGTTGATGTGGATATGGAGGAGACATATCGTAAGGTAGGAAGCAGGTGATTGTGAAGGTGTTTTATACAAGACATCAGCCGGCCTTTTCTGGTCCTTGAGATCGGCTTCTTTGCGTTTCTTTCAATTCTTGGTCATTCGACTTGGCTGATTTGTTTGGATTGCTATATCATTTATACAACATTTTGCGATTTTCTTGTTAGATTACGACCATGACGATTTTCAGGTCTTGATAATTCATTTATTTACACATATTTACATTCAAGCTCACACACCCATACTCACGACATATAATCTCAACCACCACTACCAGGAAAAAAAAATATCATCACTTCATCAATTAGCCTACTACTTCAGCTCTATATATACACTTAATCCACATTACCAACCGGCTGTTTCTCACCCTCGCTCCGTAAGTGCCTCACTCCTCTCAATTATCTCGCAATGTCTCCCTCCGTCACATTCTAACATCGTCTCCCGTCCACCCAGCCAGACATAGTAACTACCCGCAACAACAAAAACACTATCAGCCTACTCCTTTTTCATAATACAGCGCTGACTTTGGAAGTTCTCCGTTCTTCACTATACCACATGAGAATTGGCAACAATCATCAACTATCATTATTGGACTTGTACGATATTCAAGCATACACACATTCACACTTATACACATCCAACCATGCTCCGATAATCTACCAAGGTCACCCACATCATGCCCCCCCCCTCCGCCCACAACAACCCAACCTCCACTGCCCGCGCCCTCTGGCCCCCCCGCGTCTACACCCGAATCCCCACATCTATCCCTTCGCAGCTCACCTACAGCAGTGTCTCCGAAGACGACAGACCAGCCCGCCGACCACTCCGGAAACCATCCACATCTCGTTTACCGACAGCGTCCTCTTCGCAAACATCATCGTCAACCATGGCCTCGAAAACGGCGAGACGATTATCATATGGGTCGCCGGTGAACCCGCGAAGCCCAAATGCGCATCATCCGGTGCCCAAGGCGGCGACTTCTCAGATACCTGGGCCTCGAGGGCAGACTCTCCGGCACCGTCGTTCATTTGTTGGCCCTGCCGTCCCGGCTATCGATACACAGATTCAGAAACCTTCCCAACCTCCTCAACAACCAGACAAGCCCCACATATACCCCGAACTTGATCGTTGGCCGTCAACAACCCATGCCCGGAATCACTCAAGCTCTTCAAACCCCCTTGAGCTGCCCATTCCATCGCTTCTCTCCACAGGATCTCCGAGTACCTTGCTGAGTGAAAGTCCTGGGCCATTCTCTTGGTCAGCACCCGGAAGCGCGCTTAGCCCATATTCAAGGGATACCACGCCGACGAGTATATTATCGCAGAGCCCAGGGTTATATAATGGCCCCAGAAGCATTCCCCGGATACCGGCAAGTCCTGGGAACGGGAAGAGTTCAGGACAGAGTGCTGCGAGCACAGTAAAGGCCCCAGCCCCATCACCCCCACCAAGGAAAAGTTCCTATAAGCATCTTAGCCCCAAAGACATTACCAATGTTCCTAACGCACCTACCAAGCGCTTACGGCGACCTTCCGTAACTTTTCCACCTCCGCAACCTGCCAAGGTCAACCCTCCCAGACGGCCATCCAGAGATGGCATTCCCGACTTACCTCTTGCCGAGCCTCCTCGAGTTATTAAGAGCAAATTGGCTCCTTGTCATATTCGACGTCCCAGTGATGCCAGCATCACTAACAATGGTCCTGACCCCACCATCATCTCTTCTCCTGATCGTGAATGCCCCCGGCGCATCCTAGTGGCCCCTACTTGTGAAGCGATGCCAGTTCCGCCGCCAACAAGATTACGGACACCATCCCCGATTGTTTCCTCCACATCACGATTCCCTTTCTTCAGCAAAAAGAAGGATACACAGGTCCCCAAGGAGAAAGGAACCCGGAAGGGACCAGCAGCAGGGACCGGACATGAGGGGTATGGTCGGCTTGGTGCTGTGCGAAGAAGAAGCGGAAGCCTTTCCGGTGTGCGTGGAATGACATCATCGCAGGAAAGCTTACCAGCGGATACTTTTTTCTTGGATCGGATGAGTCCCGTTGTCATCTCTGGCGGTGAAATCATCAAGAACCATAACGCTGGGATTTCCCGGTCATCAAGCGAAACCAGCTTGGCGATCGAGTTCACGGCTCCGAGTCTGGCCGCTGTCTCGTTGAGACCAGCTATGACACGGAAGGGACGGAGATCAAGCGACAATAGTGACTCGGAAGCCATGGCGGCTCAGAGTACCCTTGAATTCCGAAAACAGAGACAGCGAATCTACGCAGGTGGGTCGACTACTGAAAAGGCGGCTACTGCATCCAAGACTGTTGGGAATTCAGAGACAAACCTTGAGGAGAGAATATTCTCGGATGAGTCTTTAGTAGACTCTTCTGTTGCGACAATCATGACTCTTCCATCTATTCCCGGGAAGCCAGAGGATACCATGACTGGCTCAACCTCCAAGCCAGGGCCTAAAAAGCTTACCAAGCGCGCAAGATCACCTCGTCGTTGGAATCTCTTCTCTTCTAAAGCTCATGCTGCCGAAAAAGCTAAGGCTTCTATTCCACAACCGCCTCTAGACTTGGCCGCGCAAATCACTGCCGTGCCCACTCCGCCGAAGCCACAGTTCTATTACATGATGGACTCCTCCGATGCCGAGATTGACATTGACGCGGATACAAAAGCTGAGGAGGCTGTGGAGGGCTTGGTGATGCCAAGTCGAGATAAAGTGAGGGATGTCTTGCGGGGCGCAGAAGTAGATTTGCCGACGATTGAGACGGACAGAGTTGGATTACAGATCGAGATTGGGGAAGATATGGTGAAGCCTACGATGCCTTGGGGTGAAGCAGTCAGTACTGATTCTTCGCCAGTTATTGCGCAAGAGGCGAAGATGGGCGGGCCACAGCCACGATTGAGACAGGTTGGCCGGATTCCCAAAGTGGTCAGTTCAAGGACTTTTCGGGTGGACCAGACAGCCAAGTACCCGGCAATAACCGCACCGCAAACAACGCAGTCTCCTGTTTCCTTCTCTCGTCCTTTTAACCGCACTTCATTCCATGCCGCCATGCATCTAATGTCAAATTCGGCTACTCCAACCCCCACAGCTCCTGTCACCTTAACACCTGATCTCAACACAAGCATCACTATCTCTTCTGACTCTCCTCCAGTTCTAGCTCGCCCTGAGCGTGCCGCTATGATCATCTCGTCCCCAATCGAGTTCCTCAGATTTCCCATTTCTCGAAAAGATTCGACCTCGACCTCGACTACGAGTACATACTCGGAAAACCTGTTTCACTACGGTTACACTGAGACTGTGGCGGCTCCACCAGCCTCAGACGCACCACTTGCCGAAGATGAAATCTGGGCCGAATATGATGATCTCCTCTCTGTTATGGCTGTGGTCCCGCCTGTCCCTCCTCTAAACTTTGAGATTCCTGATAACACGTCTGCTCCAGCATCTGCCCCTGAAGACTCCAATCCACTCTCATCTTCAAGTTCCAAGTCGCCGCAATTCTCTCTCGAAACCTACTCTGGGCTCACCGTCACTAACCCAAATTTGGATCGTCTGATGACGACTTCTTCCGTCGGCGCTGACATGACCGAGCACCTCCGGGCTATCTTCAGCCAGAAGCCTGAAAACCCTCCTCAGAAGCCAATTCCGACTAAGCCTATCCCAGATATCCCATCACTTCCCGAGGACCCCGCTGTTCGTATTGCGACAGCGAGCGCCCGGTCGTCGACGTCGATTTCCGGGGCTTCGGCATCCCCCTTGGAACAGGTGAATCTGAGAGTGGGCTCAATGACAGTATCGAAATGGTTGAGTTTCGGACATGTGTTGTTCTCGCCAATTCGGGAGTCATTGCCTATGAAGTCCCCGAGCTATGCGGCGGCCCCGACGAAAGCGGTGCTAGTTCTTGACGGCCTTGGAAATGACGATTGGAGCTTTTATGCAGCGGAGACATACCCTGGAGCCACGTTTTACAACCTCTCACCACGCACTCCCATTCCAATGGCAAAGAGGCAGTCTGCAGCATTCCCATCATCGCCAAGGAACCACCACCAGATTCAACACCACTCGCTTGCTGCTGCTTTTCCGTTTGCCCCCTCTTCTTTCACAGCTGTCGTCTTCCGGTTCCCGGCGGCTTGTCCTGAATATTACCTAGCCAACGTTATCTCGGAGACCCGCCGTGTCCTCATACCCGGTGGCTACCTCGAGCTGTCGCTGCTCGACATCGACCTCAACAACATGGGCGCCCGCACCCGTCGGGCTGTTCGCCGCCTCAAAGAAGCTCTCCGAGAACAGAATCCTGACACGATGCTCCCCTTTACTGCTGACGCCATCCTCAAACATATGGCTCCTCTCAACTTCACCGACATCAAATCCTGTCGTGTTGGCCTTCCCATTGCTTCTCCTCCTGGTCAAGGCCGCCGTCAAGACACTCGGTCACTTGCCGAGATGATGTCAGATGAGGGGCCCAGGGCTGATGCGAGTATCACCAGAATGGTAAGCCGGATTGGTCGATGGTGGTATTCCAGGTGTTTTGAGAGTCAAGTTGGGAAGAATGTACCCGGAATCTGGTCGGATAAGAGTGTTTTGGCGGAGTGTTTAGAGTGGGGAACGAGCCTGAAGTTGATGGTGTGTTATGCGAGGGTTCCTGAGTGATCTCTTGTGTTTTTGTTATATTTCTTTTTGTTTCTACAAAAGTGTATATTCTCATGATGTGGTTTTCTCTTGATTTCCATTCACATAATCAGCATCGCCGTGTTAATTTCTTTCTTTCTTTCTTCCTTTTTTCTGCCTCTGGATGGATATTAATGGTTTTTTATTCTTGGGTCCTTCTACATTGGGTAATTGTTTTGCTATTTTGGGTTTAATGGTGAGACATTTATCATCTGGTTGCGATAGTTGTTTCCATTTTTTGTTATATTATTCTACATTGTACTTTCTTATTTTGATATCCCATCGGATACAGTTGGTCGGTTCGGATATCCACGGAGTCCTCCGATGCTGAAGCTGGTCTTGTGATCTCGGAGACCCGAGCGATCTGGAGCCACCACCAATTGGACCCGACTGTTTTCTCTCATTTCATTGATTTTTCTGCTCCCGCCAATCACGCCGTCATGTTCTCCACGAACCTCAAATGTCACTTACATTATTTTATATACTTTATCTGCTAGATAAAATAATATATACCAAACAATCTACCATCATCTGATACCACCGCTTCTTTACAACCGTCCTTGGGGAATCCTTCCCGTGGTGCATTTCAAATGAAATGCCGAGATTTCTTGTTTTCGCCCCCGTGATGCTGGGCCGTGATTCCGGGATTTAAGGCTATTTTTGGTTAGACGGGATCCGCCGGCAGAATGGCAGAATGGGGATGGGGAAGGGTGATCAGGCCGGGGACCCGGCGTGGCGAGAGAGAGAACGGCTTATCATTTGGGGATGATTTTGTCTCGTGTGGGACGGGATGGAAGAGGGTAATGTGGGCAAGTGAAAGGTTCAAATATCCCATGATGTCTGGTCCGAGATCTTGAAACCTTTCACTGTTTGTAACCATTCGAGTCTATAGATACCAAGATCAATATAAACATCTAATCAGTCTTAATACTCAATATATAATTCACAGCTTCAACAGCCACAAACAACAAAAACAACAACCATCAGTTATTATCTAGTTAAATCTACAATCATGTCCTTTTCTCAGATATCTCTCGAATCCATCCACACCCTCTTTGCTCACCACCTCCCTTCCGAATACCCCTTCGCCCTCCTCCCCTCGCCGCCCTCCTGCACCTCCCCATCTACATCCTCCAAGGCTCCACCTCCCGCCGACACGTCCTCCGCCTCCCCTTGCCCTCTCCGTACGCTCTGGACACACCGGCCGCGCTGATGGCCGCGGTGGCCAAGACGGTGGAGACGTTGGAGAGGCTGGGGGATTCGGGGTTCTCGTGGTCGCCGAGGGTCGAGGAATATTCAGTGGGGTTTCCATATGTTATTACGGGGTGGATTGAGGGGAAGGTTTTGCGGTGGGATAATGAGTATCCGCGGGATCGTGCGGTGAGGGATAAGGTTTTATTTCAGATGGCTGATATTGTTCTCGAGTTGACGATATGCACTCAGGAAACACGTAAGTATCTTCCATCCTTAACCTTTATCACATGTCTTGGTGGTGTCTCTGTCCACAATCCCAGTGTTTGTTTTTCTCAGCTGGGGATTACTGGATTGGGATGCCACCGCCGGTCCAAGTGGGACGATCCCACTCCGTACCAAGCTAACGGGAACTAGGCCGTGAACAAAATGCGAATGACTACAACAGAGCTAGTAGACTGAAAACTCCTTCGGGACATCCACAGTGAATTTTACGATATCTCGGTCAGAGACTTCCTGGTGCAGAGAACGCTGGTCCATAAGGCACTCCAGGACATTCCGGACATTTCATCGTTTTCCGTACCGCAGAAAGTGCTATGTGCCGGAAACATTGTGGTCGACAGCCACTACGACGTCGTCAGGTACGTTCGTTATCTCTCTTCTAATCCCGCCATGTCCCCTTCCTGACACTCCGCTAACACCTTTAAGTATTACCAGCTGGAGCTTCTCCCGGGCCTTCCCCATCCAATTCACTCTCCGCTTCCCCCATTTCCTCACCTACTCCTTCGACCTTAAACCCCACTGCTCCCCTCTCCTCCTCCCAGTCCCCACCCTCTCCACCACCTCCGAAATCTCCCTCATCGACCTCTCGCCCACCCTGCGCGCCAACCGCACCTTCTTCCTCACTGCAATACTCACCGCCGTCGAGCCCCAGGCGGCCACATCGGCGATACGCCAATGGGTCAGCTTTGCATTTGCAGATCCACCGACATATTGACGGCACCTAATGGTCGAGTCGACATTGAGATTGGATGTCCATGAGTGAGTGGTGATCAATGGGTGGCTGCTGGATGCCCCCGGGACCGAAGAAGCGCCGACGAAGGAGGAGCTCCTGAGGAAAATCTATGGGTTTGAAAATTTTTTGCAGAAAAGGACGGGCAGTAAACGGTCCTATCGTCCTATCGGCAAGTCTTGCTCCAGGCCATCGGGGTTTGCTGAATTTGAATTATCGGGTTGGGGCTATGTTACTAATTCTTGTTAGAATACCCAAAAACAGTTTGCATCCCATTACAACAGCTCCGTACAACGACACGGACGGAAATCCCATGGCAGAGCCGCCCGACGGCCTTGTATTAGTGCATTTTGTGTCTGGGACATGGGATGACGTCAGTGAAGCTGAAGATGTGTGAGTGATTGCAGGTCGGTCACGTGGTGATTAGATATGAAATAAATTATTGTTTATTCCTTCGGGTGCAGCGGTTTGCATGTGATTCTGTGATTATGTGAATGCACCATAAGTGAATTTTCGTTGCTCTTTGAACTGTCAAAGATGCTTAAATCTACGCGAGCGCCAGTCACACGTCGCTTGTATTCTTCCGTCCGGAAGCCTATCCGCGGTCCGTAACGTAGCCCCAAAATCTTCTCGTAGACCACCCTCGACTAACATTCTCCCCAACCAGAGAACGACACCCTTCTCCTCCACCAAAAGTCCGCCAGCGGCGGCCGCTTCACCCTCACCGGGCCCCTCGCCCCCAACCAAACCATCCGCCTCGGCTACGGCGGCACCGTCTCCTCCGACCTCCTCCTCAACCGGTCGATCCTCGACGCAGTCTCCGATTCCAAAGGGCGTATCGTCGACTTATATTGCCCGTCGCTCCCAGCACACGTGCATCATGCTCCGTACCGGCCGGCAACGCCGATTTATTCGCAGGATGCAGCGTTGATTACGTCATTATTGGATTTGCACCCGGATCCGGGTGAAGATGCGCCGCCGATTGAGATTTTCGAGGCGGGGACGGGAATTGGGGGGTTGACGTTGCATTTGGCGAGGGCGATTCACGCGGCAAATCCGGTGGTGCCGGGAAGGTTGCGGGAGGCGTTGGTGGGGCACAGGTATACTATTCCTAGTTCGAGGAATAACGATAAGGAAGAGTTGGTGGAGGACCATCATGAGATGACGTTTAAAGATCTGGAGGTGCAGGGGATGTACGAGGAGTGGTTGAAGAGGAGGAAGGCGGTGGTGCACACGGTGGATATCAGGCATTCACATAGTCGATATGCACATCGGAGTATCCGGCAGTTCCGCAGGGCACAGTATCTGTTGGATGTGTCGTTTCACGTTATCCAGATTAAGGATTATATTGAGAGACGACTGGCGGAGAATGACAGAGTCCCGTTCCTTGACGCGGCCTTTCTAGATCTGCCGGGACCGGAAGATCAGGTGGAGGTCCTCATGAAGGCATTGAAGCCGGACGCCACGTTGTTAGTGTTTTTCCCTTCCATCACGCAAATAGCCAACGTTATCAAATGGACCTCCGGCGTCAACGGCGCCCGACAGCCGCTCCGTCTCGAGAAGACCCTCGAGCTGCCGCAAGCAACCAACGGCGACGAGTCACTAAGACTAGGCACGGGAGGGAAAGAATGGGATGTCCGATATGTGCGGACAAAAGCGGCCAAGCGAATGGCGGAAAAAGGGGGAGAAGAGGGTGAGGATGTGCTAGTTTGCAGGCCGATGGTGCATCAGAGAATCGTGGGTGGTGGATTTGTGGGGGTTTTCAGACGGTTGTTGGATGAGGAGGATAGAGTGGTGTATGAGGGGAGTCTGAATCTGAAGGCGAAGAAGCCGAGAGTGGAGAGGAAGGAGAAGAATGCTGAGACTCTGGTGGCCGAGGAGCCCGAGCAGAGTGACTCGGGGTCAGATTTTCTTAGCTCCGTGAAACGCTGGCTTGGTTTGTAAGATTAAGGTAATTATGTAATATATGTCAAATCACGAGTGTAAAATAGTCAAAAGTTATTTCACAGTTCATAAATCACGAGTTCCAGAAGAAAATATCGAAGCACAATCCGTTTATCTATTCACAAATGGGGGAGCAGCTCTTAAGGAACTGTCTAAAGAAAAGAATACACAAGAAACATAATCAAAAACTGTTTCCCAGCGTCTCAACGGATTCAGTCCAATCTCAATACTAATAAAGAATCCCACTCCGGTCTCAACACCATGGATACCTTTAGGCCTGGCCAGCACCGCGGACATCACGAGCGTGGCGGCGACGGCGGCGAGTGCTGCAGGGAGTCTTGGAAGTCTTGGCAGCCTTTGTAGCGGACGAGGCAGCGGTACCCGAGGTCTTGGAGACAGTGACAGAAGTCTGGGCAGCGGAAGTGGTCGTAGTGGCGGCGGAGGTGGCGGCGGTCTTTGTGGCCGTGGCCGTGGCCGAAGAAGCAGCAGTCTTGGTCGCAGAGGCAGAAGCGATGACAGAGCTGCTAGAGCCGGAGCTGGAGCCAGATCCGGAAGTGGTGCTGTCATGGGAAGTAGAGGCAGCGCCAGACCACAGAGCGGGGCCGGGAATGGTGTAGTTGGTCAGGGTGGTGTAGGGGTTGAAGAGGATACCGGGCTCAGTGTTGGTATACAGCTCGGTACCAACGACACCGTCTGGGTTATCAGTGCCGTCGCCAGTGACCTCGACGTTGAAGCACTGCGGGTAGTTCTGGGCGCCGTTGGTAGAGCCAGCAGCGTGCATGGCAATGATCTCGTGGCGGAGAACATAGTTGCCGGCGGCAAGGGTGGACGGGATGGTGGTGGTCCAGGTGTTGTTATTCTTGATCAGGTCACTGGAGGCCCAGGTCTGCGTGGACAGATCGATGCCGGCCTGGTCGATCTTGACCCACTTGAGGTCCGTCTTGGTAACGGACGAGCAGTCACCATTGCAGTTGGCAATGTAGGTGAAGACGGGCCCAATGTGCGACTCAGGCCACTCGGACCACAGGAAGTCAACAGTCCCACCGGCGGCCACAGACTGCGCCGTCGTCTTGCCGGGGGTGGCCTCCTTGTGGCAGATGATGTCGGAGGTCGTGTAGGTGGAACCGTCGACGAAGCCGTTGTCCAGGTTCTTGGCTGACCAGGCGGCGATGGACGGCGGCGAGTTGGTGTAGGCGTACTGGAGAAGGAAGGCATCCTGGACCTTGCCGTCGGTCTTCCAACTGGTGACAGTGCCGTGGGCAAGGGTGGTGACGGCGAAGAGACCGGAAGCAAGGAAAGTGGACTTGAAAGAAGACATTTTTTTGGGTGAATTGGGGAAGGGAAGTTGTAAGTGGTAAGGGTTACTCATGTAAGGGTTAGATGTTGAAGCTTGGGCTCGCAGAGCAGAATAAGAGAGAGATAGAATGTGAAAAAAACGAGAAAGTTGGTAGTAAAGAAAAGAAGCTGATAAATGATAAAGAGTGAAGTGGGGCTTACACAGTAAGTCGAAAGAATGGAAAATGTGAAGATGAAGCGAAAAGAAAGTGCTGATCTGACAGTGAATTGTCTGGAGAGGGAAAGCAAAGAATAGAAGTCTGTCCGGTGAGGAGTCTCGAGACTTTATACGTCTGGAACCGCAATGATGACAGCTGCCCTAGTTTATCCCTTGATTTTGGAGAGACTGTGGTATCGGAGACCTACACCCCCTCGCGTCGCCAGTATCTCATTGTTCCCGAAAAGGTGTGCGTAAAGTCACATTGCAATCTGGTGCCTGTGTATATGTGTTTGGGTAACCATCACCAAGAAGCAAAGCGCCCGTCATTACCATTACCAGGATATGGATAAACGAGTCGAAACCCAAGGGGTGTGTTATTAGAGAAGTGATTCTTCTTCCGCGTAAGGTTAACTCGATCCTGGCCTTGCCATCTTACTCTCCTCCGATACCCTCAGTCTCCACCATCCGCCGACACCACCATGAGGACAACCCCTTAGATGTCCAGACAGACGCTTTGGAACCCGGAGAATTCCTGCCACCAATACAACCTCAAACGTCCGAACCAATATATCACTTTTCCCACTATTTGCATCTCCCGCACATGCCCTCTCCCGCTCCCGGCGTCGTCCCCACCCAGGCCATATTTCGAACTCCTTTTATCGACCTGTGACAGTGCTATTCTTTAGAAGCCAGAATAGAAGGAAGTCCAGCCAAGCAAACAGATTTTTGTCTGCTCTGTCTGATATCTATATAAATATGATTTTCCATATAGATACAAAATACTCAGAAAGCTATCAGCAGTTCGGCCGACGTTAACGTCTTGGCGCTCTTGGTTGTTGATCGCCACGTTGTGCTATGGCGTCACGATGCCGCTGATCGTGCTGCTCCTGGAGGACTTGACAGATGTCGTGCTAGATAACAGCGCGTCGTCTTTCTGTCTTTGTGGTCTTAGTGCCGTAGATGTCAAGAATAGGGCGGGTTGTCAACGTTATTCATTTGCTTCTTTAATTCACTCAACCTTTACTTTGAAAAGTGTGGTTCACCACCCTTACTAGTCGTGAAGTCCGAACCACTTGTCAAACGAATCCTATGTATTTGGTTGCCTAAATGGGTGTTATACCCGAAAGGGTCTGGTTTCTTGACATAACGTGAACCATTGTTTAGCAAAAGCAATCTATTCAACTTTTGTATAGATACCATATGTTTGCTAAAGTCTAGACTTTCTCGATACCACCATTCACTGTCATCCAGAGATGTTTGAACCCAAAACTCCAAAGTATCCGGTCCTTCGGCCGCAGACCACTCCACATCTATCTCCACCATCAACAACTTTCCTCGCTCAATCTTTCCATCTAAACATCTCCCCCCCCCCCCCCCCCCCCCCCCCTCGCATATCTTTGGATCGACACGTGTGTTTAAGGATAACAGATCATTATTAGCTCAAATGTCGGGGATCAACTGGGCATTGATGGGAATCTTGGTTCACTGACCATTTTAGGGTTTAAGCGTCCCGGAGACCCACAAAGGACGGTCATATTCCGTTGACATATAGCATAAGACTCTGCAAACAAACAGCAGCCCGCTTCTCTTTGAAACCTGAAAAAAGAAATGTTGGAAAGATTTGAGGTATTTGATTTGTCCGAAAATACTGTCAAGTTTTCCCAAATAACATATAAGCATATCACGGCATGAATCTGTTGGCTCGCATCTTTAATGCATTACAGATGGGCACTTTTGATAAATCCTACCCAGACCCTTGCCATGCTTGTCACGTGTATGATAAATGTCTTCTGTCTTGCACCCCGTCTTGCAACCCCCCATGAGCCGGTCAATGGTAATCTCTACACCGGCTGGAACATTATTGAGCCTTTCTCAGTCCATATATTTCGCACCGACTCAAATATGCACACGGAAACAAAAAAAAGCTCAAGTGAATAGAAAAAAAGACACACCGACAGCACTTTGACAACCCTCCAATCCGTCTGTGTGTTGCAACCTTGTTGTTGTTTTGGATGATCTGGGCCTTTGGGGAGTGTCTTTTTTCTTGCCTCTTTTGCCCCTCCCTCTGCAGAAATATGCAACAGTCCCTACCAACAATGAAGTCACCATCACCATGCAAAAAAAAACAACGGATGGGAGTCGAGGCCGCCAACCACGTTGTTTCGTCTTGCGCTAGAAGCAGCAGATATCCCTCTTTTCTTCTTTCTTTATCTCGCTGTGTAGAGAGAGAGACCAGACTAAACCAGCCCGATCCAATGCAATCCACACCGATGCTCCCTCTCCCTTGACGAGGCAAGGCTTATATGATACATATCGTGGCCACTGTTTCGCGGGGTCACATGGCTGCCATTTTGTCGTGACTAGAGGTCTCACGGGGATCAATGTTTGTTTGTCTGGCAAAGAATGAGCTTCTTTTGGGTGCCTTTTTTTTGGCGGGATACCACCTTCTCAGACCTTGAATAATCTTCGGTACCGCTGATTTCTCTTCGCTGTGGAGGGGAAAAGAGGGAGATTGGGGAAAAAATATGGTGACCGAATCTACAGAGCTAGCAAGAGCGAGAGAGAGCGAGAGAGAAGTGACTCGGCTCTCGGTCAGCGGAGGGAGCTGTAGAGAAAATGTATGTGTATATGTGTATCCAGGAGGTTACAATCGTCACGGAACGAGGCAAATATTTACAACTCTGCACTGGCCTATGGTACATTATAAGCACCAAGTACCAGCCAGGTATCCACATATATGTATCTATTTATTTACTATTTATTTAGGCCATTGGTCCACTCAATAGATGAATGACTGACAGACAACCATTTTGCCTCTGGGTCCGAAGAGCGAGATGTTTACCTATCAAAACCAAAAGCAAGTACAACGTTGCAGTATCGATTTAGCGTTGCGACCGAAAATGAGCAGACAGGAAGCCATGTGATTTGTGATTGCTTATTGGCCCGCCGAGCCAGGCCGAGAATGAAGATAAATGTCGGTGACGAAGGATGGGGGCGGAGGGGGAGGAGAGGCGAAGTTGTTTGTTAGTGTAACTTTTTTTTTCGTTCAGCGACGGTGAGAAATAGACAAAGGCGAGAGTCGGCGATTTGAGAAGAAGAGAGCTGAGAGATGATGGTTGTTTCGCCGTGTGGCTTTAATTATACTGGATTTGAAGACGAAACAGGCACGCAGCAGCTGAAAAATTAACAATAGTCACCGAGCAAGCGGTGCTTGAGTTGTTACTATTTACATAAAGATCTGTCTACTCATTGTTGTCTACCAGATCAACCGACAATAACGAGCCCAATCTTCAAGACTGCCCAAGGTGTCTCGGCTGGAGATCTTCGGTCACACAGCATCTCATTTGTCCCCATAAACTGGCCGCCAAACCTGTCTCTTGCCTATCACAAAAATAAATGGTGGTGGGCTTGCCTTTTTTTGTTGCTTTCTCTGGTCACAGCGTTTCAACTTACGCTCTATGACGTCGTTGTGTGGAATCACAAACCAGTACACCAAGCACATCCCCGCCCATGGTTGGCTGGCTGGCCTGGGCAACAAATGTGATTGGATACTGGTGATTGTTTATCGAAAAAAAAAAAATTACCATTGCAACGAACATTATCAAAAACAGAGTTTCGGAGTAAGATTGACCATACACAGATATTTTGACACTGTATCACCAAAATTTTCCCTTGCTTGTTGAAAGTTCCAGGCGCTGGCCGTTGAGAATCTTACGTCTGGATCAAGCTGATGTCATGATGTTCTTTATGACCTTGTTACTTGGCACCGGTCACTGGTTTACTTAGGATATGGAAAACGAAAAGAAAGAAACAATCAGACATTGTAGTGTTGCAATGTCGGAAGGTCGAGAATCTCAGAGGTTAACTCGGGATTGTAATTCATAAAGTCAAAAATTCAGGTGGACTTTTGCCTTATGGATTTATACATATTGGAACATTTTGTCCTGACAATTTATCACATCATTGTTCCCTTGATATTCTGATACTATCAGTCGTGCGTGAAGCTCCAAACTCCAAGCCCCATTGTCTGTCAGACCTCTAATTACTGTCGTGAAGCAATCCACTGATAATGTAATTCTAGGAAATTAGCTTTTGTGCAACTTTAGGGTTATGTGACCGATCAATAACCTTGACATCACTAATCAATTTGTCGCCCCCTACTCTTTCCTCAATGAATGACAGCAAAGCACAGATCCCGCCGCTACAGACGGCATGATACCCAAGCTCCCTATAAGATATGCCACTATCACCAAGCACTATCCTTCTAGCCCCCCAGCAAAATCTCTATCACAGGGTCTCCTCAGAGCCTTCACAGCGGGCTCAACCACCGATTTTTTTTTTCTCGCCGCCTCAACTATGTAGATAGTGGGAAGGCTTAATAGGGCCTGGCTGGAGCAGTTCTATGACTGACCATTGGTATCTTAACTTGTGTTGGGTGGAAAGTCTGTTGAAGGATGGTGGGATTGTAACGGTTGTGATGGTTGATACATAGTTAATGGTGGTACTGTTGGTGCTGTTGGTTGGTGGGCGGGGAAGGGGGCCTGAAGGGTCTTGAGAGGGATCCTTTGAGAAGAGAGACGACACACAATACGGCTCGGGCCGGGCCATGAGGTCCTCAACACATTTGATGAATACATAGCTAGATTTATTCTTATTTACAAAATGAACAATGACCATAATCATCAAGAAATTTGTCCATGAGGATATGCTGTAAAGAAAAGCAATCGCGGAATGGTGATGGATGACATGGAAAGGGAGGTTATCTCCCACAATAATGACGTAACCACAACCTCACCGGACACACGTCCAATCAGGATTGCCAAAAGCCACTAGATGCAATATTCCACATGCAGAACGAGACAGTCATAGACGCAGATAGCCGCCTCCTTGCAGCTGATTTTTGCGGATTCAGTTAAATATTTATCTGAATATATATGTTATCGGGTGCTTGATGCCCAATATCGCTGATCTGTCCATCGCTGGTTCTATTTCTGTGTTATGGCTGCTGGCTGCATTGGCTGGACACAAAGGAGACTAATGATTGTGAGGGAGATATATCGTCACTGGGAATGAATGACTGAGAGAGTTGATCAATATCAGATTTAGATGTGGCATCTAACTATGGAGTATCAAACCCACTCCATTCCGCCACACATTGAATAGTAGACCAGAATATTCGTTAACAACAATAATCGTGATCTTGGATTCCGATATCAATCTCAAACTATGCAACTCACCATCCTCCCAACCACAATAGTGAGTTAGCCAAAAACGGTCATCATCATCATCCAAGCTTCTATCACACCATGTAGACTTCACCGGACACAGTCGATACTGCCCATAAATCCTCTAGTACAGAGGCAGTCTGTCATGTTATGTGTATATACAGGCATATAGATACCACCAAATGAACCACCAGAGAGTTGCTGCCCAAACCCACCCTCTTGTCTGCATGTCCCTTTCGTAATCCTTCCTCCAGCACGAATCCATCCCAGACTTCATGATCTATCATTGTATATACATATATATTTACATATCTATAGAGATAAAAAAACCTTTTATCTGAATGCAAAAAGGCCACACAAGCCATCCTTATCATGCAGTTTGTGTATTATTTCACAATCACCATTGTTATTATATTCACATATTATATGTATCCATCATCCCTGATATCCTCTTGCCTTTTTAATACCTCAAAACCTCACTAAACCCTAAATCAACCCCACACCACCACCAAGACACTGACATCATCATCATCTCTGCCCCTTTTTTATGTATCTCAATAGATTCAAATACCTTGCCTTAAAGATACAATTGAATTGATAAATAAATACATGCATACTCTCATTTGCTGCCTATTCTTCCCTTCCCTCCCTCTCCATAAAAAGAAAACTTTGAAACATGATCGACATCCAAATTACCACAATAAGTTCGTCTCTTCACGCTCCTGTTTCCCGCATGCAAAATGGGGCCTTTCGAGAGAAGAAAACAGGAAGAAATCAAAGAAGAACAAGAGCAGGAAACATCATGCCACGCCACGACAAGATAAAAAAGCTCTTGAGAAAAAGAAGTTGGGGATGGAAAGGAAAGAGAGGAAGTATGAGAAAAGAACGGGATTGGAAGCTCGTGATGGAGAAAAAAAAGAAATTTGGAATTGTCATGTCTAGATTAAGTCATATATATGCAATTAAAACCTCCAAGAATCAAAAAAGGCATAAATAAACACCCCCAAAAGCCGACCGTAAGAAAACAATCAACCCAACAGCCCAAAAACAAACCCGTAAACCCCCATAAATCAGCCAACTCCCACTACCCCTCACCGAATCGGCATCCCCACCCTCCCAAACCCTCCTCCGAGGGCCCCCTGCTGCATCATAGCCACTGTCGCCGCCGTACTCTCCTGCCTCTCTCTCTGCCGACTCCGCTCCTTCAGATACCCCGCCGCCTCCGGCCTCATCCTTAAAATCCTCAGAATCCCATCATCACTCGGGTCCGCCTGCGCCTCCTTCCTCTTCTCTTCCCTCGCCTTTTTCATCGTCCCCAGATTCCGACTCATCAAGATGGACCGGCCACGGCGAATCGTCCCCATCGATCCGAAGCTGGGAACCGCTGGGGAAAGAGTTGCGGGGGCTGATTGGCGGTTGGGATTTGCGAGAAGGGCACGGTGACGGGCAGCCGTTTGCGCAACCATGCGTTCCGATTCCCGAATGAGGTGTTGGGTGGGCTCCGTGTAGAAGAAGTGCAACGAAGAGAATTCGTGGTATTTGGGAGATTTAAGTATATCTTCGGGCATACCAAGGGCAACACCTTCTTCATCTTTGGCATTGAAGAAGTTGAACATCAGGTCACGCCACTTGTAGACGACATCCAGTTCCTTCTCGGTAAGCGGCTTCTTATCTGACGGTTTGTCACTCAAGGGCGGAACCATTAGACTTTCCAGAGCCATCAAGACCTGTTTCCAGAGACGGGCCATGACAGAGACCATAGTTTGCTTCGTGAGCGTTTGACTCATGATACGGAAATTCTCGTGGAAGTATTCGTAGAGCGGCTCCAGGGCATTGTCAATGTCCTCCTGGGTGGTGACGGGGGCAGCAGGTGCTTGGCTGCGCCAGAAGCTGACGACTTGAGCTCCGATACCAATATTCGTCTTGAGAACATTGCGCAAAGTCTCCGGTGAAAGAGTATCGTTAATCTCTACCGTGAGCTGCAATAAATGTCAGTAAACACAGTTTGAAAACATGATAAATCACGGTGGTTGATGCTTACTTTATCAGTGATTCGGCGCACCATATCCCGCTCCGTCCGCTTCAGATGTCTGAAGGCCTTGCCAAAGTGGAACTGGATATCATCACGCTCGGCCTCCATACTAACTCTGAGCAACAGGCGTCCCTGTGTATCCAGGTCCAACCAGAATTCACGGGGTAGATAGTCCTTGAAGTGCTGCGGATCCAACTTTAACGCCGCTCTACCCACAAAATCATGCTCCCCAAACATATCGTGATCCCAAATAGTCGCAATCACATTGATCGTACTATGAACCGTGATATCAATTGATTCGTCCCACCGGGGGTTCAGAGTGCGGTTAATGACTCGGGACTTGGCAAGGCGTTTTCGGTGCTCGTCGCAAAGGATAATATAGGGGTCACTGTAGCCCGAGGCATCACAGGCCTTGAGGTCCTCGGCTTCAATCATCTTAATGGTGAAGATGTAGGTCATGGAGCCCTTGCGCGGAGGCTTTGGGGGGCCTTCAAAGCGTTCGATGGTGACGATGCAGGCATCGACTTTCATGGCCTTTTCAAGCTTGTCGAGCTCTTGTAAAGCATACTCAATGTTGTTCAGGCGGACAAAGGACTGGAATCATAAGTGTTAGCATATCCAGTAGACTAATGATGTCAAATATACAATGAGATTTACCTTGGGAGGGAACTGGAAGACCTCTGCCTTAGGCTTCGAGATAGCCTCACGAGCCAACTGCAAGAACCGGTCCTGTGTCGACTGCTTCGCTGCTTGCGCCTCACGCTCTGAAGGTTGTTCCATTTCCTTGATGAACGCCGGCTCCACCATCTCACAGTACCGTCCGATACCCTGCGAGAAAATGCGAGACAGTGACGTCATAAATCGAGCATTCTGCAGCTCACTATGCCACTTCAGCTTCTGGACCTGATCCAGGAGCTGATTGTAGAACGTGAAGATATCAATAACTGACGAACTGTGCTTTTGCGTGTCCATAGCGATCTCGTCCGGATGTGACGTCCGCACTGCAAAATCGTCATGCTGGATCGCGCCATCCACAATCTCAAATATCTTGCCCTCCGCATTTGCCAACCACTTCTGCACAAATGCAATGAACAAATCCTCCACATTAAATGCAAACCGCACATTAGGCAACAACTGCTTATGCATACTCCGCAGTTTGGTCAACTGCTCATACATGGCAAAACCATCATCAATCGCCACTTCTTCTCCGCAGGCCTTGCCATTAACAATTATCCGTTCGATGATGGCCTTGGCGTCGATTTCAAAGTGGGGGAACATGTACTCAATGAGGATATCAAACGGCTTGACGTTTTCAATCTCACCGTCTTCGATGTTGTCGTTGAGATACTTTTGTACTCGCTTCATGGTAGCAATAACTGCTAGTCTTAGATCTTGCACGTGGGCAAAGTTCCATGTCTCATCGTTGGGCGGCATCTTGGCCGCAATGAGATCTTTGTAGATGCCCTCGGCTTCCTTCTTGAGATCATCCTCAAGTTCCTGCTGTATCTGTGCCTGCTCTGATGGCCTGGGTTCAAAAGCCGGATCATCATAGATGCATGATTGGAGAATGGCCAGGACGTTCTGGGGATTGGGGGGCACAGGTTTATAGCATTGCTTGATGATAGCCATGAGCTCACGGATTCCCCTTTCGTAGATGATCCGGAGAGACTGTCTGTAGGCAGCAAAATCATGGATGGTCCATTTGCTACTGTCAATGTCGACAATTGACTTGTCATAGTTGGCTAATGGCGGTGGCCGATTGAGAATTCTGGGAGGATCTTGGAGATATTGGAAGACAAAGCCCACCTGCATCAAGTCAAGCTCCTCGTCCTTGTACTTGTGCGCTGCAACCTCTAGTAAGGTAACATGTCGTGTGAACTGGGGAACACGCCAGACAGTAGCAAGGAACAAAAGAAAATCGGACTGTTCCTTGGACAGCGGGATGAACTTGTCTGCAGATCCACTTGTGAATAGCTGTGTCGACATGGCATATTGCAATACCGTCTTGTAGTAGTTACGAGAGTTATACGGAGTAAAGACATATGATGCATTATCGGCCCCGCGCACACTGTTGCCCCCTTCGTCCAAACTCATCATGTTCAAGGCCGCTGACGGGTCAAACCCCATACCATCCAACCCCGAGCCATCCGATGACAACGCCAAGTCCGAGTACGCACTGCCTGGATCATCGGACGGAGTCGAGGACACAATTGACGCTTCTATTGGGCCCGTTGATATCCTTGCCAGATCCGGACGAGCGGTGAGAATGTCCATCATAATACTACTCAGATCACGTTTCTCAGTCGCTTTCCACTCTTCAAAAGCTTCTTCCACATCAAAATCCCGACTCTGCAGCGTTCCTGGGGCACCAAGGTTGAGTCGCTGTTGGTACTGTTTAAAGTCTTTCATGGCGGCTTCTTCCGTCCATTCGTCCTTGTGGGTATTAATTTCGTGTTGTGCCTTTGCGGATGAAAAGCGAAAAATTTGACACACATACTGCACGTAGACCATGTCTTTGACGTCATAGCTGATGGGCACTGTGACCTCTTTGGAAGTTGTGTTGTTATCCATGTAAAGGTCTTGCGAGTTGGTCAAAAGCTTCTTTTCGAGTTGACCCAGTTCCGAGATAAGTTCTGCCTTGTCGCGCTCGTGACCTTCGTCTTTGAGTGTCCGAATGAGAAGGCGGACGAAGAGGGCCACATGTCTATCCGGCAACAATCTCCAAGACTCGTCATTTGGTGCCGCATGATTTCTAGCAACTTCAGTAGCTCTAGAGTAAGCAATCAAGATCAACGGCTCGACCTTGCGCTCTTTAATGGTCTTGACGAAGCTCTCGTCCGTAAACTTGGTATACAACTCGGCAAAGAACCGCTTCACTGCCGCTTCGTTATACCCCGGCATTGGCTCCGTATTCTGCATTACGCCCCGCATGCGCTCCCACAACGGCTTCTTGAAGCCATGCGGCAACTTGGAGGGGTTACTCTTCCCCAAGCTCGACTGTCCATTTGGCATAAACTCTGCGATGAGATGCTGTACGCTGGTTGTCGACTTGTGCCCCGGACGGGGCGAATTTCGTGTGAACTCACGGCGCTTCTGGCGGGGTTGGATGAGATGGTGGAGGAAGGCTACGCGAAGGGCGCAAGAGAAGGCATCTTCGGGAGATATTTCAAAGTTTACAGAGGAGCGGGCTGAGTTGGCGAAGCTGGTTTGGAGAAGAGAAACTCGGTTGACGCTTTTGCGCTTGCCGTTCCACGAGTCGCGAATGGGCGGCGCGCTCGACATCGCGGGCAGGATGTATATCTGGGTGGCTTTAGTTTATATTGAGGTGGTTATGTATCGTCCAGATATCGACAATGGATTGTGGTCGTTGGAACGTGAGGTTTGTGATTGTCGTGAATACAAAGTACTGGTTAGTTTAATGTAATCGAGGTGCAATAGCAAAAAAGTAAGATGTTAGGACGATCGTATCAGACAATATCGAATCGTACCAAAGGGGGAGCTTTTGTCAAGGAGAGCAGCATGTAGCTTATGGAGAAAAGAGAGAACACTAAGCGATCGTCACTAGTCAAAAAGAAAAATATGGAGTGAACTGGTGATTGAAACCATGGAACAAGCAAAAGATGCGTGGCTCGTTTTCCTCGTCCAGGTCAATGGATGTCCAGAATGGATGAGAAGAGGTCAGTCGGCCGGTCAGAAGAGGAGAGAAAGGATACGAGGGTGGGGGGTTGTCTTGTTGATGCCGATTAGCTCTTTCTTCCCCTAGCAGCAGTAGCAAGCAAGCGGTTGATGACAGATTTTTAATGGAATTGCGACAAGGTCCAGCCAGCGCTAGCCACTTAAGCTTCTCTGAAGATTGAGATCTGGTATATTGTGCTATCGAGCGAGGGGTGTCTTTTTTCTTTCTTTGACTTCTACGTACTTTTTTTCTTTCTACAGCCGTGGGGACACGAGCATCAGCGGTGGTAATTGGAGGAGAAGCAAGAAAATGCACGGATGACGGCGGGGTAGCGATGGACTTCTTTCCTTTCTCCTTGTCCCAACCCTGTTTGTTACGGTTGTAGTCATGGGTGCACGAGACTTCAGCTGCAATGGAAGTGGCCCCAGATTGGCAATTACGGGTGCGGATACGGTCGTGTGGGATGCTTTAGGGTATGATGTTGGCTGCCGCGGGACAGAGCATCACAGGCTCGGGGTGGCGGACGGCATGGCACGCACGCACGATAAAGTGGGATGATGTTTCTAGATATTTATTAAAATATGGGAAATCCATGATAAATTGACATAAAATCATGCAGATGTAAATTACCAATATATGCCAAATATACTGACAAACAACTTAGACAAACCCTAAGCTGGCATCAAATGTCTAAAACTGTCTTTGTTCTCTTCGCTTGGTGGCGAAAAAGCTGCCGGCTTGTTCCCTCAACCGGATCAATAGATGAATGGATGGTCGGACAAAACAGTTGTCGAATCGATAGGGAGAAAGCGATCCCCTGATACAGCTTAATTTAAGGGGGTTACACCTGTTGTTTCCTGTGGTTGTGGTGGTTGTGGTGATGAAGTCGCTAGGCCTCTATGCCGCAGTACAATGCAACGCTGTCATGCCAATCAAAGCAATGACGCGGACTAAACAGTAAACTGATGATATCAGATGTGGATCTTCGCCACCATTAAGATAGCTGCCACAGAATTTCGTCTTCTTTTTTTATTCCAATACGGCCTCGAATGACGTCTGCGGCATGTATAAACGCCCGCCTTCCACCACAACAACAATGTTCCTCCGTTTCCTGAAGCGTACTCCTGCTGATTTCCCAAAACCCATCATCACCAGCTTTGTGTATGTGGCGGAAACATGTGGCATTAGTCAATCTGTGGCCTTACTTACCCAAAAAGAGGCTATTTCCAATTCTGGACTAGATCTCCCAGATCGAAAATGTCTATGACGTAGTTGGAGAGCATGGGATTTTGTTAGCGGTCATTGTGCCATATAAGTTATTTGGGCTGACAACCGACATCAGGGGTCGTCGCAAGTCCTGACGTGCATATTTCGAGAAAACATGGAGCATCACTCGGCCAGGACAATTCTCAGAAATGGGAGCATTTCGGATCTGGGTCCATTGAGTTTTTAGCTATCACCTGAGAATAAAGCAAGCAACGACGGAGTCATAAAGATTCACATATTAAAGATGCAGAAAATACTCATTATCTCGACTTATCTTGCTTCTAGGTAGGGCTCTTGGATCAGCATATGAAACAGTAATGGCTCGGGTCTCTAAAATCTAAACCAATACTTGGCTTGTGCCTGCAGTCATCCTTTCTCACCACACTGACCTTCTGGTAGCTTAAGTAACTTACTATTTCGAGTATATGTGTCGTCATAGAGAGCTATGCCGCATTCCTCAAACACTTGCTTCTCAATTAGCCTCAAGTCCTAATAGTGGTTCAATTTCACACACTCTCTAAAAGGTAGCCTGGTTCGCCTCCTGTCGTTCCTCGCTAGTTTGGTTCGTTTCACTACCAAGCGCTGGGACCTATAGTTTCCTACATAATAAGAAAGAAAACAGTCAATTAATGGCCAATACCAGTTGAAAAGAAAAAAAAAACATGACCCTGAAGGAAAAAATCAAGAGATTATCAACAGTCAGTTGAAATTTACCAATTTTAAGAGTCCCTTGGTCTTGTCGCTTGCTGTTTGCTATCCCCTACAGTGTTGTACATCTTTCTATAGATCCAAGAAATGGCAGTAAAACAAGCAAAGCTTATTACTTGTTGATTTACTACATTCGTTCAACCCTACCATATCACCATGATGTCTCGCATGATTAGGGTTATAAACAGCAGGTCAGACACATCTGTACAGATTCCAGAAGTATTTTAGTCAGCATGTGCAGCATCAGGGTGAGGCCTCAAAGTCTCACATATATGTCTTGTATGACCCTCCCCAATATGGAGCTTATATGAGGGATGTGACTGACTATTATTTCTACCGCCTTAGCATGCCAAATCTCATGACCACATGCCACTCTTCCCATGATCATGATCCTCTAAAGTTTTCATTAGTATCAAGTTTCGATCGCAAGAAAATCTGTTATCATAGACCATGACCACCAAAAGCTTTTCCCCAATCGGCAACACGACTTCGCCATGGAAGAAACTCACGACACTTCTCGAAACACTGGCGTCTGCGCCTCACTGCTACGAAATTCACCACCACTTCAACTATAATATATGTATGACTAGAATACGAGGGATATTATTTATTCATTTTCCACAGAAATCTGTATCATGATCTATCAATTTTAGCCACAGTGAGGGGATCAAAGGGAAACACATCCAGCCGTCGGATATATATGTATATAGACATCCATCATCATTCATGATCAGAAAGTCCCATGGCTGGTCCCATGTTCTGGTGCCGGTTCATGACCCTGCAGAAGCGCAACGAACGCAACGCACACTTGCCATGAAAAGCCCCGCAGCTTGGTTACTATGGATGGAGAAGTGTCTGCAGTATCTCTGCAGTATCTTTTCACTTGAAATATATTTCATGACTGGGAAGCTTGCTTGGTCATTGTAGTCTGAACAAGTTGTGTTGCAATGTAAAGACAGTATAGAATAAAATCATGATAGCCTCCGCCTTGGAGTACTCGAGGCCAGATTGGAATAGCTATGCGGGATCAGCTGCTGGAAGCCGATGTCTCAAGGATACCCGAAAACTACTACATGTCTGGCCTTTTGTATGTTATGATCTCCTGAAAGATAATCCGGTGATGAACGGCAGCTGGTGGTAACCGGGCACTTGGGCTCTTCGAATTCAAAAAAAAAAAAATAGTGCTATATGCTTTTTCTTTAGTACACAGAACTTGATGAACATCTTGGGAATCTGACAGGAATTACCCCAAAATATCCCTAAGTAGAATGAACTTATGGGGAGGATTATAAGCAACAAGCACGACCTTTCCTCCTTTTATTATCCATTATCATCTGCTGCTGCTCCAAGGCTAAGGTCCCCCCCCTCCCCACTAACCATTACCTGTGAATTTTGTCCCATCTACAGTTTTCAATCCTATATCTCTTGCATCTGCAGAATTACTTGCTTCATCACTCGTGGCTCATCCGGCAGCCTTCATCTGCGCACCTCTACGCTGCTCTCTTCAACCTTGACTGGCGCTTTATACTCCCATATCCCAGAAGCCATTACATACATTTGCCTGTGTCGATCTAAATAGCTTCCATCATCAGCGACAGTATTGCCCCCCACCCCCTGTCGGGCCCCATTTGCTATTTGCGCGCTTCGCTCGTCTGTGTCCAAGATTCGATTCCCAAAGCCGAGCTACAAATCCCCGCTGCTGTGCTGTTATTGCGTGCGGCTTGAACCAACAACGCACGCATAATTAATTAACCACTCAACTGCCGCAGCATTCGGTGCCTTTGGTTTCTACTTTTTCGGTTCTTGTTCATTCATTTTCCCACGGTTTATCCCAAGCGAAAGCGAATCTGGAATAAGCAACCACACACATTCGACGCAACACTTCCATCATCACACGTTCGCCGCGATTTCTACGCTATCTGCAGTGACGGATCTCTTTGTTGCTGATTTCTACCGGCGCATTGCTGCTTTTGACCCCTCGACTGCGAGTCTGGCGGAAAACCCGTAGCCGCTTTCCTGTTTACTTCCACCTATACAACATAGCAAACAGCCCTCTTTATATACCGACGACAATATACATCCTACGAATGACAAGACATCATGGGTAACGTTAGCAGTCGCCTCGATACGCAGGCTGCTCTCTACGTGAGAGATCAAAACCGCCGTAAGTTCCGCCTCTGGACGTCCGCGCTGGACAGACTGCGCCCGGCCGGTGGTTTCCCGAAAGGTTTCCGAAAGTGATGGCATTGGATGTTCATAACGAGCTGCAATACTCCACATCGGTCGTCTTTCGGATCAGCAATACCCTTTTTCGGTCCATATGGAAGGACTATACACCGGAAGTGATTGGCTTCTCCGTTTGTCGTATGGCATGACCAGTTATTAACTTTTAAACTTTGCAGTCACATTTTCTTCAGTCTCAGTGGATAGCTCTCGCAGAAGATCAACTCTGAAGCTTATGCCCAATGCCTTCCCAGCTTCCAGAATCACTATAACCAGACCGTCTGGAGACGGCACTCCCATAGATTTTGTCCAGGTTCGTCCGAAGCAGTCCTGCGACAGAGAAGCCAGGACTTCTGTGACTGACTTTGCTTGCGATTGTCCAGGATCCGTTAGAAACGAACTACTCGAATCAGATTGCCCCGTTCTTACTCAAGCTCTCCAGCGAAGATGAGCTCGTATTTACCTTCCACTTCGTGATGCGTCAAACCGAAGATGCCAATCAAAATCCTGTCGATAGCAACATCGCCGGCCTCACATTTGTGCATGGCTCTACGCCCAAGGAGGTTGAGAACCTCGTCACCAGCGAATTCAACGCGAATCCTAATCTTCACAAGATGCCTAATGTCAAGTTACTTGGCGACTACAGCACTGAGGGCAGCAAGGCTGTCACTTTCGAATGGTCTTGGACCTGGAGGCCCCCAAAGGCCATGGATAAGTGTCTGGCGGGATGGAGAAATACCTGCAGTGTAAGCAACACTGAACCACTCCGCTACACATCGGTCAGCTTGCTAATCCAGTTCTTGACTTGCAGTTTGTCGAATATGACCCCCGCGCCCACAGATTAGAGACCCTGATCAGTTTCTCCTTCTGGGTGGCAAGTAAGTTGCATACTCTCCTTGTCTCATCACATTTGATGCGACCTTCCATTGGTAATTCTTTTGTAACCATGGAGGCCCGCGAAGTTGTCGCCAATATGCATGTTACTAACCATCGATTATTAGATGTCACGCAACCTCTGAGCCAACCAACCTCTCCCATGCCAATTCACATGGGAGCGCCACCGCCTAGTGCCCCCAAGCTTCGTCTTGTTTCCTCGCAAACAGTTGATTCCGTACACAATGGCGATACTCGAGACGAACCCACATCACCAATGGCTACTCAGTTTGAAGCTACCCCTTCCAGCTCGTCAACAACCATACCTCAGACTCTGCACCAAACCGTTAGTGCGACATTGGCACCGCCAGTCAAGATCGATGTGGCCTGCCCCAAACCTGAGGCAGACTTGGACGCTAATGATGGCCCCGTCTTCAGAGCAACCATGAAGGCGCTAGAACAGAAGACTGGTAACATGCGCGCACACATGAAGAAGGTCTTGAAAACTGCGGAGTATGCTCATAGCACTCAGCAGGAGGCCATCAATGCTTTCGAAACTTTTATCGAGACGCTGCGCAGCGCTTCTAGTACAAATGCCAACGCAGTGGAACCGGCGATAAAGCATTATTTTGACCATATGGCTAAGGAGATCTTGTTTTATGAGAAGAAAAATGCGGATTACCTGAAGTCGTACATCATCGACCCCATCACAAAGCTTTATGTTTCAGACATCAAGCAGGCCGAGTCCAAGAAACGGGACTTTGAGGACGAAAGCAAGGATTACTATGCTTATGTCTCTCGATATCTAGGACAGAGACAGGATTCCGTCAAGGCGAAGAAGCTTGTTGAAAGCGACAACAAATACCAGAACAAGCGCAAGTTGTTTGAGCTCAAGCGCTTCGACTACTCCAGCTTCATGCAAGATCTTCACGGTGGTCGCAAGGAGCAAGAAGTGCTGTCCCGGTTGACTACTTATGCCCAAAAACAGACAAACAAATTCATTGAGACTGCAAAGGCCATTGAGTCAATGATGCCTGAGCTTGATGCCCTGCAAACAGAAGTCAACCAAGCCAACAAAGAGTATGAATTGCAGAGACGAGAGCGCGAGGAGAAGAGACGCGCTCTGGAAAAGGGTGGCCCTGAGGCTGAGGCGGCTTTCTTGAACAACAATGCCTTTGTTCCTCCGCCTTCATCCAATGGCCAACAATCCGAATCCGAACTTAACCGCGCCGATAGCACAGGGTCGCAGCTTCGTGGTACTCTTGGCCCGTCGGCCGGTTCTGAGGCAGCTGGTCTTGCTAGTCCTGCGAGCAGCTCCAAGTTCAAGGGTATTCGTGATCTGGAAGAGCGGAATCACATGATGGCCAGCGCTTCCTCTAGTCCCGGACAGCCAGCTAGCCATAGAAAAGAAGGTCTGGTTTGGGCTCTTAGCCGTCCCAATGGTCATGTTGACCCTAGAGCTGCCCTCAAGCAACAAGGTTGGCATAAGTTTTGGCTTGTACTGGACCAGGGTAAGCTCCAGGAGTACAGCAACTGGAAGGAAAAGCTTGATTTGCACATGGACCCTGTTGATTTGCGAACTGCCTCTGTCCGCGAGGCTCGCAACGCGGAGCGTCGTTTCTGTTTCGAGGTCATTACCCCCAACATGCGTCGTGTTTATCAGGCGACATCTGAGGATGACATGAGCTCCTGGATTGTGTCCATCAACAATGCTCTCCAGAGTGCCATGGAGGGCCGTGGTCTTCGGGACATGAAACCACCTGCCGCTGCTTCGGAGTCCTCATCACTAAAGCGTGATATCGGCAAGATCCTTACTGGAAAGTCGGGTTCTCTACATGGCCATCATGGCAACCAAGCCTTCAGCAATGCTGCAAGCCTTCCCATGCGTAGAACGACAGTTGGTGGGCGGCCTAGCACGGCTCACACTACGGCATCTAACTCTGATGAAAACCCTGATCGCCTGTTGCCAATGCTTCGCGAGAATGACCAAGGCAACAACTGGTGTGCTGACTGTGGTTCCGGTGCCAAGGTTGAGTGGGTATCGATCAACCTTGCCATCATCCTGTGCATTGAATGCAGTGGTATCCACAGATCTCTGGGCACCCATATCAGCAAGGTCCGGTCGTTGACGCTGGACATCACTTCGTTTACCCCGGACATCATTGAGTTGTTGATGCAGGTTGGCAACCGTGTGTCCAACATGGTCTGGGAAGCTAAGCTGGATCTGAGTATCAAACCCAGCCCCCAAGCTACTCGCGAGCAACGTCTGAGATTCATCACTGCCAAATATGCCAACAGGGAGTTTGTGATGCCTATCTCGCCTACTCTTTCGCGGTATGCGACAGCCGACGAAACCTTGCTGGCTGCCGTTAAGAAGAATGATGTTCAGCAGGTCATCTACGCCCTGGCTCTGCGGGCCAATCCCAACGCCACCGATAGATCTCGTGGCACTCCTGTAGTTTTCTTGGCCCTGGCAGCAGCCGACCCTGCGCCCCCTTCTCCCGGTCTGTCACCTACCCCTTCGACTGAATCAGGGAAATGTGTCACCTTTCCGGTGGCCGAGGTTTTGTTGCAGAACGGAGCCCAGGTTCCCTCTGGTGCTCCCGCCTTCCCACTGAGCCGTGCGGCTCAAGCCTACATCGAAGCGAAGAGGGGACGGCAGAATCTGAGCGCTAGCAACTCAGATGCGTCCCCCACCCCGATGCTCACCTCCAGTTCCAGCACCCTCGAGAGAATGCAGCGCGACAAGGAAGCGAGACTGCAGAAGCGGGTGAGTGCTGGTGGTCGGCTAGCCAAATCTCCCATCCTAGAGAAGTAGAAGTCTCCGCCTTGGGTGAATCGGCTTGGCAGACTTCCGAATTGTCTGTGTCAGCATCCTGATGATGTTAATATGGTCTTTGAGGTTGGCTCGGGCTCACATTTGAGTGAACCCGCCGGCCATTATGATGTCCATGAGGAAACTGTATTGTATTGTCCTGTTCCTCGAGAATTTGATGGCGGACATGCGATTAATCATCTTGAACACTGCCCTCTTCGACATGGCCTATCTCGGTCTCCTCAACTTGTCGAGGAGCCCCGTAAAGATTGGGTTTCAGTGCGTGGTCGGGCTGTGCTACAGTCTAGTACATTCTCAGACGGTGGGCTCGGTCTAGAGTTTCAGCCAGTGTCTTTAGTAGATGACTCGCTGCTGGAGATGCTGTCTGTCGGCGAAATGTTTTCTTCTAATCTCCGCAAACGGAGTTCTCTGAATCTACGCCCACGCATACGCCGTCCGTCCATCACCCTTGCGTTATCTCGACGCAAACGAAGCAGCAAGACTGTTGGCAGTGGCCCTCCGTCTAGCAGCGGCGGCTTGAGCGGGAGAAAAAGCCGGCCCGATTCCGACATCCCCTTTGCCCTCGATGGTACGGCTCGGCCTCGCGGCGAGACATACAGCGACGGATCTAGTGACATCCTCTTCGCCCACCACCCCGCTACCCCACCGAAGCCACGATGCTCCCGTAGCATATACCGGCGGTTTTTCTCCTCAGTCCCCGCTGACGACTCGTGTTCAGAACCGTCGACCCCCTCTCGGAGACCGGCCCCATCGCTACCGGAGCCGCAGTTGTCGATACCTTCCCTTTCGGAAAGTGATTATATGGATTTGCGGAACATGTTTAGGCACTCGTCGGAGTCACCATTGAAGGGCCTGTCGCCGCCTCGGGCATTGGCTGCGATGGTGAGGAGGGGGTCGAGGTCGCCGAGTCCATTAAGGTTTGGGGATGGGAGTAGGGAGGATTTGCGGGGGGGAGGGTCATGAGTAAGGTGGGGTAGGTGGTATAGGTATATATAGAAATGGAGACGGAAGACGGAATTGAGCGTGGTGGGGTGGTCGTAATTTGGAGTTTGGTGTATTTGTTTATGATATCTTCGGGTTTGTTGGAGTTTTTCTTTTTGGACGGCTGTCCATTGTACTAATTACGCTACATAATATCATGTCTTTTTTGTTGTTCGTTTTC
Source organism: Ambrosiella beaveri (assembly GCA_030294605.1). Lineage (NCBI taxonomy): Eukaryota > Fungi > Ascomycota > Sordariomycetes > Microascales > Ceratocystidaceae > Ambrosiella > Ambrosiella beaveri. The sequence continues at coordinate 231,155 of JARQWA010000008.1, forward strand.
GAGTAATATTCGGATACATTGTAGCCATCATGTCCTGTCTCTATCAAGTGCCAAGTGAAGAGTTCTATTTCAAAACTAGAAACTCAATATTCATGACATAAAATGACCAAAAGGTATAAAAAGAAAACAAAGCCCAACCAATCCTATCCAACCCACTAAACAAAACAACCAGAGTAAAAAACAAGACAAAAAAAGTCATTCCCAAAAAACCGAACAGTACAAACCTTTCTTTCCTGTGTCTACATCCCGTTAACCATCCAGAAAAAAATTACAAAATCTCATCAAAGGATAAACACCAAAAACTAAATAGATACAAAAATCAAAAGTTCTTCCCACTCCGTCACTCCAACCCCCATCTTCCCATTCTCCTCACTAGATGGTTTTGCATCTTCACATTTTCTCTCTCTCTTTGTCTCTCCCGTTCCTTGACGGAATCCCGCCGCTTCTCAACCTGCCCACCCACCACCGTCTGCGTGTTATTATTCCCCCCAAGACAATTCCGCCAGCCAAAGTCTGCCAGAATCTATCGGCGTCTCGGCCGGTCGGAATCTCGCTCGCGGTCTCGATCTCGCTCTCTTCTGCGTTCTCGTTCTCTGCGGTCTGCTCTATCCCGTTCGCGGCGGCCAGCGCCACGACGTTGACGGTCAGGGTCGCGAACAGAGTCGACTTCGCGTTCACGGGCTTCACGGTCGCGTTCTCTATCACGACGTTGAAGGTCCCTGTCCCGGTCCCGCTGGCTTGCGATGTCTCTGAGCTCTTCCATGGCGCCGCGAGGCTGATCATACAAAGCAGGATCACCCCAGCCACCAAGGGCAATGAATTCCTCGGGGCGGAGGTTATCCGCTGGCCTGGGCTCATGACGCTTGGCCGGGGGGGTCTTGCGTGGTGGCGCGATTGAAGCACCGAGGCCACGTGCTTCGTCAAACTGGTCACGGAAGAGGGTACGGGTGCGTCCAGGGCCGCGACGTCTCTGGACACCAAGCTGAGACATGGGACCAGAAAGTCCTGTGCTGTCGGCGGGGTTAACAACGGTGCGTATCCAGGGATGGGCTAAACACTCTTCAATAGTGGCCCGTTGGACGGGGTCGACTTGTAACATTCGTTGGATCAGGTCACAGGCGTCATCAGTGATGTGATCCCAGTAAGGAGAGTCGAAGTGGTAGAGACCGCGAACAATCTGGTCTCTCATGTTCCAGGGAAACTCGGGGGAGTACAGCTCATCCGAGAAGGGCGGGTAGCCGCAAAGACTAACAAAAAGGATAACGCCAAGAGACCAGATATCGACTGCTTTGTTGTATTGGCGGTGGCGGTTCAACACCTCGGGAGCAACGTAGGCCGGAGTACCACAGAGAGTGGTGGTGAACGAGTCCTCGCCAACAACCTTGACCAAACCAAAGTCGCAAATCTTGACCACGTCAAGGTTATCCCTCCAGAGAAGGATGTTCTCCGGTTTGAGATCACGGTGAATCATGTTGCGCTCGTGGAGGTGCTGAATACCCAGGAACAACTGTTTGAACAAGGCCTTGGCTTGGCTTTCACTTAATGCGCCCTTGTTGATGATGTAGTTAAATAGCTCACCGCCTGACGCATATTCCAATACCATGTATACACCCTCTGGTTCGTGGAAGATATCCTTCATCGTGATGCAGTTGGGATGATCGACAGCCAGCAGCATCGACTCTTCTTGACGCAAGACTTCGAGCTTGCGGGGATCGGTAGGATCAAAGTCGACCATTTTCACAGCATACTGAACACCAGTGCTTCTTTCAAATGCAAGAAAAACACGACCAAATTGGCCCTGACCGAGCAACTTGTCCATCACATAATCACGCCGGAATCGGGAAGTAACCGTTCTGTAGCGAGGGAAGTGGAAACTAAAGGCGGCCTGTCTGCAGAGATCTATGGTATCTCCATTTTGTAGAACTCGTCTGTGATTCTTGCCCACAATCTGGTCATTTACAAAGGTACCATTTGTGGAGAGATCCTCAAGAATGACCTGGCCCAAGTCGCCATTCTCAATGTACAGCATGCAGTGGCGGTTGGACAAGGCCGGATTGTTGATGAACAAGTCAACCTCTTGTTTTCGACGTCCAATCGTAAACTTGCCTGGGGTGACTTTACTAGCTGGTTTTGAAGTGAACCCCCAGGCCCGCTGCTCGGGAGTGGGCTTTGGCATGTTGCGACGAAGAACGATGCGAGAACCGCCGTGGTTTGTGTAGTAGGGCGTCAGGTAGCCCCAAACCTCCTCCTCTTTCTCAAAATCCTCATCATATTGTGAATTCATCCGCTGGCTAGCTCCGCCTTGAGAAAAAGCCTGGGTGTCACTGATGGCATCAAACGAGTCGCCTTGGCTGAAAGCGCGATTGTAGTCTTCATTGTCGAGATCTTCTTGCCAGCGTTCAACATCGGGTTCGCGATCGACCGGAGGGGTAGTGATGACTTCACGGAAGCTGTCTTCTGGAATATCCAAATGTTGGCGTTTGCGAGAGGTCTTTGGTCTGGACACGCCATTGGTGACGGCCATGGAATGGTTTGATGCCAATCTGCTTGAGCGTCGGGGCGGCTCATCTGTGTCATAGGCCTTTAATGCCAGAGCGACAGCCAGACGGTTAGCCCATGTTCCCAAAAGATACCAAGCGGAAACCATGTTGAGTGAAACTTTGAAGTGAGTTATGCAACCATGAGCAAGGCTCAAAGGAGCTCAAAGCATTCGAATACCATTCTCAAGTTACATGCCAACGTTAAGTACAAACTCACCCTAGAACGAGGCGCCATGTTGGGCGTTTTTTTGACGTAAATGACGTCGTGATCGTAGACCGTAGTTTTGCACTGCTGATTCAGGGAATTGCAATCACAAGCGGAGCTAGGGCGCGTGGGCAGTAGAAGTAAGAATCACAGGTCAGGTGGGCAATTCAAGCCTATAACACAAGGACTCGAGAAAGAGAGCGCGTGAGCCCAAAAAGAGTTGGCGTGTGACAGATATTTAAGAATTCGAAACTACAACTATGAGATTTAACAAGATCTGAAGTGAAAACCACCTAGAAGGAAAATAAATGCCTGAGATGGTCGCGACGGACTAGGAACCTGTTGGTTGAGCGCGAGCTGAAGGGTCTCGAAGCAAAGACTAAGAGAGGATCTAGTTACCAGGGGTGTGATGTAAGAAAAGAAATATGAATCAACAACGTTTATTTATTTGCTGCACGTCAGCAATAAATAGGTGGGCAAGATTCAAAATGGTGATGCTGATATGGTCAAAGAGAAGAAGAATTAAAAAAAAATGACTGATTAAATGAAGTGCAAGATATCCGACTTTTGTATCCTCTCGACAACAGCCTTTTGACATGCTTTCCAAATAGAATTTCTCAATACAGCAATAACCTTACAACTGAAATTGTGGGGAGCTGCCGCCTAGAATGACGAACGGCCCAGGGAAAGAACCCTGTACCCAAAAACCAAAAGACTACAATATGGCGCAAGCTTGTTCGACCTCAATCAATAACCAAGCACACGCGATGCCGTATCTCGCAATGACCAGCCGGAGACCTCGTGGCGGCAAAGTGCCGTTACTTTGACATGATGCTTCAGCCAATTTATCAATCTCATTCAAGTCTAACAACCGGGTGGGTTACATTGAGATCCCAAGCTTCGATGACAACAAGAACGCCTGTCCAAAGAATGAGCCTATTACCAAAGTGGGGAGACCCTGTTTAGGCGTATTTCTGGGCAACATGCAATTGCTTAAACTGATTTTACTATAGCTGCAACCTCTAATAGGGCTATGCAAGTTAAATGATCGTGATCCAGCCATCAACGATTATCAGAACATGCATCAAGCACATTCCAGTCGGCGCGTTTTCCTTTGAGTCTGAGGATATTGCCATTTGGCACATCGATACTTGTATGGCAAGTCCCGTCATTCAATGCAGGTCCAGTATATCCCCATGTCGGTTGGTTCTCAAGAACCCCCTGTCGAGCTGATCACCTTTATATACTGACGCTCGGATGTTGGTTCATTACTTGGACTGTTGGTATCCGGATCATTTTGAGTCTTTTCTACAAGAGCAATCTAGGCTGCAGTAGGCCCACCTTGACCCGACAACATTGAATCAGAACTTGAGACTCAGATACACAGTTATGTCTGAGGAGGAAATATCGACGAGATTTCTAACAATGCAATTATAAGGGAAAATAGACGATTAAGTTGAGCATATCAATGTCTTTCAAGACTTTGATATGCCTTGCCATATTTAACTGCGTAAGACAATTCCATCAATGGTACATACGATACATCACTTCACCACTTTATACAGCAAAACTCACTTCGATGTATGACACTTCTGACAACAAGTCATCATTAATAAATTTAACATTCAAGAAGCGACTAACAATGAACTATGTATATTGATGGTTTGTTCTATGAAGAGTGGCAGATCAGTCAAGGTGTGATCGCGAGATGCAGACGCTTCTAACTTCGTGGTATCATTCCTTTTTAGGAAACACGTTGCATGGGAAGGGTGCAAGAACGGGTATCCCCTTGTTCTGACTGGTTCCGCATGTAACCACTATAGACTTGGTTGTCCTATCAGGTATCAGATATACTACAAATATACCGCAAGGTTGACAGTTTGGTGGCCTCTATCATATGTGTAAGTGATGAGGTATGATTGATTGTTACAAGAATGATAGCACAAAGCCAGTTGGTTTTTTGGAGGGGGAGTTGTTTTGGTGGGATGGATATCTTGATTGCAACAAGCATAGTTTGTATGTGGTCGCCAGCTCCAAGGTGCAAGCACGAAGAATAAACTATACGCAACCCCCAATTTTCAAAATGATCTCCTTTCATGTGATGATTTGGGACACAGTAGCAAACAACTGAAAGCTCAAAGTCCATTCTTAAAAATCTTGTGTACTCCTCCTAATCGAACTAGCCTGGAACCCTGCTCTGCAGATTTAACCCTAAATACCCATGCACAACCGAAGATCTTCCGTAAGTACCAAAAACTTTGCTCAGAGGTGCCCCACAATTTTGCCCCTCCAAGAAAGTGGGTGGGTAAGCAGGCACAGAATTCAATTTTTACATACACGTAGCTGTGATAGACGACGTATCGTAGTGGCACCCCGCGAGCGACCGAGATCCTCCCCATTCCCCACGACCGTGATTATCGCTTCTCCTGTTGACCGAGCCTTGTCGATACTCCCAATTCTTTTCTGAATTGTCACTCGATTCCCGTTTCTTTCAATCGACCGATCCCGCCTCCGTTTCACTTCCGACTCTCCGTCCCCCAACATTACTGCCGCAATCATGGCTGCCGTCATCGCTCAGCAGCAAACCGCCACCGAGGCTGCGTTACTCGTCTTTGTTGAGGGCACTTTCGAGGAACTTGCCCTCGAGATGGCCGAGTTCCTGCACATCACCGAGGAGGTTGAGCCCCTTGTCCAGAAAAAGGCTACTGAGGAGGTCCTTTCCAAGCTCGTCCAGGCTTCTTCGTCCCTGACCACTGTTAACGAGAAGAACTTTACTGCTGCCGCCAACTTGATGATCTATCTCGTTTTCCAGTCCACGGACCCCAAGCAGCACCTACCCACCCTGTGCTCCTCTTTCTCAAAGCCCGTTTCCAATTCTCCTCTCAATGGTGTTGGTCTCAGCTTGAATGCCCTTACTACCATCTTTAACCTTCTCGCCCCCTCCAACCCCCTGCGCTTCCGTGTTTTCCTTGAGATTCTCAAGTACCTGAAGAATGGTGGCATGTGGGAGTCTCTGCGCCCTTACCTTGAGTATCTTCCTTCCTGGATTGCCCAGTGGAGGTTGACTTCCGAACAGCAGCGCCAAGTCTATGAAGAGACCGCCGATGTTGCCAGAGAAGCCGGCCACGAGCAGTATGTTTTGAACTATCAGAGACAAAAATTCAAGGACCACTTCGTCTGAGACTTTGGTGTCGCTAACCTGCAGTTTTCTGATGCTAACCAATATACATCTACAGAGAAAGTTTCCAGTACATCCTGAAGGCCCTGCGGACGTTCGATGAAGCCCGCAACGAGATTTCCTCCCCTGCTGCCCAACGCCTGGCCCTTCGTGCCGTCAAGTCCGCCCTTCTGTCCAACACCACTTTCCTCTTCCAGGAGCTCCGTAGTATCGCCGCAGTTCAGGCTTTGTCTGAATCCCACGCCAACTACGCTCAGCTTCTTGAAATCTTTGCTGAGCAGGACCTGGAGGACTTTAATGACTTCAAGGAGGAGCACAAGGATTTCTTCACCAAGGAGGAGCTTGATGTCGAGAAACTGCACTGCAAGATGCGTCTTCTGTCCTTTGCCTCCCTCGCCGCTTCTATCCCTACCCGCGAGATCCCTTACGCTGATATCGCCAAGGCTCTGCAGATTGACCAATCCGATGTTGAAATGTGGACCATTGATGCCATCCGTGCCGGCCTTGTTGAGGGCAAGCTCTCTCAACAGAAGTCCGTTTTCCTTGTTCACAAGATCACCTTCAGAGTCTTTGGTCAGAGACAATGGCAGGAGCTTTCCACCCGCGTCGACCAATGGAAAACTACTCTGCGTGCTGTTCTGGACAACCTCCAGCAGGCTTGTCTGGACGTCAAGGCTCAGCAGGAGCGTGAAGCCGCGGAGCTTGAGCGCAAGCTCGCTGCTGTTGCCAATGGTGAGGGTGAGAACAAGGGTGGCAAGGGCGGCCGTGACCGCAGACACAACAACCGTGACCACAAAAACAAGAATCGGGAACCCAAGGAGCACAAGGAACGGAATGAGAATGACGATTAAAATTTGATACCACCGGAAAAGAAGAATCAAAACAAACAAGAAACGCAAAAAACACTTAAAATTTTTGTACAAAGCCCTCCTTTCTGCCTTTCCACTCTGCTGTGTTGGTGTTGAAGTATCGTGCATATTGAAGCCTGTCTTTAATCTTGTCGGCATTTTGACATTATGCAGTTGGTCGTCGGGCATCTCGTCTTTGAACTGTGGCAATCAGTAGCCTTTATTCCTTTGGAAGCTGTACAGTCTATTTGTCCTTGCGCTCTCTATTGTCATAGGGCGCCTTGAGATGAGAGCGGCACCACGTTGTCTGGCATTACGGTGGGTCCGGGTTCGGTCTGGAGACTTGGTTATCGGCGTCTCGGTTGTCATGGTCTCTGTTCATGTTTCTCATAATGTCATGTCTTGGAATAATAGAACTTCAGACTAGAGTCTCACGATATCATGATGTGCCCAGTGTTCGCGGATTCTTCCCGTCTTCCGTGTTATTTGGAGTCCCAGGGTATCACCGATCGCCCTATAACCTGCTTGATATCACCTTCAACTCCCTTGATTTAGATGGCGGCTGACTTGTTCCTCACTTGGTCTATTTTCGTTTTTTTTTTTTCGTTCATGTTACTTTTCATTGTTTCTTCCTTGTGCTGTGTCATACTTTTTCTTTTGTGTTATTTGGTTTCTTATATATCTGTTTTATTTTGTCCTCATTTCTTACTTTTTTTTTTGACATGTTGGTATTTCTTGTTTTCTTTTCTTTTTTCCACTTCCTTTTGCTCTACTTCGTTTCCATCTTTTCTCCACATCGTAGATTTAATGGCAGGAAAACAGCTATAGGAGGAGTCTTAAGATTTCAGTCTCATTGCCATTGCGTATGTATGCTGTGGTCGTGACAGAGAACAAGAAAACGGAGAGGATTGGAGTCAAAAAGTCTTATAGACGGATAACATTGAAAAGTTTTGCTTTGATTGTTTTTCTTTTCGTTCTTGGGTTGACGTGGTTTCCTGCTTGATGTTTCTATGAGAACAGCGACGGAATTGTTTATGAATGTCGATGACCCAATGGTGTCAATAACGTTACCTACCGCCAACATCGTGACTTTTTGGCTTGTGAGTACTTCTTTGGGTCGTTCCAACATGACTGTTTATCAAAGTCAAGATACATGAACATTCATCTGCGTGTGGCCTGATCTTGGGTTCTTGTCGTGGTTGTTAACCTCAGCATCAGTCTATATTTATGTGCAAGTGAGTACAAACGCCATGAAATTAGCTATATATGTTCTATGCATCAAAAGCAACAAGGAAGGAAATCATTCAAACCTGCCACACATAACCCTCAGTCCCCGCAATTATCTCCGGTCCGGCCCTTTCTCATTTCCTCTTCTCCTGGCCTCTCCCCACACCTCTCTCTCCTCTCATCAAATCATCAAAAGTCAGTCGCCGTAATGTCTGTATGGTATCCTTCTGTTATGTATTCACTGGGCACCCAAAGTGATGCCAAGTCACGTAGAATCTTGTCAAGAGAAGGCGGAGGCAAAGATAGCGTTGTGTTTGTTGTTGTGTCTGGTGGCGATGACGATGATGTTTTTTCCGGTTCTGTATCGCCTCCATTCCGTGCTGTGTCCTTTAAGCAGGGAAAGATTGATGCGTCAAGCCCTATTGACAAAATGGATGGAAATCAAGTATCACTCTTCCCAATGTTGACTTGGGGTTCATCCATCGAGTCATTTCCTCTCAAATAAAGAGTCATGCCTAAGATTGGTGTCTTCTTGACATCAAAGTCCAAGTGGCTTATGGCAGACTTAATCATATCATAAGCTTTAGACTCCAAAGCCGGTATAGGCTTGCCATGGGCTCGATTTTTGACCTGCAAAAGGATACATCCCATGTGAGCCTTTTGTCTTTCAGTTTTGGTGATTCACACAGGAATTGCAATATCTGCACCAGGTATGCCCGGCGGCAGGAAACATGCACAACAGCATGCCTAAAGTCTAAAGAGATCTGATGGCGAAAGGAGCCGGTCTGGTTTGAACCCGATTATGCGGTTGAAAAAAAACTTTCCCATCAATAGTTTATATTGCCCATGTCTTTTCAGCTTTCTGTACATACTATTGCCAAACAAGCTGTGAATGAACAATGACACGGGTTGACGTGACGGGAATCTCAACTCATGTCTGCCATATGTCGATGAAAAACTATCAAAGGCTTGCTGTAGAATCATGGCAGCAGCAATATCACCTGTGTTTTCTAGACTGACATTACTATGCTGGGCCATGGCCTGAAATTCCATGAGAGCAACTTCCAAATTGTTCCCTCGAAAATCCCCTTCAGCAATATATGACAGTGCTGGCTCAATAGGCTGTGTAACAACAACCCTGTCTCGTTCAGGTGAAATGTATTGGATTAGATACTGAATTGGATGCATCCATCCGTACATCAAACTGGCAGTATAGGCCTCATAGGTAACTTGAAATGTTATCCGATATAACAGTTGACTGAGCCATCGGACCTGTCTCACTGAAGCAAGGCCCATGATGTGCTTAGACCAAAGCTTGTGACTGATCAAGTCCAAAATTTTGCCACATACCAATCGGGACTTGTCTATTAATGCACCCATAAGAGGACGTTCAATAGAGAGGACTGTTCACCAGCTTAGATCTGGTTCATCAAAATTGTTATCTCGTCGGGACAGCCAAAAGGTATTGAACTCGTAGAACACAGGGAATAGTTGAAAAGGTATCCGTTGGTCCGGATCGTAGGTAATCTGAGGAGCAAAACTGGATATGTTGGATATTATATCCATAAGCAAAGCAAACGTTCCGGTGTACTTGCGACCAATTTTTCTAAGAGCCCAACGAAATGCCCGAAGAGACACTGTGGGATTCAAAGGAACCATGTCTGGTGAGACACCGAGCATCCTGTAGGCTTCATCAAATGCAATGACACGGGTCTTGTATATTCCTGATTCGGCCCTTGTTCGTGGTTTCTTGGAGCACGGCTCTGCCTCAATCTGGTGGTCCTTTAAAAGGGACTTGACCATATTCTCAAAGAAGGACCAAGGCGTTTCCGATGAACCGGACGTGAATGATATTGTTTCCTCGACAACACTCTTCAAACACAAGGCAAAGGTTGTTTAGAATCCCCAAAATTTAGATTCAACCTGAAGATTCCAGAATTCGCCTGGAGATTTTTTTTTTCTCTTCCGCGAGTATTGCGGTGCGAATCAAAGCTTCTAGAAATATCTCCCAGAATCTTCTCATCCTGTCCATGTCATCAGTGAAGGCTTCACAGATATACTGAAAAATATCGGCAACCAGGGTTCTCGGAGGATATCCTGGGTGCCCAGGTTGCCTGAAGCACATATACACAACGTAGATGTTATGTGATGTCAGTTCACAGACAATGTTTTTCCAACTTTTTTTTCCAACTCTCGGAGGAGCCGTAATGGCAAAATGGGGCGCCAGATAGTGGTCCCATGCTTTATTCCAGTGTTTAATGCAAAGGTTTATACGATTGAGAATAGTTTTGCTGGGCAAAAGTCGTGTGGATCTCGACAACTCCTTGTTGTCAAAGGCCCTCATCACAGTATCGCATTGATTGGTTGTAAGATGGAAGTGTATGCCAGCTGAAGAGAGATGCGTTCAGATAAAATGTTCGAATAGAGGTTATGTCAGGTCCGAAAGCTTGAGGAAAAGTGCAACATGATAATCCTCATCATTTTCGAGTTTCTCGGCCATCGATGGATCAACTTTAGGGTGATCTTTCATGTGACAATATGATGCCCAATATGCACCAGCTGAAGATTTAAGATATTGGGATTATTTAATACGAGTTCTGACAAAGGTGTAGTCCCAAATAGTATAAGTACAGATGTCTCTATGACTGCCAATTGTTCCAGTCAGGATCAGTACTGTTTGCAGGCACATCAAAAGTGCCTGTAGACATGGTTCCCAATGTCAAATCCACCAATAAGACCGATCAGAATATCTGTCGAATAAAGGGTTAGAGCTAAGAAAAAAAAAAGCATCAGGTTTCAATAAAAGAAAATACGGTTATCTGAAATCCGTCGTACGTGGGACGGTGAATATTATATGGCTTTCGCTGATTGTGAAGTTGGATCAATGATGATGAAAATTCGAGAATGGCAATCATTGGTGATAGAAAATAGTGAGATGGCAGAGCAGTACATGTAATCTTTTGGTCCTGCTTTAGGCTGCACGTGATGTGGCCACACAATGTGTAACTTCCGAAAATGGATAAGACGATGAAGTTCAAGATGTGCAAATGACGTCATTGGCCAAGCGAAACTGGGTAATACCACAGCAGTACTACAAAAAAACAGACAAATTCCAACACTATAAATCGAACTCAGACCTTCTCAAATTGACAAATCGGAAGTACCAATGTTACACTAAGTTGGGCTAAAATTACAGCCCTTATTCACGTGAGTTCTGCCGATGTCACAGTAGTCAGTAACACTCTAAATGCATGTTGATTTCTTTCCTGTTGATTCATTGAGTGAGATTCTCAAACCATGGACATTCAGCTTGCTTCACTACTGTCAATCAGTATATATACAACCACCATATCCTAGATTTCCAGAACCAGGACTTCTCGTATCCATCATATATTTATTATATAGATCGATCCCACCAGCCAGATTATCCAGCACCACCCACCATTAACATTCCCTAGTTCCTACGTCTAAACGGAAACTGTAAGGGTAGGAGAGGATATAAATTCAGTTCCTGTGCGTATGTGCAGGTATGAAGGGAGTTGCCGACCTGAATTAGGTTGTTACACAGGGTGGTATTGTCAATAGATGGCGACGAGTAGCCCGTCGGAACAGAAACGCCGTGGCGTCTACTATCGATATCGATTATCAATGCTCATCCATCCATCGTCTCTCAGATACACATAAGTGGCAATACCCCCAATTCACCTCGCCAACTGCCCCTCACAACTTCTCAACACCCGCCAATGTTTGTCGCAAAAACATGCATCTTAATTCCTCACGTGGCTGTGTCGACCTCTATACCGTTTATCCGTCCAGTGTCGCTACTGTGATCACCGACATGGATAAAGCTCATGACTGGTGTAGGTGGGGTTATGACAGCATCTAGTAAATAAGCAATTAGAGTTAAATAGACAAAGGCAAAGCAGACAAAGCAATGCAAAAAAAAAAAACAAGTCTACTACTGCAGGCGTAGATTTTGAATCTCATAACCATACTAGCTCACAGCACGCAATCATTAAAGCAATGCAGTCAGGATGATATAAAATATTTTGTAAACAGGAAATAGAAAATAGCATGAAGCCGTTTGCGTTCAATTCATAAATGGTTGCAACAGATAAAAAAAACGGGGGGGGTATATGTGCAAGAAGTAGATCAACAAATTGATATCAAAAAAAGAAGCTGAGCCGAGAAAACTGAGTACAGATCTAAACACATGAAGACCACAAAATATCCATGAAAGTATTCCAGCACAACTTGTGCATATTGTACACTGTGAGCAACACGGCGCAAGTCATACAGTGATGACGAATGGAAAAATATGACCGGTGAGCACTGTCTTTATAGACTCAACAGCAACCAGCACCCGGTAAGAGACAAAGTAAAACAGTTAGAAAGAGGGGAGGGAAAGACATAAAAAATCCAATAGGTGGACAGATACACTACCTCCCATCATACCTATTCACTGCAAGATCAGATACATCATAACCCAACAAAATCACGAAGCTCATATGAACAACAAGGGGTTTCAACGTCATGAATTACTAGACATCATTATGCCTCTTTGAGATTTTGTGGGGAAGCGAATTCTCTAGATTACATTGTCTGCTTAGAAGAAAGCAGCAAAGGTACCGGCCACCAAAGCCAGGGAGGCGATGGGAACAACAGTCGAGCCGGCAGATGTAACAACCTCCAATGCGGTGGGAGTCGAGGCGGCGCTAGAAGCAGCGTAGGTGACTTTTCCACCAAAGGTGGTAGAAGGAGCGGCAGAAGCGGTATAGGTGAGGACTGAGCAGTTGGCGGAGTGAACGGGGAAGCCGGTAGAAATGGAAGCAGCAGTGACCAGAGGAGCAGTGTACAGAGGGACACTGGAGGTGGTGTTGGTGGAATAGACAGCGGTTGTCGGAGAGATGAAGATAGTAGAAGAGGTAGAAGAAGTGGTAGTGGAGGAAGCGACAGAGGTAGTGGCGGGGTCGGAGGCAAGAATACCGGTAACGAGGCCGTTCTTAGTGGCACACTCATCGATGGAGCCCTCGTTAGCGCAGCAGACGGATCTCGAGTCAGCTGTGTTGGCAGCATTGTGGGCACAGAAGTAACCAACCTCGCAAGAGCCTGAGAGTTGTTGTCAGTTGTATGTTATAAAATAGTTATTACATGGTTAAAAACTTACTACCGACACTACTGTAGGTACAGCACGTCTCACCAGCACCAGGGTTGTAGCAGTGGGACTTGTTGTCAGTGGAAGAGCAGAGCTCGTAACCAGTACCGCAAGCCTCGGCACAGGTGGTGCCCGTACCGCAAGAGGTAATCTCAGGCTCGTAGCCGGAAGAGTCACGACGCAGAAGACGATCACGAGGGAAGGCCATGCGGGTGAAGTCGTGAGCCGAGACGGCAGCAACGAGGGTGACAAGGGCAGTGGAGACGCGCATTTTTCGTTTCGAATATTGAGTACTAGTGAATAATGGTATTGTAGAATAGTAAATAAGAGAAGAATAAGACGAATTCGTAGAATCGGCGTGAGAATATTGATAATGAAAGAGTTGACAGCAAAGATTAAAAGAATGATATCTGTTAATGTAAAGAGTCACAATTCTAAAAGCGAGTGTAGACGAAGTGAAGGACTAAAAGCAAGCTTTGGATTAGGAAGGGAGAGAAATGAAAGAAAACGAAGCAAGAAATCGGAGGATATAAGGCAGATATTATACAAGATCTGGCCCATGCAATCAAACACACTAAAACAGGAAATATTATGGGCATCAGGCGGGCAGGAGGGCCGAATCTGGGACGGGCAGTTTCCTATGTAGAAGGAACTGACCTGACTGGGTCAGTAAGTCGTTTTGGGCAACAGCACAAGAAAGAGAGACAATAAAAGCGACAGGGGTAGTAAACCCACAATTATTAGCCTGGTTCCGGGAGAAGACAGACTTTTGGCTGGGTGGGCTCATGGATGGATAGACAGGCCAAGACCCGAAGGGCAAACCGGGTCAGTGCATTAATCTTGCGGACTCTAACTTGTGGTTCCGCAACAGTTGTTTGGTGTAGATAGATGTGAGATGCAGAGAGAGAAAGAAAGAGAGGGGAAGGACACAACACATGACGATATGTCGTCAAGACGTGTCGCAGCTGGTGAATCAGGCCGTTGTGGATACACAGGTTAACATCAGGTCTCATCTTGCCGTTTTATGGCGTTTGCAGATTTCATGATGGTAGCCTAGGGTGTGATTTACTCAAGCGACAGGATGGATCAAGGAGCGTTGAAGTGACTTTGGCAAGACAACACTACTTGGTTATGAAGACGTTTACTATTACACATGACATTGTAGGCGAGACCGGCACTAGCATGGAGCCGAGAGAAGAGGGGAGAAACAAGAGGCGAATAGCCAAGACCATCCTGTGATCCGAGTATCGTTCTTGTACTTTCACAGTGAGTTCCTCCAAATGCCGTTCGCTGTGCTGTCAATCAGCCGGCGGGTTCCTGCGATAGAGTATCAAGTGCGGAGAATTTAAAGGTGTCAGTTTTTTGACTGACAAGCAGGAACTGTCAATACAGTAAACAATAGTTTCAAGTAACCAGCATTCAAATCCCACCCTGTTAGATAATGGGAAAAAGGACTCATGTATTTCTTTGTTATTGTTGCTGTTCAGAACCTGTTTATATGGGGCTGATTTGGATCAATTAGCCCAGCCGAAGGAATGCCACTAAGGCTGCATGGAAAATGACAAAAATGCAATCCACTTTTGCTCAAATTCAAAGTTTGCTTTCACCTGTGGAATAGCCGCTGCTAGACAAGATTACATCTGTATCGGATCGACATTGACAGTGAGCTGCTGGATGTGGGTGGATTACGAGGATCTCTTGAGCACGGAATATTGGAGCAGTGGTGGTCTTTAGTGGTCTTTACTGTATTGATATCTACGTACAGACTTGATATGCAGGTACCGAGCAAGACAATCACTTGTAGATCCATAACCCTGGATCTGTGGAAACCCTTACATAAACTAAACCACATATTAAAATGTCAAAATCCTAAGTTTATTTTGTTCAATGCAATTAAAAACCAGATAGGGCTTACCACAGGTATACCAACACTCTGCCAACCAATAAATACAACCCCATACCAACTGCATAATGTCGTTAACAACACAGAGTCAACCCATTCTAAATACTTCCAACGACCTCTCCGATGTTCAATGCCCGACGCCGTTCTATGTCTTGCATCTCACCAGATATCGCTGCGAATCATGTTCATGTCTGCAACAGACCAGAGAAACAAGAGTGAAAAAAAAAGAAAAGTCTCCAATTCCGCAACTGCACATATCCGGGTACGAAGACGCCATTCCGCCATCGACCGTCTCGAAAGTGGCAGGAAGTCTTGTAGAAGATTCGCATATATTGTGGAGCGTGAGATTAGGGGAGAATGTTGGGCCAAGTTGCTGCTGCTGTTGCAAAGAAATGGGGTGTCTGTGGCGGTGAGGAAGGACATGACATCTTTGTGGAGAATGGTTAGAGGCAAAAAAAATTCACCTTGTTATTATGGTATTTAGGACAGAATCTTGTGGGCAATATTCATCCATTCGGATCCAGAAGGACTTATTGAAGTCTAGAATTTCTGCAGAACGTTGACAAATTTAGATGGGATTAATGAATTCCGGAGTTCTCGAAACCTTGGATGAGCTTCTCTCGATATTGAAAATGATCAACATTTACTGTAGCCTGGGTTGTGAAGAATTACTAGGACCTCGAAGCTGGTATGCTCAGAGACAAAGGGTTATCACACTTCGTGATTATTAAGTGCTTACTATGTCGGGTTTCCAGTGGCCATCATCTGGAATGATAGAGTCGAGTTTTCGATCACGATCTGATTCTTGTGCGATCTCGACATTGGTAACAGGGCCAACCACGTCTCTGTGACAATCTATGATTTCAGAACATTAAAGTCCGAACACAAACATGCCTCGACTCCCCCAGCTTAGCATACTAACAAGCTTCATAAGCCAGCCTCCATCTTATGATATATGTTTACCCACTGGCCCTTCGCAGTCGGCCCAAACATCACCACCAAGTGAAGAAATACAACCGCAAAACCCAAGACAACCGGCCTCCATGAACTACCGCATAACGAGCAATTACCGCTACCAAAACTCAACCCCAGCAACTGCTACTGCCAAACATTAAAAGCAGACGCCGAGACAGTGTCCCTGCCGTGACATTGCATATGCACCACTGAGTCAAAGTGAGCAAATCGGCCACTTGCAACATCAGGTGAACACAAGAGTCTTCTTTCCTTTCAAATATGGATAGATACACAAAGTATTTGTTCAAGTCATAGGGCAATCAAGATATTCTAGATATACAGTCGCCATATTATTAGGTAGCATTAACAGCCCGCCAGTCCAACTGTTCAAGCATTGCACAGGCCATGAGGGCCCTGATAACTGGGCCAGCTGTAGTCAGACAATCATGCAAAGTTAAATTCTATATTTCAGACCTTATCTGTCAGCATATTCATACGGCTGATATTTACCAATAAGGGTTCCTGACCCTTACCAGACGCCACGACTTGGTGCCGTGTCCCTACCTCGCACCCAGCCACTATGGCGTTCCCTTCTGTTATCTATCTCTGCGGTCGACAGCGACCGCATATTTAGTCTCTGAATAGCACCCCATTATACGTATATCTTATAATACTCCTGACAACGGTCGAGCGCTTATGTTTATACCATCGATCCCATCATCTCAGCACCGCAAGAAAACCCCCCCCTTACTCACCACAGCGACGCTTAAACATCAAGCTCTCAGTCATGTTATTTGCCGTCCAATACCACATCTGGGAACAATCTGCCATGACATCCTCTTCTTGAATATATACAATCCATACTCCTGGTCATGTTTGCTATATAATACCGATGGTGAGAGTGAAGGGGGAGCAAAATTCATATGTGCATTTGACCCTGCTGAAATTCTAGCCGCTCCTGTTTTCTTATAGGTAATTTGTAAATTTTCCCCATTAGAGTCTGGCAATCACCGTCTTTGCAAGCCAAGACTTGGCATGGCGGCGTCTACTCCTATAAGTTATTATCAGCCTCTTGGTAAATGTCATCCCGAGGAATTTTTCAATCCAATGTATCAATCATCTATTGAATGTACATAGATCGATAGCTGCTGCTGTTGATGTTTGTGATCGACCGACCAACCAACCAACCAAATAGCCCTATACCACATAAATAAAAAGGGACCCAATTATTTCCCTGAATTGACAACTTACAAGCAGCCAATCAGCATTGAGATTCCCCTTTTTCTTTTATATATATTAACAAAGTCAAATACAGAGTGCCGAAGATCCCAGATCCCTGGGGGCTGCAAGGGGGATGCTAATTGGTTGAATGGAATAAAGTTGACAGATTACAGTGGGACAGCTTGTGTGTGGATATTATCGCCGTGAATGTCTGATAATGCTGAAGATTGATATCAGAATCCTGAGCTCTGTGTTATTCAGCTTCGTTTAGCTATATAAGTGATACTTGGAAATTTGTGTGAAGAATATTGAAATGAAAAGCAAAGAAGGACCCTCCGAGTTCAACTCTGAGTTCAACATATGCTCGACAGAAAACTCAATCCTTTCTTTCTACGCTTAATCACATCATAAACTCAAACTTCATGACGCACTTCCAAAGTTGATGACGTTTACCCACGCTCCAACGATCCTTGCTCGAACCTATAATTTCCGCTATTCTTTTTAGCCCAGTCCTTTCATTCAACACAAAAACCCTCACTATAGACATACAGCATACATACACACATACGTACACCATGCTCTTTTCTGAAGTTTCCCAATCTCCTCGCGAATACTTGCAGCTAATATGACATCGCTGTTATTCGCATGTTGTGACGGCCAGCGTTATAGATTTTACTCTCATCTATGGTTTCTTTCTAATATCCCCACGTCCGTCTCTTCTGTAATTTCTATTGGCCGGCCATGTATTACTAATTCAAAGATGAAATGGCCGAAAGTTATAGCGGAGTGTTTATGGAGTGATACTGTAGTTGCCACAAAGTCAGTACCAAACTGGTATCATTGTTAAATGGTTGACAATTTCATATCAGATTAACTTTTTGGTGTGAATCATCGCCATCAATTACCATCTTCTTGGGGTCTCCTCAGCCTTTGGTATAGAAAGTTTCACGGGTGAACAGGACGAATACTGTTAATCTTTGGCATCCCAGTTGCAAGTCGTCAACCAGATCAGTTTTCCGGCGGAGCAGAACGAGAACAGTGTAAGTGGCTTCAAACGTCACATTACATAAAAGACCACATAGACATAAGAGTCACCAAAACAAATATAAGAGCGAGATTATTTTATTACAAAATACCACTCAAAATCGATACCAAAGTGTAGAAAGTAGATGACCATCGCGGTCTAGTTATGTAGAATTACAACGCCTCTGAAACACCAAAACGCCATCCGTAATTTTTAATTTTTCCAGTACACTGTTGAAGGTGACAGTGAACCAAGCAAGGACCCAAGTGAGTCAAGTCCTGGTCTCGATCATCCACCAACTCCAAACGATGCTCAAACAAGACTTAACAATAAACGCAGGATAACTCGAATAATAATCCAACTAATAAATGCGGCAAAACTTAGAAAACTATTTTTTACACTTCATCTTGGTACCGACTCGATAACTCACACGTGACGTCATAAATCCGATCCATCAAACATAGATGCCGGGTATTATGGCGTGCACGTCATTCACTTAGACGGCAATGGGGACAGGGGTCTCATCCACCTTAGTCTTTACGGGAGAAGACTGAGCGCTTTCGACAGCGGAGGCGATCTCGTGCTTCAGAAAGATAGTGTTGTCTTTGTTGGCAGGAGAAGGGGTCGAGAGGATCGCTGCGCAATCGGAACTACAGTGGAATACATGCGTTAGACAGCACACGAATCTTGCTGTAGATTTTGCGATGAAGTATATCACAGAAAGCTGTAATAACAGAGTTCACAAAACACCTATAAAAGAGGCATGACACTTACTGGCGACGCTGAGAGCGAGGACGGCTGGCGTTCGAACCCGGAGTAGGCGAATCGGAGGTCTTGATGGAATAGACACCGCTGTACGTTATGTTAGAGCACATATCAACTGAAACCGGAAAAAAATCGAGCAACTCATACCTGAACTCTCCAGAAGTGGGAGGGTTGGAGCGGCGGTATGAAGGGGCAATGGTGAAAGCAGTACCGGGACCACCGGGAGTGCCAACATGAGGAGTGCCATAGGCACCGAGGTTGTACTCATTGGTACGGAACTGACGACGCTCGGCGGTGACACGCTTAAGCTCCTTCTGAGCGGGAGTATCGGCATAGCGAATGTTCATGACCAGAGTCGAGCAGCCATCGCGATCAGGGAGACTATGACCGTTGTACTGGCGGATGATCTCGTCGCAAATATCACGAGTTTCGAAACGGGCAAAGCCAACACCGCGGCTATTTCCCATGGAGTCGCGGAGAATCTTGGAGGACATAATAGTATATCCTCTGAAGACGTTCGCAAGTTCCTAAAAAGTGGAAGGTATGATAGTCAGAAAAGTTCAACCGGAAAAACAAAAACACACTAATAAGAGAAACTTACAGTCTCGGTAAAGTGACGAGGAAGGTTGGAAATGTACAAGTTAGTAGAGTGATCATCTCCTTCAGCCTTCAAGCGAGAGTTGAAAGACTCCTATCAACGACAGAAATAGTTAGTCACGCCCAATGCTTGATAATATACCGGAAACAAGATACTTACGCGAGCAAATCCAACTTCATAACCGAGACGAAAGAATCCGCGGATGCAGCGCTCAGAATCAGCAACATCACAGAACTTGGCAAAGCCGAAGCTTGGGAAAGGTCAGTACAAGTCATACATTCAGTACGAGAAAGGAAATACATACCCCTTGCAAGCACCGGTGCTAGCGTCAATAATAGCCTTGGAAGTCTCTACCTTCCCAAAGCGTTCGGCGTACTTGAGCAGCAGTTCATCATCGGTGGTGGGGTGGAGACCACGGATGTAGACATTACGGTTTCCGGGGATGCGGTTCTCGAGGCTCTGTTCAAGAGACTTGACATGGCTCTGAGGGGTGAACAGGGCGGGAACAGCTTTGGGAATAGCTGGCTCCTTCTCTAGAAGAGCATCAATGGCAGCATCTGTCATACCAGGGGAATGATGCTTAGAGACGACAGCATGCGGCGATGGGGTTGTATAAGCGGAACGATCGACACCAACAATACCGACAGCTTCGCAGCCGGTACCATAGAAGGGTGTGGCTGGGGTCGACTCGTTGGTGGAGTAGGAAGAGCGGCGGCCCTCCTCAAGACCAGGAACGTCGCGATCAGCGCGGCCACCGTGGGCGCGGGCGGGGGTGTAAGGCATCATAGGATAACCCATATTGTTATGTGAGACAGGAATAGAGGAGTAGGGAGCGTACTGGAGATGGTGCTCCATGCCAACAGAAGGAGGTATACCGGCGGGAGCGACACTGTAAACCTGCCCGTCCTGCATGTAGAGCAAAGGGGGGTTACTGGCGGGGAAAACCTGGCCAGGCATCATGCCGCTACTGATGTTCATCGAACCCATCTGGTTGATAACATGACTAACTCCTTCGGGAGCGGGAGTGTATTGAGAACCGGAGGAAAACTGCTGCGGAGAACGAGGGTCGGACATCTTGACGGATAACGGAAAGCCGTAACTGAATACCAGTCAATGAGGTTAGTATCATTATATGAGCAAGATCAAAACACAAAGCTCGATCACAGGGCAACTTATGGTCAAATCATCACTGAAAGTGCTCTCGAAGCATCGCGTAACCAGGAGATGGGACAGAGTGGTGTGAAAAGGAAAGAATGGGATCGAAGGAAGATGAACGTTCCATGACAAACGGAGATTGCTTATGACCGAGGAGAATACTTACAGTGAAGGATGTCAGGTAGCAGAATGAACAAAGTGGAAAAAGAAATGAGCGAGGAATTTAACAAAGGTCTGGAACGAAAGAAGAATGGTGACGCTAGTCAAAACGAAGTGAAAAAGTGAAAAGGTGAAAAGAGTAGAAAAAGAAAAGAAAGTAGAGCGCAATGCGCAAGAAAGAAGTGAATAGCGGAAGTAGAAAGAAGATGGAATGAACAGGTGTGAAATGCTGATACCGAGAGAAAAGAAGAAGAAAAGGAGGGAGAATTCAGAACGAAGAAAACTGGTGGAAGAGGTGGCCTTAAATAGACGAATCTGGAACGGCAGCAGTCGATAACATGAGCAATTGTCCAAGGAAAGCGGAGCCATCAACAGGCAGAAATGGTGCTCCAAGAAGGTACACTTGATCTCCCAACCACCCAGAGTTAAAGGAATCAGGCCACCTTTGGCCGTGTGCCTTCCGTTGATACAGAGAAGGGGTTCACCGGATCCACCTCCAGATAGTACGGTTGAGTTCCAGTAGAGTACCTAGAGGTACCGGGTCCGTTTAAGCTAGAGACTTACCCACCAACACTTCAAAGAATACTTCACGATGACTTGATCGCCAACAGTATCTATGGAACTGTGAAGAATATTATCACCCTTGAATGAGGCAAGTGACTACGTATTCGTTTTCGATGCGATTATGATCACGATTTGTTTGCTGATGGAATTATCGCGGTGATGTGGTGACGATGTGGTGGATTGGTGAAGTTGATATACCGCCAGATGATTGCAATATCGAAGTTCAAATTCAGAAGGCGACGTTGGGAGACTTTTGCTGATCACCGAGTCTCGAGTTCTGGTATTCTCTGTGTCAGATAACTATTTTCAAAAAATGGCTAATATCTATGAGAACGATTTGAATCTCATGTCTAGGCAATGGGGCAGCAAAACTTTCTAGGCAGACGAGTGAGGCAAAACTTCCAGTGATTCTCACGATCTATTCTCTCAGATAGCAACCTCGCGGTTAACCCAAATTTGATGGAATCATGACATGGTCTTTCACTTTTTCAAAAAAAAAAAAAAAAAAAAAAAAAAACATGACGGAATGGCAGTTACTGGTATCGCCCGGAGTCAGGCTTAATGGAAACATTAACAGAACTTACGAATGTGCGGCTGGAAGTTTCTGGATGGTAGAATTGATGTACGTATGAATGACGCGAGCTCATGTCTATGATGGCAAATTAGGTGGTAATGATCTGTGACGATGTCAGTAATTGCTTGTATGAATGCAAGCACAAATGAGGTATTTACAGACGACAACGATTGGTATGATGAATTTAAGTATACAAGAGCTCGGGTAAAAATGAAGGCACTGGCAATAGAAATTACGGACGCTGAGTACTAATGCTGAGTGCACGCAAGCTAACTGTGCTGGCAGGTGTATAGATATTTGCAGAGAAAGAATAGAAATCTACGGCTTCTGAGGATGTCGAACCGTGTATTGTTTTATAGACGTTTTCCAATCCGGACAATATATGGGCGTACAGTAATCATAGGCACAGACTCCGTCCATTCCATTGGTGACACCATGATGAGGCTTCGCCTACGTATGGTACAAACAGGTCGAGAATCCAGGACGTCGGACAAATCATCCATCACTTCACACTCTTGCGAGAGTAGAGGACAGTCGTTTATCCTGATTCTAGCAACTCAGTAGCATAGGCCACTGCGGATTTACTCTGCTGTTATTGTAAAATTCTGCCGTATGTCAAAATAGGAGACACTATTTCACGTACAGATGCGTCAGTTACTCCTACATTCACGGCATAAAAGGGTAAGATCTTTGAAACTTGAATTCTTCTAACTGCTCAAAAGAATCAGATCGAATTGATAGCCACTCGGTTCTAAAACAATTGATACTGTCTATTAAGATTTGGTTCTGCTCTGGACCATAATTACAGAGGCACCTTCCAAACCCCATTTAGTGACTGTTATATTTTCGGAAGGTGGCTGCGCCGGGTGATTCTTGCCTCCGCCAATGTAGAAAGCACCCGGATGGCAATTTCCACGAAAAGCGGCACTTCGGGAAGGTGACAAAGAATCCCGTCATGCAATTAATAGACCATTTGATATATATACACAAGAAACTAGACTACAGCGACAGCTGTTAATTAGGAGACAGCTGATGCATGTCCGGAATTTTTGAGTTACGCCGGGGAAATGAAGCAAAACGGTAAATGTAGTGCAGCAGCAGACACTGGGAGAACGTGTGGAAGTTCAAGGGGACATTCCCTGTTGGTGTAATGATGGAAGTTGCTTGTATTACCACACCTTCTTATAATACTCAAATCCAGATATAGACCCGCTTTCTGTAACTTGCAGAGAAATAACACAAACTGCGAAAGTCTGTACTTCTCTCCCGTATAAACAGAGGAAGATGTGACTTGAATCTTAATACAATTCCTTATCGTTCAATCGCCAAAAGTGATAATCGAAATATGTTATAAATATGTTCAAATTGCCAACTTTAGGGTTATTCCAATATGCAGTTTAAAACTCAGCCGTGGTTGCACAAAGGTGATGATGATTCGTGCTTAGTCATCAGACACACCTGGCCAATTAAGGCCAATTCAGGCAAAGCCCTGAATGGTAACGGAATGTCAGCCGGACACCCGATAAATCCTGAAACGAGTCAGAATGGCGGGTAAAAACGTAGTATTGTTTTCCAATATAATCGCCAGAAGCTGTGGGCCTCATAAATAGTAAGATTGAAAATACAAGCTGGAGATTCATCACCACGATATAGTAAGGATTGGATAAGAAGTTTACACATCTATATTATTGGTTTCTTATATACAACATAGACACAAGGCTACATTTTGGATTGCAAACTCAGTCAGTTTGTTGGCCACCAGAAAAAATCGAGATGAAGACGAACACGCAATCTGACAACACCAACAAAAACGTCTTCAAACAAGATTCTCAAAGCAATCAAACAAACTCCAATTATACTTCATTCAACATCGCCTTTATTTGGTAGGTCCTTATGTACCAAGTGCTTGATTTTAAGCCCAAACATTATGTAGTAATACTTATTAGGGGATACAAAAAAGAAACGTTTCAAGTGTGCAATCTAGTACGAGATTGCTACACGGATATAGGGCATAGTTTATGACCAGACATCCTCCTGTCATCAATGTTAGCAAACTGCAACAAGTAAATGAAAGCGGAATATTGCCAGATCTAAATACACCACCACTTTGCTGGTAAAATAAGGATATCAGGCCGAAATTCTTAATGGAACCTACCTGGTACTGACTAGACGCACGCATGCCCTTGACAATCTCCTCGGCCTTGACTTCTGAGATACCGCGCTTCTCAGCGATGATCCAAGTCAAGACAGTATTTACTTCACGAGCCATGTTGGCGGCATCGCCGCAGACATAGATGTTGGCCTTCTTCAATAGCAACTCGTTGATCTCATCAGCACGCTCACGGAGACGGTGCTGGACGTAGACCTTATTGCCAGTTTCACGGGAGAAAGCGGTTACGAGCTCAAACTTGTCACCCATAATTTCCTTGTACTCCTACAGTGAGAAAACTAATTAGTGACACATGTCGGAGTTGGTGGTGGGCGACACAGGACGCAAGACACCCCGGAAGAAAACATACCTCCCATTCCTTCTCATATAGGAAGTCCTCAGTGCGATTACGACACCCAAAGAAAAGAATTGAGCGGCCAACATCCTCGCCGCTCTTAGCCTGGTGAGCGCGCTCTTGAATGAAGGCACGCATGGGGGCCACACCAGTGCCAGGACCAATGCAGATTATAGGCTTAGAAGGATCAGAAGGCATCTTGAAGTTGGAGTGGCGAATATGGACAGGAAGACGAGCACCGGAATACTTGTTGCGGGGACCATCCGTTTCGTAGGTAAGGCCGAAGGCACCAGCCTCGGTAGTGGAGTTCTTATCAGATAGGGCAAGCAGGTAGTTAGTGGTAACACCGCGGAACTTATCCTCAGCCTGACGAGTTCCAACGGGGAAGGACTCAACGACAGCAGTAATGGAGATACTCTTAGGCTGAGCCAAGGATGAAGACGAGATGGAGTAGTAACGGGGCTGGAGCTTGGTTAGGCCCTCAATGAAAGCAGAGAAGGGAATCTTAGTCCACTTCTGACCGCCAGACACGTGAGCCAAGAGACGAGCGATATTGAAGTAGTGATCCTGGGTCCTTTCGTGGAAGTAGTCTTTGTCGTTACCGAGCTTGACCATTTCAGCCTTGGCCTCAGGAGTAGGAGCGAAAGCCGCAAGAGTAGCAACAAATTGACGAGAAACAGGAGCGCAAATCTCCATGTGATAGCGGGCAATAGCATTGTAGGTAGTAGGCTGAGGGAAGGGGACCTTGGCAGTAGCTTCCACGGGTCTGACAGCAATAGCCTGGTTACGCTTATCAGAAAGACCGATTATGTCAAGGAACTTCTCAACTTCAAGACCAGGGTTGGAGGGCCACACAGCGATGTGATCACCAGTTTCATAGTGAAGAGAAGAGCCACTAATATCGATTTCCATGTGCAGACAGTTACGATCCTTGGCGTTAAACAGCTCACGGGATTCAGTGATAGAGGCAATGTACGGGTTGTGGGCATTAAAGGGACCCTTAGTTTCACCCTTCAAGTGGGCGGCGGTGGGCTCACCGAGGTAAACATTGTCGTCAGCAGTCGTCAGATCGTTACGGGGAGTAATAGTGAACACGGGCTCGTAAACGGCCTCACGCTCTTCGAGGTTCATCTTCTCAGCGAGAGCCTTCCACATGCCTTCCTTCCAGGCGAGGAAGTCCTCTTCCATAGTACCGGCACCATCGTCACCTTCACCAGCCTCACCAATACGGTGGGCACCGAATCCAGTAAGTAGCTTGTTGACATGGCGGACCATGAAATTATAGTGCTCATAGGTGTTGTTGCCAAGACCAAAGATGACGTAGTTCAGGTTGTCCAGGGGAGGAGTAGAGCCCTCAGAGAACTCGACATTTTCATCCTTGATAAACTCGTGGAAGTCGACAGCGTTGTCCGTAGGTTCACCCTCGCCGTAAGTAGCCAGCACAAACATGACGACTTTGTCGCTAGGTACGGCATCAAGAGTATCATAGTCATAATCCTCCAAGTCAGCGACCATGGTCTCGAGACCGAAACGGCTTTTCCCTTCCTTGGCGAGACGAGCAGCAAAATCCTCAGCAGTACCAGTTTGAGATCCATAAAAAACAATGCAGTTCTTGCCGGACTCCTCTAGCTTTTTGACGATGCTCCGGGTCTTACCCAAGTGCACGGCGTTGACTGCGGAGGCAGCATAAGGGTCGACTGTCTTGGCCCAAAGCTTGCCCTTTGTCATGTAAGCGACCGTTCCCAGCAGAATAGTGGCCAGGACCACAAGGTCTAGGACATCTAATTCAGCCATGGCGGGGGTGGTCGTGTGCGTTCAGTCGGTGGACGGGCAGGTGATGCGATATTGCGCAGTAGCGAGTCGAGAATGTCTGCACAAAGACGATAGGAGGGGTGGAAAAAGTCCGAGGGTGGATAAAAGCGAGAGCTATTCTGATCCGAGGGACAATGAAAGGGTGTAAAGTCCGGTGGGCGGACTTGGCAACCGATCGATGTCGAAAAAAAGAAATTAGCCGTTTCAACGGAGTGGAAACAAGACAAAGCCACGACACCCGGAACACACAAGAGGGAACCTAAAAAAAAGGACAAGCAAGCGCGGATCCTAAATACTTCTGCACGCCACAGATTTCGGGATACCGAAACGAGATAGCGAATGGATGATACTAGATTCGGGGCTAGGGAGGGGCTGTCTGTAGTGTAAGGTGCCTCTGTGTGATCAAACGAGGTGCGGGTCTTGAAAACTGGCAAAACTGACGATGGCGATGGTTGGTCGAGTAGCGCAGAGATAGTGCTACAGGGCCTAGAAAGCGCTAGAAAAACGTAATTCAGGGGCCTGTAGGATTGACAGTTAGTGGCAAGTGAGGCTTGTCGTGACAGTGGACCACACACTAGATGACGCTAATCTGATAGCGAAGTTGAGCGCCTCCAGGGCCAATCCTATACCAATAAGGAACTGGATTGAAGAAACTCGGACGGACGACTTGGCTTCTAAGGACGTCACGGTCCGGAGCCGGATTGAGGAACATTGATTATTCAGACTGGTTCGTCAACAAGATCAGTTTGAGTCCCAAGATCTTATCTGGTAACAAAAGGGACATCAAAACACAAGTTACGATTTGTTGGGAAAAGAACAAGATTGGTTAAAAATGATGATACCAACAGCCCACATTTATAACAGCAGGTCGAACTCCGCCGGGCTTGGTTTGGGGAAGAAGCCAAAGAATCTGGGATGGAACAAGACGCCTGGTAACTGGAAGCGTATGGCCGACGGATTACTATAAGAGGCGGATATAGCATAAGTGGATTGATGCGAGAGGCGACATAAGACGTCCTATATACTATACGTTCAATTTGCACCAAGTTGAATTCCATTAATTTTGATACATATCCTGATCTTTTCATGCAGTAAGGACAGACAACAATGAGCAGTGATATCCTCTACTGGACAGAGTTAATGCTGTGTGTCTTCAAGCCCTTGTCTTGGTGATGCGTGGCTGGTGTTCATGATATCTGTTCACATATCCTATTTACATCTCGGCATATTCCTTACGTCCGTTAGAATGATTGAATACCGGCGGAATGTAACCACCACAGTCACATGTACACTTGGGCGGCCGAATTACGGGCTCCTTATAGTCAGTGTCATAGGCACTCAATAGGACAGACTAAATCACTGATCGACCATAAAATTCTGGAAAGAAAACCGCGTGCTTGTCGCAAAACATAATGCTTCTGCATCTGTTGCCATCAACATGCCAAATCAATCACTGCTTGCGGCAACCACTTACAATAAACAAGCCTGTCGTCTGGCGACGCACCCAAATTATCCATAATTATCGGTATGATTTGGTCAGTTTTTACAGACAAGGGTTTCATTGATCACCCACACGTTGCACTTTGACAGAAACTATAAGATGTTATATACTGATACGAACAAG
The DNA here is from genome assembly GCA_030294605.1 of Ambrosiella beaveri. Lineage (NCBI taxonomy): Eukaryota > Fungi > Ascomycota > Sordariomycetes > Microascales > Ceratocystidaceae > Ambrosiella > Ambrosiella beaveri. The sequence continues at coordinate 259,165 of JARQWA010000008.1, forward strand.
GAAATTTGCAAACATTTTCTTCTTGGATTATATGTTATCTCTGGGTTCTAAATAGGAAAAGATCAAAATAATAGAAGGTGGAAGGTATATAGTTTGAAATGTAGACCTTTAGGTCATGCTGAGATCCAGAATCGTGAAACCCTAACTTCACTTGACCAAAGAAGTTATCGATTGGAATCTAAGACTTAGTGATATCTTCACTTGTCACTCTATAAATACTGAAGATGATATTGTATTTTTGTCATAATCTTTCGGACAGTCAATTCAAGATATATACTATTTGTTTTTATGTTAGTACCCCAAATCACATTAAACTGGTTTCATGATCACACTGAGCATAAGCAGCAGGCTCGTCTGATGCCAACCCATTTCATCAGACCCTAATAGAAAAGATAATAAACGTTACACTAAAAAATTAGTAGGATTACACACATTCAAAAACATTTTAGCATTAAAATATTTACTATCATGGTTAGGGTTTTCAGGATTTCACAACACAGCAACGATCAACCCGATCAACCATTGTGATAACGAAATGTGTCCGACTTTAGAGGCCTAGTAGATATATACTTGTATATTTATGATCCATTGTTAGTAGGGACAACTGGGCCCGAAATAGGCAACATAAAGGCGCTTTTTGGCGTATTTAAACAATCAATATCTTGAATTATTGATTTTTGAAATTTTGAAGTCATTCTCCACGTTCATATGATCCGGATGCTGAACCACCAACGAAATCATCCCATTTCCTTCTCCATCTCTCTCTAAGGCGCTTCCCTGAGAGTTCCTTCCTCTCCACCACTATATTTGCCTATATCACATTTTGGATGGAAATTACTTTACTTGATTTTACATGATCAAGGTTCACAGCTTATTCAAACAAAGCTTGAGCAATAGTACAGCCTCGCCATTTTTCTGATTGTCTGCCACTACAAACAGACCCTTCGCTTACGATCCTCAGCAGCGCGTGTCCTTCAATTTTCTTTGTCCAAAGCAGACTATCATCTAGTCACATCTAGTCATCATCCATACTTGAAAACCAAAACCCAGATCTATCATCTGATATTATACACGCTTCAACACCTTTGATTTTTTTTTGACCGACCGACGTCTCTCTTTCGACCTGGGGCCTATCATTTTGACACCTGCGAGATCGGCTTTGTCTTCTATATCGCATTACAATCTGGTTGACACCGTCAGTTCACACTGCCACTGAGTTGACATACTGGTGTCATCTTCAACTTATAGATGACCAGCTTCACAATTCTCTTGAAAAGTATTTCTACGTACTGACCTTCACGACGCCACTTTCTTGCCTTCACGACCGGTTTTCACGACCTCCAAGACGGCTCTGTTGTCTTTGGTAAGCTCTACTAGGCCGACCATGATCTGGAAGGTCATGCAACATCATTGAAAATAGACATGGGTAAGTTTGAAGTTGCCGATGACAGCTTTATATATTTATGCATATTCCGCCTGTTTAATTTCTGCATCGTTTTCAGTGTATGAAGTTCATAGGCATCCCCAACCCTTGAAATTTCTCACAGGTTACCAGACTATAACCTGCGGAGTGGGTACATGTTGATACATGCATACTCGTGTGCTAATGCACCAACACATTTGTAGACTTGAGTTATAGCTCCATTTCAAAATGGGCTTTGTTCTCTATGTCCTGCCGCAGAGCTTCCAACATACACCATTAAAATTGTATTCATAACCCCAAGAATGATCTGTGGAATCAATGCGGAAGCTTTAAGGCTAAGTGGTTTGCATAAGTAATATTTATATGGATTCATGATGCAGGCTCTAGCTGGAGTGTTGCATGTACCTTAAGTAATTGAATCACCCTTTCGGAAATCTACAATTCAACGACATCAGTCTCAAGGTGGGATTGGGTTGACTTGACATGCGGCTCGGGACGCATGCGATCACTGCAAATTCAAGCCAACCTTCGGTTCTGCAACGCTTTCTGACGAAAGGTTCTGTGCTATGCCATTGATGTTTGTTACCAAAACCCGCGCGCATGAGAGCCTGGTTGTTCTAGATCCTGGCCGTGATGCGTGCGTGTCCCATGAAGTCAAAACCTTCGTGTTCAATACGGCCCCCGCTAACATGTATTATCATCATCAGCTCTTCCGAAGATGCCGTCTAACTCCTTATCAGAACCTTTCAAATTTGAACCACATCCAGTGACCAGACTGGAAGAGGAAGATGAGCCAGAGTCTGAACACGATCGGATATTAGGTCCTGATCAGACGTCCGGGTATGAAACAGCTTCCGCAATTCCGCCTTTACATAGTCAGATCCTGCCTCAAATAAACTCACATGAGACGCAGCAAATTCCGCCGCATCGATTATATTCACAATCCTTTTCTCATGCATCAAGTCCGCATAGAAATATGTCCGACCGTCCTCGACGTTTGCACAGTCGAAGTCAGAGTTGCAGCCCCCACCCAGCTCCCGCCCCCGGTCGATATCATCCCTCCGGTTCTCCCACAGCATCTACTGCAGCGCTGACCGAAGCATTTGCCTCATTTTCCTTCGATATTGAGCCCAAATCCTTGCCATCTATGCCGGAGTCAACCTCCGGCATGTTGGGTTCCGCTACAGTCTCAATCACCGAACCAGTTGCAGCATCTGCAACTCCAACAGCCATTACAATTGCAACTCTAGCGGGAGCTCTGCAAGTTGGCGCTCAAGCTCACTGGGGCTCGGACCTTGTACCAAACATTGAGAACCCAGCGCAACTGTCATCGCTATCCGCTGCTCCAGATGTAGCTTCCGCTTCAAATCCAACCGCCCTGTCACCACTACAGCCCACATCCCAGTCACTACTGCGACACCAAACCTCGTCCCTGGCACCCGCCTCGCCAACTGCAGAACAATCCTCACCTCCACCGTCATCTGGTGATTCCTCCAGTACCAACAACCTGAACAACCTGAACGACAACAGCACCCTTGCCGTTGCAGCTGCCACATCTTCGACTGACAACTCTCTTCCATATCCTCAACACCAAGTGCTCCAAAGTGAACCATTATCATCTCCTATCTCATTGCGACCATCCGCCAGATCTGCCTCTGCTTCACATAGTCATAGCTACTCAAATTCACGTTCACATTCTCGACATTCTTCACTCGATAATTCGCTATTACCTCAATACGCACAGCCATATTCGCACACACAAAATCGATCCATCGATAGTGTCTTCGGAAATATCATAAGTATCGCCAGTACTAGCAGCGGAAGTAGCGTTAGTACGCACAAAACTGCATCATCTACGGGCAGTACAGGGACTGCCAAGGCGAGTAGCGCAGGCTACGGCCACCACCGTCAAACATCCATCGTCAATGGAATTCAGCACTCGCGCAACGGTAGTCTTGCCAGCACATCCTCCAGTCCTCTTAGCCCACAAATAATTGCCGCAGCCGGTGCAGCCCTGATAGCCGACCGCATGGAAGAAGCACAGGCAGCTCAGGCTGCCGCTGCCGCTACCACCCCAAATATGTACCAAAACCCAATTCTTTCACCACAGGCACAGTCACGCCCCCCAACTTCAGGGAATGGGTCTTCAGTAGCGCCGTCAATGACAACCCCGATGGGAGGAAATGTAGACGGAGAAGGAAATTCAGGACTTCGCAAACCGGAACGTCGACTGAGTCTCAAATCACGACGAGATCATATATACCACCAGTCTCATTCCTCCCGACACCATGCTCAAGGGTCACAAAGCATCGGTGATCCTATGACGGAGTATGCCCGTCACGTGCTTATAACAACTGTAAGACATTTCCGACTTTACATGCACTTAAAGATGCATGATTGTAGCATGAGTCTCAGATTTCATGAGCCACTTGTCTTGTCAAATAATAGGCCTTTCATACTAACCTAATTACTCTATCTAGTTCATTCAGCACGCAGAAGCCAAACTTAATACTTGCTTGACTGATCCCAACGAACCAGAGCCCCTAATCGACCAGATTTGTGGTCCTGGGGTAGATCCAGTGTTCGATGATGCCATCAAAGCCTGCGGGCATATCGCCGCCCACCGACCAAAGCCCGTAATTGACTTTATGATGCTTTGGAGGAAGCATAAGAGCGATAGTGCTGCGGAAGCCCGAGCATATCTGCAACATGCTCGCAACGTCACCGGATCTAATGCTCCTCAGATGCATCCCGGAATGGGGATTCAACGTCGAAACACGGAACCTGTAAATCACATGTTTTCAATGGCTCTCAATGATGCCCACCATGCTGTGCCGACCCGTTATGAGTTCATCGCCCAGGCTGATAGAAAAGCCACGGTTTCCATCTACATACTGTGTCGCATACTACTCGAAATCACCAAACAAAGCTCTGTAGCTGCTATCACACCAGAAACTGAAGATAAGCTTGAAGCTATCATCTTTGGCCAACTCAAAAGTGCAGATCCGGATCAGCTTATTGCTTCGCCTTTGAAGATGGCTAACTGGAACATGTTTGCGCTTCTTTTGGGACAGATGAGCGACATAAATTTCCGGAATGTTACCAATCGTTTTTTGGCCGACATTGATAGATCTATGCGTGAGCTAGCATCCAAGAGTCCAAACTCAGCCGCAGCCAAAGATATTGAAGGGAAGATGGAGTTAGTGTTATGGGGCATGAAGTATCTCAAGATTAAGCGGAATCCGCCCGAAGCTTGGGAGCAATCGTGCGATTTTCTCATTACCATGGGCAGATTGTTCAAAGACTCTCATGGATCCAGATTAAAAACTGCGTTCTGTCAGGTCTTCGATCTGCTTATAAGGCCTATTGCGGCCTCTGCGGCTACTTCCGACTTTTCACATCCAAAATGGGGCGAGGTACTTGGATGTGTAGGCACAAGATTAGCTCAAATGCTACCAAAGCCACGACATTGGTCATCAGCATTTCCATTGACGGCCACAATGCTATGTGTGTCGCCTCCCGAAACGTTCAACTCACAATGGTCCCAATTGGTTCTGCCACTTGCTCCCAAGTTTAAAGATCGGTATACCAAGTGTATTTCTTTGCAAGTAATTTCCCGACTGGTCTGGACCTATTTATACAGATGTAATGACATCCCTACCAACATCACTCGGAGGCTTGATGAGCTCATGAAACTGGTATTGACTCCAGCAAAGCGGAGCATCATTGCATCTGATTATTTGATAACTGACCCTATAATATTGATCATTCGGATCATCGGCTACAAGATGCCCGAGCATTGCATCAAACATATAATTCTGCCTTTAGTCAGCGCAGACATCTTCCTCACTCGTAAAGACATCAAGATTGAGCAACTCGATCCTGATCGTATGGTGATAGGTATCAGAGCTTTTCTTGCCATCATCTCAGACTTGGAACAAGGTGAAGCTGGATTCCCTGAATTTCCCCACTACTATCCACCTCCGTCGGCACTCGAGAAAATTCCGACGTCACCAACGTCATCCTTCTCTGCGTCCAACCGGGCCCAGGGTCAGTATGCCCAACCGCCAGCAGCACCCAAAGCTCGCGAGGTGACCTTAATCAAACCCTTGAACGTTAAGATGTTGGAACCAAAAACCCGTGATCTCTATGTCCGGTTCTGCCACGTCCTTAGTGAAATCACCATGCTGTGTGATAACACATTTGGTGGACAAGCCGTGTTGGATGAAAAGTTCAGTAGCGCAGGGCCGAAGACACCCATGAGTGAGACCTTCAATTTTAGCCGCCGTGAGGATCATATGGCCGCAAGCGAGCAAAAGCAATCGTTTTATGAGCTTTTGCATGTATGCATACAAGCGTTACCTCGGTGCTTGTCACCTGCTACCCCCTTCAACCGAGTGGTTGGACTTCTTTGCACCGGAACAGCTCATGTAAATTCAGCAATTGCTGAAGCTTCTGCTACCTCACTCAAAACTATTGCCCAACAGTCACACGCACAGCAAGTTCGTATGAGTTTCTCTCGGTTCATCTTTAATTTTGATGATCGGTACTCTACCATGAACGACGGTGGCATGCTTGGCCCAGGCCATATTGAAAGTACACTGCGGTTATATGTGGAGCTTTTGAAGGCATGGATCGAGGAAATCAGGACCCGTATTGAAGAATACGAGCACCAAGCTGCGGAGGCCATTGCTAGTGGAGAGAACAATCCTTTAAGCCCTAACGGTGCCGATTTCAAGGGATTGCCCCCGGACCTCAACTCTGCATGGGCGGAAGTTGACACCGTAGAAAGCCATGGTTTGTTCTTCCTATCTTCGCAATCTCGACGTGTCCGGAACTTTGCCATAACGGTCTTGAAATTGATCAAGGAATTCGATGCTGTTCTGGGCAAGGTTGATACAAAACTTAGTCAAGATGAGGAGCGAGGCTCTTCACGACTCATTGACATTATGGAACGCTATGCCGATGACATCATGAGCTTGGATCTGGATAGCCTTTCTGTGGCCGAAAGAAGTCGGCTGCAACGGGGTAAGCAGAGTGGTAGTAGTTACTCTGCCCTATTAGAGCTATGTACATCGGATGACCATGCAGTGTACGATTCTCAGTTATGGGTCAAAGTGTTCCCTAATCTTATCCGCATTATCAATGAAAAATGTCCTCTCACTGTCATTATTGGTAGTGATGTCATATTCAATCGTATTACCCAGATGTATCCCATCATTTGTGAGATGGCAGAGCCTCCACGCATGCCGTATTCTGGCGGCAGTACTGATCTGGGTAACTCTAGGACATTTGGAGGTCCAACTGGTCCCATCTCAGCACGCACTCCTCAAGGATCACAGGACAGCACGATTGAGCAATGGAAGTTGTTCTTGATCTTTGCCTGTACAACTATGAGTGACACTGAAACAGCTTCGTCTACCGCGACCTTTCACACTTACGGACCATCCCAACAGGGGCAAGGAAGTCAAGGGTCTAGTCTCAGTCACAGCCATGTCCGCAAAGGGTCAGCATCCACCCAGAACACTAGTTCCAGCGGCCCGGCAGGATCTGCGAATAAGAACAAGCAGGACTCTGTGTTCAATGCTCGTAACCTCTTCAGGTACCTCCTGCCACTGTTGAGTGCCACATCGGACCGCGTCAAAGAGTCAGTGGTTGTTTCAATCGGTAACATCAACATCAATTTATACCGCCGTCTCTTGGAGGTCCTAGAGAGTTCCGTCAAACAGTGCAATGAAGATGCACGAGCTAGGATCCACAATCGTACCAACAATGCTACTCGGCGGAATCCCAAGATTGACTTGCTTCGGACGTCAGTCACGCATGTTTACCGGTTAACAGCCCATTTTCTGGGAACTGAGTACGCTGCTTATACTGACGAAAAGATAATTGAGAATCTCGTGGCCTATACGAAGGAGCTGAAGCTGTTCTTGATGGACGGAGAGGTTCAGTTGGATTGGTCTTTCCTGACCCTGCGCCAGCATTACTGTGGCCTGATGGAGGACTTGTTTGCGTGTATCAACCGGACTCCCGATCCTTCTCGGTGGATGACATTCGAAACACGCAAGTCGGCATTCCTTTTGATGGAAGATTGGTGTGGCTGCTCGCCAAACCAAGTCCAGATCAAAGTTCGTGAGGAAGAGATGCAGCGGATGCTTATCTCCAAGAAGTTGCCCCAGGAACAACCAGCTTTTAGATCTGCTTTGGAACATGAAAAGCGGAATCTTCGCTACTCTGCTTTGAATGCCATGGCTTCACTTTGTGCTGGGCCAATTAGTATCACCACTGAGGGCGGTGCTGTTCTGCAGTTCCATCCTCCACGCCTCATGGCTTGGATCGATGCCGTATTCAATTCTGGTAGTGATCGGACGAATGCCATCGGTCGTCGGGCTCTCGGCAACTTGATCAAACACAACGCGGAGTTCCCCTCTCTTCTTGAACACTGCATCTCTCGCTGCTATCTGATCGACCACGTCAAGGTTCTGGAGTGCTACTTCACAGTCATTACAGAAGTGCTGCTTGATACTCCTGACTATCCACACAAGACTTACAAGGTGCTTATGCTTTGTCTCTGGACCCTTGGTCATGAACAGGCTAGTATCCGATCTCGTGCTGTGGACCTCTTGCGTCTATTCCAACCCCGTGACAATGAGTCTGGTACCGACGAGACCACTCTGCCTGTTGACACTGATGCAGTGTCTCTGCCCACAACCGCCGTGGATGCACCGTCGACCGAGTATGACTACAGCGTTATCAACATTGCTGATTGTACCCCGGCCGTCTACAAGCAGGCTCAGCAGAAGATTAGCAGTCGTCTTGCTCACACCCATTCTGAGTTGGCAGTGCAAGTCTTCTCCGATTTCGCACTTGTCTTTAAAGAGATGACTACTCCGGAACAGCAAAGAAGCCTAGTCGCAGTCGTCATTCCCTGGCTTTCTGTTATTGAACTTACCGACGAGGCTGCGGGTGGCCCATCGCCGGCTTCCTATGTCGTTCTGGCTAACTTGATGGAAATAACGGTGCGGGCTGGTGACCTACTGGAAGATGATGTGCGTGCTCTTTGGCTGGCCTTGGTTTCGGGCCTTTCTGCGAATACCAACTCCATTGTCATTCTTAATTTTGTAATGTCGTTGTGTCTTGAACGTGGCGAACAGAACTTCGTCAAGTATGTCAAGCAAATTGTGATCTTCCTCGCCACTCCGGGCAACTCTATCGAATTTCTCTTGCAGTACATCACGCCCAAGTCCATGGTCCCTGGTGAGAAGCGTTTCTCAGCCATGCCGCCAACCATTTCAGACATTGAGCTATTCCCATATTGTGCTGAATTGAGCGAGGTTCTTCCAGTCGGCAACAAGCAAGCGGGATTTTCTCTTGGGCAGCTCTCGCCGATTCTACTCACCGATCTCATAGTATCTGGCGTGTGTTTAGCGTCAGAGCATATCCCAGTTCTTTTGCAAGTTGTCACTGTTCTTTGGGATCACTACACTCCAGTTGTTCAAGAACATGCCCGCCGCATGTTGGTACACCTCGTCCATGCTGTGGTCCTGGCTCCTTATGGCTCTTCACTCTCGACCCCCATGAGAGCCTCTGCCGCTGCTTTGATCTCAGACATTCGCAGTAATAATACATCAGTTGTCTGGGCATATGAGGACAACAATGGCAACGGTCGTGATGGGACTCATAACGTTCCCCCGTCAATGGAAGATCTGGCTGCCTACATAGTCCCCATCTTCGAAGTTGCTTTCCCGGGAGTTAAAGATTCCTGGGCCAGGCTATCATTGAAATGGGCCACCTCATGTCCTGTTCGGCATCTGGCTTGCAGGTCTTTCCAGATATTCCGGTGTATCTTCACTGGTCTGGATGCTGGCATGCTTGCTGATATGCTCGCTCGTCTGTCCAACACAGCAGCCGATGATGATGCTGAAATTCAGACTTTTGCGATGGAAATTTTAACTACGCTGACCGCTCTGATCACCAAGCTCAACACTGAAGACCTTCTAGGATTACCCCAACTATTCTGGACTACATGTGCCTGTCTGGAGAGTATTAATGAAGCCGAGTTCCGTGAAGCATTGGCTATATTGAAACAGTATATTGTCAAGGTTGACCTGACTAGTTCCTCTGTTCATAGCATGATGCTCGATGGTCGCCCCGAAAAGTGGGATGGTGCTTTTGATGGACTTGCTCCATTGCTCTACAAGGGCTTCCGGTCTTCAACCTGCATGATGCAGACTCTGGCTATTCTCAACGATCTTGTGGCATTGCCCTCTGGCCCTCTTGTTGGCGATGACTCTCGTTTGTTCTATTTTGTTCTTGGTAGTTTGCCGCGTCTGCTTCATATCCTCGATGAACGCGAGCCCGGATCTCCTATGAATCTGGAGCCCGACGTGAACTCGGCCGTTGATACCATCATTGCCTCAGCTGAAGATGCTGGTCATCTTGCGCTTTCAGCCTCACTTCACGCGTACATTGCTGGGACTTATCCTTCAGCGAACAATTTCCTTTCTTCGATATATCCTGCCTTGGCTGATGCATTCCTGCCAGCCTTGGACTTTGAGATTGTGGTGGTTCTGATGGGCATGTTAACCAATGCTCTGCCGTGGGTCAAGTTGAAAACTGTCGACATATTATGTGTGGTTCTCTCGTCAGTCGATCTTCGCAAACCTGAGATTGCTAGTCATGGACCGGATCTGGTCTCTCCAGTTCTTCGTCTACTACAAACCGAGTACTGTATGGATGCTTTGCGTGTCATTGATCATAGCATGGCCTTGACCATGGCTAATCAGCAACCTGGGTGCTTGGACAAGGCTCATCTAAGAATGTCCATGGTCCATCCTGGGGGTGCTCGTGGTCCGACTGGTCGTGAATACGCTCGTACGCCGTCACTTTTCGGTATCCCGGATGCCGCCGGCTGGGCCATCCCTGTCCCTGCTAAACGTGCTGAGACGACCCGGTCAAACATCCATTCGGTCTTTTACACTTGCCAAGCTGCTGCAGACGCACAGTCGACTTCATCGCAACCAACGTCCGTGCAGCAACTTCCACCTACCTCCAATGTGTCTTTTGCAGCCGATGAGTTTGCCTACGGCTTCTTCAGTCCTCCTCCGGATCGTACTGGTACCATGCTTTCTGAGGATGGCGGTGGCCATGCCGGATCAGTCATGGGTGATCTGGTTACTAAGTTGGATTCTTTGGACGACTTCTTCGAGGATATGGACACTAGCCCTCATATTAGCATGCCCGGAGATGAGCCTGTGCCTGCGGGTGCTCAACTTTATGAAGAGACAGTACTTCCTATGATGCAGGCATCTCGTAATGGCTCCTCTTTTGCCGGTGGTTTCGCTGTTGGGGCCATGACTCCAGGAGCTTTCGCTCCCATCGCCCCTTTGTCTATGCAGCAACCTCAACACCAGAGACCCGGCACAGCTGGTGGCCTTATGCCCAGTAGCCACCACGGCCCTGGCCATAGTAATGGGCACGGTCATTTTGCCGCTCACACTCGGAGTGTGACATCACCCAGCGCGGCAGCTGGTCTTCATCCCAGCATCTCGATGCTTCATGAAGTCACTAGTGACGAAGAAGGAGGATTTGTCTCTGAACCCGATGACGAACGTGGGCGTAGACCGTTCATTGTGTCACCCACTTCACATCCTGGTGGCTCTTCAGTCTCGGTTGGGCCCCCGGCCACTCGTATGCCTGGTCATCGGGGGATGGGACGTCCTGCTCTTCGTCGTGCTCATCCAAGTTTGGGCAGCCGTAGCGATGTCTTTATGCGCAGTCCGCCGCCACCGGCTGTTCCGCCATTGCCATTACCTAGCGGGTTCATGGCGACAAACAAAGGACACGAAGGCCGCAAGATGTCGACAGCATCAACCCACTTCCCTCCGAAAAACGTGCAAAGTCCCAAGGGGTTGGAATGGCCTGTATCCGGAGCCTTGACAGGGCTAGAGGATAATGTGCTCTAATCGGTGAGGTGATGGTCAGGATAATTATCACGCATGGTGTTTTCTTTTCTTTTCTTTCTATTCGCTCCTTTAGTGGATTTATGACGTAATGATCAACCATGTATTGTATTCTTTACTATCTGTCATGTCGTCATGATGTTGATTTGAGTTACTTGGATTTAATTCTGGCGTTTTGGATTTAGCCAACATACAATATACTTTAGACTTTGCCTTTTTGTTCTGCAGACATTCACTTGCTTTCTTTTGTGGTCTACGGCATAATCACTGCATGTATGTACTCACAATGAAATCACACTTACGCTCACTGAACCCACTGAGACCATGTTAGCATATATGAAGGAACCAGAATTCATTGATGCGGCAAAAGGTGAGACCAACTCTATGTACACTGACGTACCGCATGTTTAGTAACGGTGACGAGTAGAGTAGTCCTTGGGACTAACGACAAGACCGCGACCCTTCTTGGCTCCGCGGTAGACGGTCTCGAGGATATCGATGAGTTCTTGCTTGTCTTCAAGAACCCAATTCAACTTGTTGTTGTTACCCGTGCCAAAATCGCAAAGCATGTGCTTATTACGGAAAAAGACTGTCATCCATGTCAGTTCTCATCCTCCTCCATCATAATTCTGGAGTAAAAAGTGCAAAATTAAGGGAGGAAAAAAAGAAAAACACTTACACATGATGGTACACGGATCGTACAATTCGTACATTTGATTGAAGTCGGGGACCTGGTCGATGTCACAGACATAGATGACGGCAAAATTGCGGACTTTGTCGGCGATTTTGTAGAGGATTTCGTCTTGCCGCATGCAGTCAGTGTCGTGGTCGCGGCCGAAGCGGATGACAACGAGGCGTTCTTCTTCGGAGAGGATGGCTTGGTCGACGTGCCAGGCGGTGTTGAGATGGGGGATGACGACGGAACCCATTGTGGGTGAGTGTGTTGTGCGTGTTTAATGGTAGGTTGGATTGGAATGGGTTTCAGTTTTGAGGGATGGTCAGTCTGATGAGGATGATGTTAATGATGGTGTTGAGATGATGATGACGGGGTGAATTTGGGATGGATAATTCCAGATGGTGGTGTCAGACTACGATTGCCGCCTACAAACATACAAGGTTTGCGACAAGCGCCCCTGCCAGCGATAATGTTTGACGCAACAAGCGCAGTGGCTCAAACCCAGAATATGATTAACCCTATTTCAATCCATCTATCGATTTAGCTACCAGAGCTCTTAGGCCAAACTTCGAGCAAAGTGAACACATAAACCTCTAGGATATTTGAAAAGCACAGACATCGCCGACCAGGACATGTGAACAATGGTTGCAGAAAAGACGACAAAATTGGCCAAGAATGCTACGCCATGTAGTGTTTTATGCGGTGACTGGAGACAGATTGTATTATGTCAGAAGGAAATAAAAATGAAGTATACTGGAAACCCAACAAGACAATTTCATGTCGGATGATTGCAGCGCATTGAGGGTAGCTACTTGCTGCTAATGTTGGCTGCGTGCGGGCCGGGATTACTGCAGGTGTTACTGAGTTGTAAGGGACACTGTTTCTTTTTAAGTTTTGGAGTGGGTGCGGGAAAAAAAATGATGACAGGGACGATTTAACCACATTGCTTCTTTGAGATTCTGTAAGAGGTGGCTAATTGAATTTGCTGTTTACCGGTATCTTTTTGGGGATTTTACTTCTCTTTATAACCCTTTTCCCTCGTCATCTGTCTGTATTTGCTTTTGGCGTCTTTGGTACATAAGTTATCAGTTAACTGAATCCGGAGAAGAAGATAAAGGTATGTAAATCATCCAAGTCAACACAGCACAAGTCCATTTCATTCGCTGAGAATCTAACCAATCCGGGCTAGAAATCAATTAAGAATCAGCGACTTTAATTTGTTTCGACATTCCCCACAACTTTATCCACAACGCAACTCATCTTTTATAACTCCCGCCAAACCTCTTACTCTTCCACATCGACTTCAGGAAGATCGGTCCAGCTCAATTATTCCAACTATTTTCTAGACGTTTACCGTCAGTTCCCATCGACTCGACCATCACAATTCCCCAATCGACATAGTGTAGAATCACAAGCAGCCCACATCGAGTGACGACTTGCTCACAATGACTGCATTCGAAGAAGGCTCCGGCCTCTACTCTCCTGCAGCCCTAGAGACGGCTGCGTCTCCAGCTGCTTCTCCTGCCGAGAACCCCGATGCTGCCACTTCTACTCCTGCCCCTACTGAACAATCGGCCCCCGCTCCCTCTGAGCCTTCCCTGGCTGCTGTCGAGCCCACTGCGTCTCCGACTGCTGACGGTGAAGCCGCCCCCCAACCCGCAGCTGCAGGTCCTGCTCCTCCACCCGGCGCCCAGAGAATCGCTATCCCCGTTGGTCCCAATGGACCGACGCCTGAGCAGTTGGCGCAGATTCAGCAGAAGTTGCAGGAGGAGGCTGCTCAGCACGGCATGACTGTTACCCAGTATGTCGATACGATGCGTCGTCAGCAGGAGATGGCAATGGCGCGCATGAAGGCTGCCCAAGAGCAAATCATGGCTCAGAACGGTGGTACCATGCCTTTGGGTCCTGATGGTCAGCCGATCAAGATTGGTATGACTCCTCAGGGCCAGCCTATCCCCATCGTCATTGGCCCCAATGGCCAGCCTATTCCGGTTGGCATTGGCCCTAATGGCCAAGTATTCCCTCTGCGTCCTCCTGGTGCTCCCGGCTCTGCGGCCGGTGGTTCTTCCGGTGAGAATCCCAGTGTCGAAGAGCTGGAGGAGCGCAAGCGGATGATCCAAGAGCAGATGAGAGCACAAATTGAAGCGCAGCAAAAGGCTGCCTTTAAGGCTCTCACTCCCGAGCAACAGGAAGCTGCCAAGCAACAAATAGCACAGCAGAAGGCAGCATTCGAAGCCATGACACCTGAGCAGAAAGAGGAGTTTAAACAGCAGGTCATCCAGAGACAGGCTGCGATGAGAGCTGTCGCTATGCAACAAGAGGTCGCTCAGAGAGGCAGTCCGATGCCGGGACAGCCTCAGGAGATTCGTCCCGGCCCTCCCAACCCAGTTGCCCTGGCTCTCATGGCCTTCCTTCGTAGCCAGGACCTCAAACCCAGAACTGTCATTTTGAACGACACTCGCAAGGAGATGTTCAAAGGTAAGTTTGCATCGAAATGTCTACATTTATATTTTAGGTCTCAGTTATTAACATTTTTTCCTCTAGTCAAGCGTGCCCTTCGGGCACTCCAGAGTCCCGCCTACGAAAAGGCCCGCAAGAAGAACCCCACGCTTCCCGAGATCACTGACCGTGCCTCTCTCGAGAACACTTTCAAGCTTCTGCCCATGTCTATGCTTGCGCTTCGCGTTGAGAAGCAAGATCCCCACGCTGGCCACAATCACGGACCTGGCGGCCATGTTGGCAAGAAGACGAAACGCATCAAGGGGCTGTGGACCGTCGGTATTATTAAGCAGCAGGATGCCGCTGATGACATGTACTACATTTGGATGACTGAGGGTTCTCAAGTCAAGACCCGCTTGTATGCAGTTTTGGCTCTGGTTCTGATCTTCCTTGTCGTTTGTTACCCTCTGTGGCCCCTCAAGCTTCGCCAAGGTGTTTACTACCTCAGCTGGGGCTTCTTGGGATTGTTAGCCTTGTTCTTTGCTATGGCCATCTTCAGAGTCATTCTGTTCTGCATCACATACATGGTTGTTCCTCCCGGTCTTTGGCTGTACCCCAACCTTTGGGAGGATGTGTCCTTTATGGATTCTTTCCGTCCCGTTTGGGCGTGGCACGACGTAAGATTTCACTATTCAACCTATTTGTAATCATGCTGCGACTTGACTAACATCATATTTATAGCCCAACCCCAAGAAGAGAAAGAGCAAGAAGAACAAGAATGTTGCTGCTATCAACGCCCAGTTCAGTGCTTCTCAGGGTCTTCCTCCCGCCCCTGAAGCTACCACCACTGCTACGGATACCCAGATCAATACCGAGTCTGGGATGACTCAAAGAACGGCGTACGCTGCTCCTAACGTGGAGGAGGTTAACGAGTAAAAGGTCAAGAGTATTAAGTACGTGGTTGGCAGGAGAGCGTGGCCGACGGAGTATCTCTGATTCTGGGTGGTAGACGTTATTTAGGTCTTACTGGGTTTGTCATTTTTTGTTCTCTTTATTGTTTTGGGTGTTTTGGGTTTTGCATTTTGAAGGGTTCTGCTTGCTTTGCTTCACGACCGGGGGGCATTGGGTGTCGTCTGTAGCTCTAGCCACATAGATTTCGTATCTGAATTCTTCTTTTTTTCTATCATTCGCCGCCTGGCCTTGTTTGTGTCTTTGCTATTGATACAGTGGTAGTGACGAGTCTGTGATCATACCATCGGCAAACTTTGCTATACAAAGTCACCGTCTTTTCTCGTTTAGTTTTGTTGGCTTGTGGGCAACTGCCTGTAATACATGGCCTTCCCTCGTAACCCTCCATTCGGACTCACATTGAAATCCGGAACCACCCCTGCCTTCGTCCATCCCAACCGCCCAAACACCTCCTCTGACGGACTGCCCGCCTCGGTTTCGAGATACTTGCTTCTGTCAATAACCATCCACACGCATGCGCTCACATACACACACTAGCTTACACCTCCCTCTTCACTTGCAGCCGCCCTCTTCGTCCCCACCTACCCACCTGCTCATCACGAATCTCCCACATCCCCTTTCGACAAATCTCTACGTTTTTTTTGACAAACTGCACTTACCAGTAAAGCCCGATTCCGTTTGCGCGCCTCCTCTTCCAGGGCGTCCATTAGTAACCGGGCGCCGCCGCGCCGCCGGTACTTGGGGTGGACCATGAGCATTTCGACTTCCCCTCTACAAACGGCCGTTTCTGTTGCAGGCATCAAGAGAATGACGACGCCCATTAGTTCTTCGGTTGGCGGACCCACAAGATACGGGGATGGCACGGCAGTGGCGGTCGTATTAGCCGTAGATGTAGTCGTAGTTGTCGTAGTTGTCATAGTAATGGTGGTGCTGGCAGCGGATTCAAAGAGGAGGAACATGACGCGATGGGAGGTGGTGATTTCGGTGATGCGGTCTTTCCACCAGGTTAGTAGTTTGTGGTGGGAGAGCGGGGGGAGAAAGGTGGCGGGGAGATGGTCGCTAGTTATGGTGCTGGCGTGAAGGGCAGCGAGGTAGGGGATGAGGCGGGTGTCGGTGGGGGGGTTGAAGGGGCGAATGGTGGGGGGCATGGTGATATGGTGGTTGTGCTGGCGTTGGGTGGGTTCGATTAAGGAGTGGTGATGACGACAGAATATAGCGATATATATTTTGTAGCTGTGATAAGATTCTATTGGTTTTTTGCGCCTATGACAACATTTGAGATGAAGATAGTGGGTCCCGGTTAGGGCATGTCAAGATTAGGGTCCACGTTTGAGGTTCGTTGGCACTTCTGTCTCCCTCCCCAAGATTCCGAGGAACTACATCATTTCTGAATAGACAAGATCTTGGTCTGACTTTCTCTGTATCCCGATATTAACTTGACTTGGTGCTTCATTCCCCCAGAGGCCTCCATGCCACACGAAATTTGCTACCATGTCCCTCGCACCCATACATCATCATCATGCAACACTCGATTCCCCTCAAGATCTCATCACGAACTGAATATTTTACTCTAACAGATCCCCATGGCTACTAAAACCTTTGAGAACCACAACAATAATTGTGACAAAGACATTCCCAGCTGAATCACTGTTCCCCCTCTTCATCCCCAGCCCCCACCGAACCCCGCTAACCTAATCTGATCATGGCCCCGCTTGAATAAAGTAATTGATCGCTTTCGTCAAACGCCAGCGGTTCCGGGGTTTCACGATGTAAGCTTGTATATGTTTAGTCCAATTGTGTTAAGCAGTAAACCCCCCTTCTGGGGCCCTTCACCCAGCGTTTCCGCGGCATCAAAAATGCCCGTAAAGAAACATCATCTTGCCCAGCATCGAACCGCATGAAAACGCATAAACAACCAACAGCATCTTCTGTTTCGTATCCAGTGTACTGGCATATGTAAAAGGTCGCCTCGACTATCAAAAGACAAGGAGGCGAAACTTTGATTTCTCGGAAGGCGGAGCGATTGGTTGTTGTCGTTGCTGTTAGTGGTGATTGGTACCTTGGGTGGCCGTGAGGCTGAGTGGGATTGTTACATGATGGGAGCTGTAGGACTGAAGGGGAAATACGGGCATGTGCTTAAGTGGAAGAGGGGCCTCTTCTTGTGAATATATAAACAAGAAACGTCCGCTGCTATGACTGAGTTCGTGATTTCTACGAGTCTGTCTGCTTTTTTGCTTCTTATTTTGTGGTCCGTTTTGTTTGTTTGCAACCACCGGAAAAGGGCAAGTACCTTTTTTTATGATTCTCATAAAGTTTTGGAAGGTACCAATTTTGTCAAGGCTTCACGTGAAGCTTTGAATATATCGTGACATTTTTTGGCCTGGTGTCAATAACAAGACAGTATTGATAAACTCAAGCCACATCAGCCACTATGCACTCTCTTTTCCTTAAGGCCGAGAAGGCCCTGAGCAATGCCATGGGAGAGGAGAAACACTCGCACACTACCAATGGCTATGACTGCACTTCTCTCCACCCCGAGCCCCACCGGGACCACCGTTTCCAGTCGTTTGTTGCCCCGTCATCCGGCAATGTCAAGTGGTTCGTTGACGGAGCTTCTTACTTCTGGGCTTTGTCCGAGGGAATCGCCCGTGAGTAAAACCCCTCCAAGACAGACAAACTCAGCGCAGCTTCTAACCCTTATCACAGAGGCCAAGGAAACCATCCATATTCTGGACTGGTGGCTCAGCCCCGAACTCTACCTTCGGCGACCTCCCAGCCAAAATGAGCAGTACAGGCTCGACAACATGCTCAAGGCGGCCGCCGAACGCGGCGTCAAGGTCAATGTGATTGTCTACAAGGAGGTTGAGGCGGCTCTCACCCTGGACTCTAACTACACCCGTCGCCACCTCGAGAGCCTCCACCCCAACATCTCCGTCTTCCGTCACCCCGATCACACACCCACGGGTTACGACATCAAGAACAATGTTGAGAATGCATTCAAAGGTGTCAGCCTTGACGCAGCGGGGCTTCAGAAGTTTTCGAGCAATGCGATCAAGGATATCTACGGGACCAACGAAGACATCGTTTTGTACTGGGCGCATCATGAGAAGATGTGCTTGATTGATAACCGGATGGCGTTTATGGGTGGTCTGGATGCTTGCTACGGGAGGTGGGATACCTCGGATCACCCGATTGCTGATGCTCACCCCGAGAACCTCGATATCATCTTCCCGGGACAGGATTACAACAATGCCAGAGTCTTCGACTTTGCTGATGTCAAGAATTGGGAGCAGAACAAGCTGGACCGGAGCCAGTTTTCCCGCATGGGCTGGAGTGATGTGAGTATCTGCATGGTTGGCCCCATCACCAACAGTCTCAAGCAGCATTTTACCGAGCGGTGGAACTACTTGTTTGATGACAAGTACAATATTAAAAACCCCGGAAAGTATGCGAGACTTGGCGATGGGCCTTCGGGGGCAAGCGATGAGGAGCATCACGTTAGCAGAGTGTTGCACCATGGATTCAACAAGATGCATTCCAGGTTCAACAGGCTTGGTGTGCGGGATAATGAGGCTGGTGATGAGCCACGTGGTGAGCCACATGGTGAGGAAGAGCACCAAGAGAACCAGACTCGTATCCAGTTGTTAAGAAGGCAAGTACATATTCAAAACCAACAAGAAAGACGATCACGCAAATACTGACTCTGCAACAGTGCGTCCAAGTGGTCTCATGGCTGCTACCTCGAGCACTCCATTGCCAATGCCTATATCGAAACCATCAGGAATGCCAAACATTTCATCTACATGGAAAACCAGTTCTTCATCACCGCCACCAACGACGCCCAACACCCCGTCAGAAACAAACTTGGTGCGGCTATGGTTGACCGCATTGTCCGTGCCCACAAATCTGGCGAACAATTCTTCATCATTGTCGTCATGCCTGCCGTTCCCGCTTTTGCCGGCGATCTCAAGTCCGATGATGTCCTTGGCACCCGTGCTATCATGGAGTTCCAGTACAACTCAATCTCCCGTGGCGGTCATTCCATCATGGAGGAGGCTCGGAAGCGCGGCGTTGAGGACCCGAGCAAGTATATTCAGTTCTACAACCTACGTAACTTTGATCGGATCAATGTTTCGCAGGGCATGAAGCAGGCTGAGCAGGATAGCAGTATCTGCTACGAAGATACCCGTCGTGAACACGATGACCTTGTTGGTGTTGGCTATGATGATGAAGGCGAAGGAACATATGGCCGCTCGCAATATTACCGGTACCAGCAAGCTACTGAAGGCAAAGAAAACAACTGGGACACCATTTCCTCCTGCTACATGGACACGCAGACTGTGCTGAACGACATTCCTTGGAATGGCAACCCTGAAGATGAAATTGACGCCTTTGTTTCTGAGGAACTCTACGTTCACAGCAAGATTCTCATCGCCGACGACCGTATCGTCATTTGTGGCTCTGCTAATCTCAATGACCGCTCGCAGCTCGGTAATCACGACTCGGAAATTGCCGTCTACATCGAGGATTCCACTCCCGTCGAGTCCACAATGAACGGCGAATGCTACATTGCCTCTCGCTTCGCTGCTTCCCTCAGACGCTACCTATTCCGCAAGCACCTTGGCCTGCTGCCCCCTCAACACCACGCCAAACCCACGGACAACTGGCACCCCATCGACCGAGGCCTCAACACCTACGACTTTGGCAGCGCCGCCGACTCCCTCGTCACCGACCCCATCTCCCACAACTTCCGCAACCTCTGGCGCAACACGGCCCGCTCCAACACAGAAATCTTCACCAAAGTCTTTCACAACGTGCCTAACGACCGCGTGCGCACCTGGAAAGACTATGAAGAGTTCTTCTCCAGACACTTCCGCATGCCGTCGGGCGACGCGGAAAAGGATGAAAAGGCGGAAGAGAAGAGCGAGGAGAAGGAGGACGGAAAGGTGGATTATGGGCATGTAGTGAAGAGTGAGTTCCCGGGGGGTGTCGGGGAGGTGAAGGAGTGGTTGGGGAGGGTGAGAGGTACGTTGGTAGAGATGCCGTTGGACTTTTTGGTGGATGTGGATGATATTGCGATTGAGGGTTTGACATTGAATGCGATGACGGATGAGTTGTATACTTAGAAGGGGAATCTTGAAAGAGATAGGTTGTGATCTAGGGAAAAGAAATGTTTAAGATAGGTCAAGACAGACGTGTGATGTAGAGCTTTCAATACCCATTGAAACGAAGCTAATCCGACTATTGACTCTATACACCAAGAATATACAACGAACCTAAGCATAACCATAAACGACAAATATGTAGTAGAAACGGCCTCCAGAAGAAAAGACACCCTTTGACCACATCGCACCAGAAATTAAGCAGGAAAAAGAACAACCCCTTTGTCTATGCAATGCATTATGTCATAACCCACACGACCCTCTCTATTCCATACAATATCTCTACCATGATTACCAATCATCGCCATCTTTCTACAATATATTCCCCCATAAGACTCCTGGCACCCTCTTAATCCTGCTTCCCACCCGCATTCGCGCCACCCCCCAACAACTGATCCACTCTAATCTTCCCCGCCTCCGCCGCCAATGACAGCGATCTCGCGCGGGATCCAACGCCCCAGTTGCGCCCCCGCAGCCACGCGACGCCACCCACGATGGAGGTAAAGAAGGCGAAGAGGCAGAGGTAAGGGTGTTCACTGGTGGTGAGTTTGAGTTGGTAAAAGATCTTCTGGACGTTGCCGACGGTGTATTTGGGGGAGATGAGCGGGGGTGACGAAGTGACCTTGGAGATGGTCTCGAGGATGGAGGTACGGGAAGGGACAATATTGTTGCCCGTAATGGTGGTGTCCCAGTAGCGGCGGTTCTATCCAAATGTGTTAGAAAAAGTAGAATTAGCGGTGGACATGGGTAGATTTTGTCACTTACATCTTCGTCGTTGATAACCACACGGTCACCATTCTTGATGTCGATACCATAAGTGGTCCGCAACCATCTCTGCCAGAAGATGCTATCAACCCAGGCAAAAGTAACCTGCTTGCGGCTCGACATATCCATGTTAATCCGGATGTTCTTAGCGTTTCTCAAGGCCCGCTGATCACCCCTGTCCTCGGCCTCTTCAATCCGCAACTGCTTTGCATCACGCAGCTCCTGTCTCTCAAGCTGGAACAACTGGATCTGCTTCTCCATCCATTCGTTGGCAGCAGACTTCATCTCACGAAGCGCTCCCATGAAAGTCTCTTGATCCTCACGGTTCAACACACCAAGAACAACAATCTTGCCATCCATAATCTCGCGGGCGTTCGAGGCGGTCAACTCGGGGACAATCGGGAGCCAGACCGACTTCATCCAGTTGAGGATACCACGGGTGTCGCGCATCTCTGCAGGAGTCAGAGGAGTAAAGTATGTGGGGTGGCCCTCACGAGAGACAATCAGACGAGGCCAAGTGGTGATCTTGAAGCGCTTGTACATCTCGGGGTCCTGAGTCTTGACAATGCGAGCCCGGTTGATCAAGCTAAGGGGCAGGCGGTTTAGGGCCATGAAGTCCTCGCTAGTGGTGGCAAAGTCGTAGAAGTAGATAAAGATAACATCCTCCTTCTTCTCCATAGCTTCAAAGGCGACCAGGTCAACATCAGGAACACCGTTGGCAGCCTCCAGGGCCCGCTCGGCGTACTGCATAAGATCGCCGAAGCCACGGAGACCGTCATACTCAACACGCTCGCCGCCCTTGAAGAAAAGCATGGTGGGGTAGCCACTGAGCTTAGCATCAGCGCAAAGACGAGCCTCCTTGTCACAGTTGACCTCGCCAATGTTCAGACGACCCTTCATCTCCTTGGCAAGTTGCATCCAGTTGGGAGCCATGGCCTGGCAGTGATGGCACCAGGGAGCGTAGAACTTGATGAACCAAGGGTCACCAGTAGCAACAACCTGCTGCATAAAAGTATCGGCAGTCAAAGAGATAGAAAGACCATTGTGGTTGGGCAGAGGTCCGGTTGGTGAGGGAGCGGCAGCGGCAGCGGCAGCAGCTACAGGCTTGGTGGGCGGCTTCTTAGTAGCGTCAACAGCCTTGGCATCCTTCTCGTTAACGGCAGCAGCAGCCGGCTTAGCATCGGCCTTGGAGTCGGCACCAGCAGCAACACCAGCAATAGGCTTAGCTTCCTTGATAGCCTCCTTGATATCGGTAGAATCCTTGACAAGCTCAGTCTTGACGTCGCTGTGAGCAGCAACGTAATCGGGAGACTGAGTGGCACCGGCCTCGGGAAGATTCAGTGTAGTGGGCCGAGAGGCGGGGAAAGCCTCCAAGACGGCATTCTCGATATGTGAGCTGAGGAAGGTGATGTTCTTGACACCCTTCATCTTGGTATCGATCTTGCCATCCTTGAAGAGTATGGTTATGGGGTAAGACGTGATTTCCTTGGCGGCGCATAGATCGAAGTGGGCGACACAGTTAATGCTGGCGAACTTGAAGTCGTAGACTTCGGGAAAGTATTTGGTTGGATACTTGGTGTCCTTCATCGTTGAGTAGAACTCGTAGGTAGTTTGGTAGGTCGGGGCATAGTCCATGCAGTGATGGCAGTACGGACTGTGGACAAAGACATGGCGGTCAGTAATTAAGTATATGATAATACATGACAATCCGGAACCCACCTGTAGTGTTTTATCATTATAAACTTGTGCGCCGCAACCTCCTTGTCATAGTTATCTGGGGTCAACTCCAGCATGGGAGGCACTTCAATGTGGTTGAAGACCGTGGTAACGGGCTTCGCGATCTCATCGTCATCCTCGTCCAGAGCGGTACCTCTTACGAATGCCGCCGCTCCGAGGAGCAGATACAAAGACGGGATCCTCATTATGTGTATGTGTCTTCACGATACAGTGACGTCGAGGATATGGAGAAAAATATTGGAAGGCACGGTAGCCACAGTGCAGTCAAAAGACACAGATGCGGTAAAGACGGACTGTCCGAGCGCACGCTCTCGGCGACAATGCAACAGGCTATCTCTCAGTCGGGCTGGCCGTCCAAATGTGTGGCATAGGGTCGGCGGCGACGGCGGCGTGACCTGGTTGGTATTGGTGCGGTTGTATTATGTATGCAGGTAGCTAGCAAAGGAGCAAAAGGCAGATGGTAGAGGAGAGATAACGTTGCCGAATAGAGAACTCTATACCAAAATCCAGGGGAGTAAGTGTCTCTTGCTTCAGTATCAAGAAAAAAAGGGAAAAAAAAAAGACAACAAAATATCTATAGTAGGGGCGATAATGGCCCGATCACAAGTGAGCGAACAAGCAATGGTCTCGGTGACGGCACGTGAGAGCCGAAATAAACAACAAATGTGCGATTGCTTCCGGCACAAACGCATTCGGCACGTGTTGTTCAAAATTCGATAGCGGCCGGGTCGAGGACTTTTGAAGCTGAACCTGTTGTCTTGGACGCGGCAAGGGCTGTTGTGTGGCGATCGCGGGAAGCAAGAGATGTCACGATCGGTGGGCGGGAGGGAGGAGGATCTGGACGGTCAAAATGTGTTCAAATCGCAGGTGGTGTCGAGGCTGAGGCGGGCAGAAATTTAGCGGGCAGGGTGAGGTTCCATGGGATTACAGGGCCTGGGGGTGAGAGATTACAGGTGCTTTTACAGCGCGCTACATGTCAGATGGAGGGGGAGGGGGGTCTTGGCAGGTCAGAGTGTCACAAGTCTATAGTTCAGATTTGACAAGTTGCACGAAATCCTCTTGTTCTTGAACTGATGATCACTGATCGCTACATCTTGTCATTTTCTTTCAAATTCTCAATAGCCTTGTTCTCCCTTCTCAGCCTTTCTCGCTTGCCAATTTTCTCTCACTACCTTTAGTCCTCCCTTGCCAATATTAACTTCACTTCCAGAACAGGCTACTTGTTGCGCCAGCGCGCAGAGACATTCCCCAGCCAATAGAACATCGCCAATTGCCAGAACAGTGGGGCCGGCCGGACAAGTCGCAATCTAAGGTTTAAGGGTTATATCTATTATGCCCAGCCTCAGGGGCAAAAGAAGGCCTTGAAAGCTATAAGATACCCATCTGTATAACTCGCCCAACCCCCATTTAATAGTTCCCCATTGTGGTGGTATTCATATTCAGGAACAAATGTTCATCAGACCGTAACACGACATCACCGGCCGGATGCTTCTCGATACACATACTGGTTTCGGAATTTCGAGGTTCCCCGCATTCCCTTGCTGTCGAGCAGCTGTCAAGCAGAGCCCGGTTGTTTTGCTTGTATCCAGACCCTGTGTGGCTTAAGTTTGTTCGTCAACCCATGTGGAATAAAAGTTGGGATCACTTGTCTGTCCGGTCCCAATCATGCAAACATGCAACCCACAGTCCAGCTACTGACTGCATCTGCTACTGCAAGGGTCAATTGGCCGGTCCAAGTCCACCTTTGCTACCAAAGCAACATCTGCAATATTTATATCGTGAACATCTGCCATAATTTACTGCGACGTACAAACACATAAACACACATACATTATCGAAAGAGCCAATTTGTTGCGTCCAAAACAGTCATGATATATTGATTCTTAGATAGAAGCGCCTCCGGCAATTTAAGAACAAATGGTCTCGGGAACCTTGTCAACATCGAAACCGTAGGTAACCTTCATCTCCTCGATCTTGGCAACGTAGCGAGCCTGAGCCTCTGATGCAGAAATGCCCTCCTCGTAAATGGCCTTCCAGGCGTTGTACTTGGCCTTGCCCTATCATGATGTCTACGCATTAGTCACTTGCAATTAAGTGCTGAGAACGTTTTGCGTATGTGGGACGAACCTTGAGGTCGAACATTCCGGGGGCGGTGGCCTTGGAGAAGTCCTCGCCGGTGGCAACCTTGTAAAGACCTGTGTACAGAACGCCTGTCAGTATCCGAAATTTCCGACCTTGTCATATGATTCCATAATGCTGCGCATGTTTCAACTGCAAGTGATCACGAGACGGAAACACATCCACCGAGCACTCCACTACCGTCTTGATTTCCACCGAGTTTTGTAACTGGAAGTCCGACGCGGAATCCGGATATATCGCAGTCTCACGTAAGAAATTGCGGGGTAACACTTACCGTACAGCTCCAGAAGATCCTCGTTACTAGGCTTCGAGGTAAGCTTCTTGGAGTCGGTGACGGCCTGCTGGAATTCAGGAGAAGTAGACATCTTGGAATGTGTGTGTATGTAGATGGTAAATAGAGGAGAAGATAAATTGAAGTCTAGGAGATCAAGGCGGAATTGTTAGCGAATTTGCTTTGCTTGATGGCGAGGTTCTCGCGTGGTCAGGCCCAAGTGGAAATTCTGATGCAACCGCGGTCCAAAGCTCTGTAGCTGCAGCTTGGAATCCAAGGGCCAGGGTCCAACTTACAGGAATTCAGTTAGTGAATCTCAATAGTTTGTGATGATGATTCTTGATGATTCTTTTGCCTGAAAGGTATAAAGAAAAGAAGAACAAAAGAAAATCAATCGTGCCCAATGGGTTGGAGATGGAAGAAGTGGATGGATGGATGGAAGCTTTTTATCGTAGGGGCCCCGCGTGGCTTCCAAATGAAGCTCTGGAATTCGGTTGAGGTTGAGGAACAACCGGGGCCGCCAAAGCAGCCAATCATTGTCATGCGTGCAGGTCCCTGGCAGGCTGAAATCGCTGGGCTCTCCAACAACAACAATAAAAACGGAGCGGGTTAGTTGGGGTTGAGTCCGGAATTGATACAGTGGGTTACAAATTGAGTATGAGGGTGTCACCACACATGTGATTTGAAGTTAGAGACAAACATCACGATGTGTCAACTATGATGATTTGAATCTCATAAACTGAGGAGTCTACGTAAACAATTTCAAATAGCCAGCAGTAGTAGTGTTTTGTGTTGGTGTATGGGGATGTTTTTGCGGGGTAGTTTCCCATTTGGTTGACCCATAATCTTGGTTTGCAAGCTCTGGTCACCAACCTCAGTTGCAACATCGTCACGATGTCAAAGGGTTCGCATAAAAATCGTATGTGCTTTCCAAAGTTATGATATAAAATACATTGAGAACCATGTGCTGTGATTGGATAACTTGATTGGGCTGTAGAGGCTGTCTGTGATGGCAAAACTTATGTATTTTGTCGTGGTAAGGTCCGATATGTAGTTGGAAGCTTCTTGGGCTGGGATGACAAGACAAAGTGTTAGGGTCTGGTGGTCACTAGTAGGGTTATGGTTACTGGTGTTATTTCACAAGCGAGATATTGCACAAAGACATTGTTTCACATTATGCCACTATCTTTCGAGACACGACGGACACAAGTGAGAATGTGATAATATGGTTTGGAACATACGGAAAACACTTTCCCTTCTATTTAGGTTGGCTGATGTCAAGAGCATATTTTCTATCAAAAGATAGCCGTACTGATAATAACGATATTCAGCCACAATCCGGCATCAAAAAAGTACGACTGAATATAAAACCTGATATGATAGATCACAACTCAGGTTTTCTGCATGTTTACAGTTTACCATAAGTGTTATATTTTTCAAGATGCGCTTCATTCGTCACAAAATCCGGAGCTTCAGAGGGGAAGCCCGACAATATGTATGCACCTGCGTCCTAGGGATCGACTACATGAGAATCCCAGGGCATCAATTGAAATCCAACATCACGATATCTAAGCAGTAAGTACTGCTAAAGTTGACCAAAAAGTCAATCTATGACGTATTCGCAATCAACGGAACCAATCTGCATTCCATTAAATATGATATTCAAACCACGGAACCAACATCGGCCCCGTCAAACTCCGATCCCTCCCCACGAAAGCCCCCTCGCTTACACCCACACCTTCCAAAATCCTTTCCCCGCTGTCCCAATCGGCGCCGACATACAATGTCTTACTCCACTTTATTCCCCCATCATCATTAACCGGCGGAAGTAGATGGGGAAGTGGTGGTATAAGGAGACAGCGCCCACTTTGACGGAGGTGGTTTGTCTTGGAGTTTATTCTTCAATAAGTGCGGGTAGCTTACTCCTCTCCTAATCTAATATATACACTTTCTTGTAAAGTTCACATCTACACATTCACAAAATGGTTAAAACCGTTCTCGTCGTCGGCGCCTCTTATGCTGGCCTCGCCGTCTCCCACCGCCTCCTCAAACAAACTCGCCCCCAAAACCCCGATCTCAAAGTCATCCTCATCTCCAAGGCAAGTCTCTTTATCCACCTTTTTTTCTTCACTCCCTTCACCGCGAACTAACATTCTCCCCTGCCAGAACAACCACTTCTACTGGAACCTCGCCTCCATCCGCGCCATCATCCCCGGCACTATCCCCGACACCGCCCTCTTCCACCCCATCGAACCCGGATTCACCTCCTACCCGCCCTCCTCCTTCCAATTCCTCCTTGGCACCGCCACCTCTCTCGACCCTACCGCAAAAACTGCCACCTTTGAAACCGCCACCGGCCCCCAGACCATCCCCTACGACTATTGCGTCCTCGCCACCGGCGCGCGCGCCGCCAACGCCAACGTCCCCTGGAAGGCCGCCGGCAGCCACTCGGATATCCTGCAGCAACTGCATGATACACAGACTAAAGTGCAGGCCGCTAGGCACATTGTGATTGCCGGTGCCGGCACCACCGGCGTCGAGACATCGGCGGAAATCCGCTACCACTGTAAAGATAAGACGGTCCTTCTTCTGTCTGCGGGTAAAGAACTTCTTTCGGGCGACACTGTTGCCGGAACCGCCGAGAAGGAAATCACGGCTCTTGGCGTCCAGGTCAAGAAGAATGCCCGGGTGGAAAGTACGAAGAAATTGGCCGATGGGAAGACGGAGGTGACTTTGCAGGGCGGGGAGAAGATTGTCACTGACTTTTATCTGCCAACGATGGGGTTGGTGCCGAATACGGAGTTTTTGCCAAAGAGTAGTTTGAGGGAAGGCAAGTATGTGGATGTCGACGATAACTTTCAGGTCAAAAGCCTCAAGGATGTCTGGGCGGTGGGCGACATTGTGTCGAAGCCACGAGCCGGCTTCATGCTCGCCGACAAGCAGGTAAGCACACATCTTCATGTTCACAATAAGAAAAAAAAGAAGAAAAAATAATCATCTAACAAGTGTGTAATCCGATCTTCAGGCCGCCGGCGTCGCCAAAAACGTCGAACTCGTCCTCCAAGGAAAACCCCAACTCGCTGTCAAAGGCTTTCCCTTCGATGTCCTCATCGGCGCTGCCGGTAAAGACCGTGGTTTTGCCCGCGCCGGTTGGGTCCGCCTGCCGTCCTTCATGGCGTGGGCAGCCAAGTCACGGACGCTGGGTCTTGACTCGGCGCCCAAGTATGTGAACGGGACACAGTGGTAGGAAGAGTAGGTTATTTTTTTGCATGGTTATAATGTTTTTTTTTTTTTTTTTGGTTGAACAGCACATGGGTAAATAATAAATACAAATGCACAAAAATCACGGAGCTTTATTTTGAAAGCGAAGAAGCGAAATGTAACGATGGATGTAAGACGGACAAAGAACTGCCGTTAAAAGTGGGGCTTTATGATATGATCACGGAAACGGGCCTCGTCAACCTCCGACCATTCAAGTCAGCACAATCACACTCAAAATATTCCCAAAAGAAACAAACAATGAACATGCTCCTTTGGAATAAACTTAAACTCGACAAATGACCAAAATAAACAAGCAATACTGACCCACTCGCATGCAATGTGCACTCTTTCCTCCCCATATAACTTAAACCCTAACATCCCCTGCTCTCTACACACCCGCCTTCTCATCCTCAATGTCTCGCCTTAACTGCGCCAACTCTGCCTGTCTCGCCGCCAAGTGCGTCTGCAACCCCTCAACCTGCTCTCTAATCGTCGCCAAATCATCATGAACCCCCTTCAACCCCCCATTCCCCCTCCCCTTAACCGTGCCGTCCTCCAACTCCCTCAACTGCTTCCTCTTGTAATCCAACAGCTGCTCCAGCTCCCTCTTCACTAACGCCGGCTTCGAGTCGCGTTTCCCACCCTTGCGGTCTTCTGCATCCTGCTCCATATGCTTTAATTTCTCGTTGAGTTCGGCCAGCTGCTTTTTGAGCCGGACCTCTTCCCAGTCGCCCGTCTTCTCAGTGCTAAAGTCCGTGCCCGCCGTTTTATACGACGAGCGGCCCAGCCGCGTCAGATACTGATCGCCAAACTTGGCCTTGCGCCCTGTCGCCGTTGAATCGTCCGCCTTGGTCGCCCACCGGGATGTCCGCTGGTCTTCAACGTTGTAATTGATCTTGTTGCGCTCAAAGGTATGTCGGAGAGATGCGGGAATGTTCCGGGGGATCCGGTAGCCTTCATGGCGGTAGTTGAGCATGTGGAGGAAGACAAGGCAGGCGTCTTTGTTGATGGTGGGGGCGGCGGAGGGGCTGATGAGGTTCCAGGCGGAGCGAATGTCGGTGTCGGGGACGTCGAGGGATTCATAGAGATCATCCAATGCAGCAACTGTAGAAATCCTAGGGTTAGTGCCGGGGGCCATAGTAGAAGTTAGGGGTGGAGAGGACCTCCATGGCTCATGACTTACATGATACTTCGCCGCGCATGTCGCGGTTCTCCTGGTAGATGGACTCATACTTTGCCTTGTCGCCCGGCCCAATATACCAATCAAAGCCATCCTTCAACCCCAGATCCTCAGTGTCATCCTCAACCTGCTCAAACTGCACCTGATTCCCCGTCAACGCGCGGCCCGCTTGAACCAAGTGCGCCTTGCTCTCCGGCACCAGCCAATCCGGCAGTGCACTCGGCACATCCTGATACTCACCATTCAGAATATCAAAGATGAGTCGCATCGCGACGCAGAACTCTTCAAAGTCCAGATTGCCATCGTTGTCGACATCGGCCAGGTCCCAGACCTTGGCGAGCTGGTCGTCACTGAGACCTGAGTTTTTGAGGACGGGACTGGCTTGTTCGCCGGTGAGGTATTTGCCGCCACCGGTGCGGGTGGAGAAGATGTTCCAGTATGTCTCAATTTCTTGGGGTTCGATCTTGGGCGCCATGGTAGATGGTGAAGCTGTTGGGTTGATATGGGGATGTAGTGCGCGTCGGTGGCTCCTTTGGTCGCAGAGAGGTAATACCGAATGGGGATCTGGGTTGTGCTTCTGCAAGGATGATATTGGAGCTAAATATAGGTGGTTGAGTTGGGCCAAATAGATGAATGTTGGCGGGGTTGAGTTGTCTGTAATAAGTTGTGATGGCCTATCGGGTGATCAATTGGAATTAAAAAAAAAGATACAACTTAAAGTTCCTGGGAACTACCACAATGTCTCGAGATCGTGAGCCCAGTCCTGGGCTATATTATCAGTAACAGGCCATGCTGAGCGCTTGGGGACAGGGTTCCGAGAATCCCTCAATTGGAATTATTTATGAGGTTACTGTGGCGGGAGCTACTAACATGTGGCGTCTGACTATGGCGCAAGCTCAATTCCTGGGTTAGGAGCTCTGGAGACCCTAGGAACTTAACTGCATCTCGTTATTGTTGATGACAATACTCTGACACTGAATATGCAAGACTGCTGGTAATCGCTGCCCAGACCATTGACATTTTTGGTTATGATGACATTAGGTCAACTGATACCGTATCTTATCAGATTTCCATCCCCATAGCTTTTGGTTCCCCGGAATCCATTTAAGCTTCTAGATCAATCTAGAAAATTTGGCGGGGTACCTGCATCGATTTAAATTGCCCCTCCATGACCTTTAATCCCCAAACATCACCACCGTACTCACAACCCATCAAATTCTCCCCTCAAAAATGTCATCAGACACTTCCAAACCCGAGGGGCAATCCCTGAAAGAAGCCTGGACCACCGCCATAAACCACAAACTTTCCATCGCCGCCCAACAATACAACACTCCCGCCTGGACTACTGTCTACAACGCCGCCGCCACCTCCTTTGCCACTGTCCAATCACTCGTCCACAACCTCTCCCTCTTCTCATCCAATGAATCCCTCGAAGACCTCGCAACCTCTAACATTCCCTTCCTGTCCCTCCCCTACCACCAGGCCGATCTCACCCTGAAAACCCCCTTCACCTCCGCCCCCGAGCGGCTCCCCATCGTCCGGAAGGCCCGCGACCAGTTTGCTGCGTTCTTGTCCCAACTTGAAAACTACGATCTCCTTTCCGTGTCGGCGGCCGAGGCTTTCATGTGCTATTCCGACGCCAACACCGAAGATGCCCGCGACAAATGGCACCTTATCGATGCTCGAGATCCATTGACTCGCCGCGATGCCAAAATTGCCTCTTTCCAAATCGAAAAGCGGCTCAAGCAGCAATTGGTCGCTCTTCGTTCAAACCCTTCCTATCTTGAAAACGGTGGCGACGAAGACATTGTGAGAGACGTCTACTTGAAGGAATTGGAACTGCAAGTACACGACGCACTGCAGCAAATGGACAGCATCAACACAGAGATTGAAGTCCTGGCTTCGACACCCCCGAGACCAATGCCAAGGCAAGACCCCACAGTGGGCGGACTAGGAGACAACCGATCACGCCGGACAGTATCGGGGAAACCTGAGGTCGACTACTCGGACCGTCTGGACGCCCCGATGACGCAAGGTCGCGGCCCCTTATTATCCGCCACCGGAAAACCACTACAGCCATTCACACTTGTCGGTAAACGGCAAGACCTGAAAAAGGGTGTCTTTCGGCCCGGGCACAATTTGCCGACGATGTCGATTGACGAGTATCTTGAGGAGGAGAAGAGACGAGGGAATATCATTGAAGGGGGCGGCGAGGCGAGTTTTGCGAGACCGGAGCCGGATGAGGATAACATGGAGAAGGCGGACGAGGAGACGTATAAGGCTAGAGCGTGGGATGATTATAAGGATGATCATGCAAAGGGAGCGGGAAACACGATAAACCGGGGATAACGGACGGGTGGACATGGATGAATTCAAAAATTTGACTTTTTTATTTTTCTCATTTAGGTATTCAAGACTAAACAACAATAAAGAAATCACACTAATTACTCTGGAAGATCATGCACCCGGAACTGCTCGAGCCCCTTTCCGCCGTTGCTTTATCCTCCGTTCCAAGATTCTCCGCGCCCGATACACCTCCGTTGCCCTCTTGACGGCTTCTTCCACTTTACCGCCATCCAACTTATCAAACTCTCCGAAACCCCCCCCGCGACTCGCCACTGATAACTCGCCCACGGCCACTCGCAACTCCAGATCGACAATGCGCCGCAACAACTTGTCCATTTCCTGATCGCGGAGGATCTCGGTTTCCCGTTGCCGTTGGGTTTCCTGCATGTGGAGGCGCCAGAGGTGCTCGATGGCGGCGGTTACGTTGTGTTCGTGAAAGGAGCGGCGGGCTCCGGGGGACATGAAGAGGAACGGCGGCTTATACCAGAGGGATTCCATCAGGGAAATTGGTGGATTACCCGTGGATTTTCCGGGATCGTTCTCGGGGGAGTCGGCCGGTGAGGAATTCGGAGTTCCACCGTGTGATATATTTGTTGGGCTGAATATTCCCGATTCGTCCGATTCGGCAAAGCTATCGTCGCTGTGATGGGAGTTTCTTGACGCTACGAAGTGGTCTCTGGGAACCGACAATCCAACACCCGCCGCCAGTTGTTCGATCCTGGCCATGTCGGTTTGTTCCCTCTTGCCAATCCGGGCAAATGCTTTGACAACTGGCCACGGGATGTCAAGGCCATCATGCGGGAGAACGGGGGAGTCGAGATGGGCGCTAGAAGGTGCGATGCTGGAGAGGTGTAAGTCAGAAAGTAGTGGGGTAATGGCAGTGCGAATCGGGTTGAGGGTGGCGAGGTTGTAGAGGGAGAGGAGGGAAAGAGATTTGAGGGGGTCAGGGTATGGCGATGGGGAAAGAGTGTCGGCAGTGACCGCGAATGGCTTTGGAGACTCCGGGTCAAAGTCGAAGGGAGACAAGTGACTGGGTGACATCTTTGGTAACGAGATGCCCGGTGAGGATGTAAAGCATGGGAAACTTGACGAAGTGCAAGGTTCCGTCTTTGTCTGAGCAGAAGTAGTGCGAGATACGTGGGTATATTGACCCCCAATACGACGCCGGTACTGGTATTTTTCTGAATCCCTCTCCGTGTCAAGCGGAGAACTATTGTCACAAACTCCCAACATCCTCTGCAGCCGTTTTGAAACCCGAATAGTATCTTGCAACTTTATATCCGGCGACTCGGAATCAAAACAGCCCTCCAGATCTAGGAACTTCCTAGTACTTGGTGATTCCTCCACAGTGGATGATTCTGTAAACGTCGATAATCTTGAAATCAAACTCTTATACGGAGGCAGAGGCCCCGAAGATAGGTTTGACCGGACGCCCAGAGGCCCAAGGCTGGAAGAAAAGGCAGAAGACAATGATTTCGACGAGGCGGGAAATCTTTTGGGAACCCGCCGCTGCCCTGTGGAACCTGAAAAACCCCCCTCGCGACAACGGGAAGGAAGCCGCCCCAAACGCTCCAAGACACTTGGCGTCTCCCGAGCCAGATAATTCCCCCTTTCCCTTCCTATATTCATCCCCCTCATCATCTCTCTATTGTCTACATCCCAATTTCTTTGGCTACTATCACCGGTGTTGGAAAACCCGAGGCCCCGTGACTTGTCTTCGAGGTATCTTGTCAAGAAGCGCCGCGTGTTGAAGGCTTGAGTGCCCGGGGATGTCGAGGCGGACGACAGCGAATTATAAGATGGGACGCGTACTGTTGAAGGAGGCGAAGGATGCCGGCGATACTGGCCAGTGTACAGGTTTTGCTGATGCTGTTGTCTTCGTGACGGAGGCACACGGTTAGGAGGAATCCTCTGTGTCACCGACGGGAGATACCGATGCCATCCTGGCGTTGCGGGCTGTGTCTGAGGCTGTGAAGGGGCCCGTTGAGTCTTTAAAAGATCCGGGTACAGAGTTGGGATCGGCGAGGGCGTCGGCGGGAGCCATGGCGTGAAAAGGAAATTGGCCGAGGTTGATGCAAAGGTGGATGGCGAGTAGCCAATGGGTGTATACTGGAGTGGTTGGATATGGAAAGGCTGGAAGTGGAAAGAAGGGGTTTGCGGAGGGTAGAAGGTGTTCTGTATCGTGATGGAGGGGCCCGGAAGGGGGCAGAAAGGTTGGATAGAGACAGGCATTGTAGTCGCAGGAGTGAGCGGATAAGACGACAATGACAAGGGAAGACAAGGTAACAATAGTTGGAAAATTGTGGCAGGGAACGCAAGATATACTCGGTTGCTTGTCTATTTGTTGAGGCATCTTCATCTCAACTCTGACATCGACAGCCAGACCTTGCGGCCCGTATGCCCTCAGTCCCCATCACACTCAACCACCGTAAGCTAATCAAAAGTCTTCACTTCGATATCATAGTGTTCCATACCTGGTGACTATCCACCCTCTTCTCTTTCCTCTTCATCTTCCCCATTGCCATGAAGCTGTCCCTTAAGATCACTATCATGATACCAGCCGACAGAGCGACATTTTTCTGTCCCATATCTACAAATTCCAAGTACCTTGAAATCACATTTACAGCGCCTGTATGGTGGAGAATACCCTCAATCATGGAATTCCTCCGAAATATTCGTGGATTTCATCTCCTCTTTCCTTTTTCAAACTTGGACGCTTCGATGTTTCTATTCGTGTAACCTACGTACGGCAAGAACCGATGGTTATCATGTGATACCTTTTGAACAAATCGATGATACGTCACAGCAAGTCCATCATTAGATTTAACTGATTTTGATTCAACATGACAATGGCGCCTCAACTATCCAGTTTCAGACATCCCTACTCTGCTCTTTCTCCTTAACAGATCATTTACACCCAATCGGTTGAACCACTAGTCCATCCCACACTCAGTGACCCCCACGCCCCGTGGATTATCATCCGAAAATATCCTCTATTCAATCTTCCAGTATATTCAAGACCATATATTCCCAGACAGGGCCGTTCACCGTTACTTCAATGCATCGACAGATCATCCAGTATTCGCCCTGGCATTTTGTAGTTTTTATTTCTTGTTTTAAGCTTTGCGAGAAACTTTCGTCGTCTTCGTCCGGTGCGATTTCGATCTCCCGAATGTAAAGAGAGTCTCAAGTGCCGGGATCAAGACCACGGCAGTCCAGATCAATGATCGTCGTAAGGCCCGGACTGATAGGATTGCGAGGACTCGTGGGCCCCTGGTGGCGGGGGACGGAGTCTTGGGCTCAACGTATGAAAGTCGGCCTTTCTGGTTGTGGTGCACCATAGTGGATTATGTTTTGCGATATGATACAGCAGAAAGAAATAGTCCGGTCTTTCGAGACAAGAGGTATCGTCTAAAGAGTCCAATGAAGGCCGACAACCTGTCTCAGAGTTGAGATAGCAAGATAACAGTATAGAGGTGCGTAGAATATCGATGATATCGTGATGCGTATGAAATGCGGGTCACTGTGCAATCTTATAACCAGAGTACTGCCCGTTTATACACCACAACTATAGCTCACGAACGACTCAGTCAATGTCTAAATACACCCCTTGTATGGGTATGTAGATAGCAGCAGCAACCTGCCAACCATGATCACCGCCGTTTGCACCTGCACCCGTCCGTGCCAATGTTCTTGCCAGCAAACCTTCACAGCCAAACAGGCTTTCCCGTAGAAGCCTTCGCAAGCAAATGCCTCAATGTCAAGATTTTGTAATTGGTAAAAGCAGAAATGCTTGTATATCTGCCCTCGGATTCGTTATATTTGTATTTTAATCGTTTGGCGATGCTCTTGGGCTCGTGAATTTGCGTGTAGTAAATAAAGATGTACAATATATGTATGTATGCAGAGTTTGAGTTTTTGCAGGTAAACAATGATTCAAGGTCGGTGATAGATACCAACACAAGAACAAAGAAATAAGCAAAAGAGAAAATAAAAGAAACACCACAAACACAACCCTCACAAGGATCAACAAGTTCCCCCAGCCATCCCACCAATTAACTCGCTCCCGATTAATTAATTAGGCAATTTCCCTTTTCATCTGAACATGTAAGTAAACATCACCTCACCAGGGACCAAGTCCAAATGGATCTGCAAATCACAGATCTTTCCTATATGGATAACTGCAAACTCTCCTACCGTTAGTGAACTGGCTCATTGGTCTAGTGGTATGATTGGCGCTTCGGGCTTTCGCAGTCCTTCAACGGCTCACCGTGAATGTGCCAGGTCTCGGGTTCGATCCCCGAATGAGCCCTTTTTTTTTCGGGGGGGGGGGTTTGGTTAATTAGGGGTTACATGACCCTAGTTTCGACTACATCATATATTAAGCAATGAATAATTTTTTCCGGAAGTACAAAGTCAACAAGAGAATGAAGTTACCACGACACATTGCAAAGTCTTACATTTTTGTCGCAATCACAAGTTTATATTTTGCGCTCATGGTAAATGACCACCGGTAAAGCAATGGTAATTTCAAGAAGTCTTGCTGAGACTGGGAGTAATCCGTCATATTTCCTAACAGTGTGTAGTCATTTAACGAGTTGTTCCGGGCCCTATGGCGCAACGGTAGCGCGTTCGACTCCAGATCGAAAGGTTATCCGTTCAAATCGGGTTGGGGTCAATAGACATTCCTTTTTTGATCCATGGATGTTTGTATATTGGATCGTTGGACATGGTGGGCTTATTAATTGTTTTTTTTCTTAACCGATAATGCCTCTATCCAGATATATCAGTGTAAATGTGATGTCGTTATCATGAGTCGTGACTATGCATCTATCTGCCCTCATGAACCAATCGCCCCTTCACCCACACCTTCCTGTTGTTCCTATCATCGCCATTATACAACCACTTCACTACCACCTCCTCCCAACTCTCCCACCCAAAAACATCCACATTCCCTGCAGAGTCATCCTCCAACCTCACACCAAACTCATCGACAACCCCCAACCTCACCTGAATGGCATCCCACTGCATCCCCACCTCAAACCCTCCTACCTTCTTCTCCATCCCTAGTACCTTTGCACCCCCCTTCGTCGCAAGATACAGCGCCTCTCCTTCCGACAACTTGGCCCGTTCCCTACTCTCACCATCGGGAATCCCCATAGCTACGTGGTGAGAGGCCATGACGGCCTGCCGGGCGGTTTCGAGGATGCTGGGTGAATAACCGGCACCCATGTCGGTGCCGAGGCCCACGTCGAGGCCACGATCTAGCAGCCATCGGACCCGCGCGACGCCGCTGGTGATGGCCGTGTTGCTTCCTGGACAATGAGAGATCTTGCACTTTCTCAGGGCTAATAGCCTTGCCTCTTCCTCTGAAAGATGTACACAGTGAGCCAGGATTGTTTTTGGCGTCAGCAGCCCGTACGAGTCGTACACTTTGCTATACGATCCGGCTTCCGGGAACACATCGCCAACAAGCGCACACTCATTTACATTCTCTGATAGATGTGTTTGGATGGGTAAATCCAAGTCTTTGGCCACCTGCCCCAACTTCCCCATTGCCCCTGCCGTGCAACTCGGCGCAAACCTCGGCGTTACAACAGCCCCGACAACGTCCCCTTTCGGATCCAGGCCCTTGATAAACTCCACACTCTCCTGCGTCGCCGCTACCGCTTCTTCCACAGACTCATCCCGATAGTATTCCGGACACATCTCCTTGTGATCCATGCAAACTCTACCAACCAAGGCCCTCTGCCCTAATGAATGACACACCGTCGCAAGCATGGCGGTCGACTCGGCGGATTGTGTGGCATAGTAAGAGGCAGCTGTGGTTCCGTGGGCGAGAGTGCGGCGGACACAGGCAGTGTAGATGCGGGTGGCTTTGGGGGAATAGGTAAGGCTGGCTTCGAGGGGGAAAGTGTAAGTGTTGAGCCAGTCAAGAAGGGTTGATTTGCCGAATATACCAATGTTGGGGTACTGAGAGGCATGCACGTGGGTATCTAGTATATGTTAGCGGCCGAGTGCGAACTTGAAGGTTAATAATGAGGGAAAGTTCTTACCAATGAGACCGGGGAAGAAGAATTGGTGTTTGGCGCCAGATGCGGTGGAGGGGGCGACGGTTACAAGGGTCTTGGGGTCCCAATTTAGCCTCGGAAGGAAAGACGAGCGAACTTTTTCTTCTGTCATGTCATGTTCGATGGCGACGATGGTGCCATCGGCAGATACCGCGATTGCCGTATCATGCCAATAAGATAATTCTGTTGCCGTTTTACTTTGAATGAACGTCCCCACAAAAACCTGATTGACGTCCCCGGCCTTGGTCTCAATCGCTGATAGACACATCTTCATGATAGACGGCGAAAGTTCAAAGATTCAATGACGATCGATGCCTCTCAGATCAATGGATACCAAAAACTATCAGGGATCCTCGTTGCCTTATATAGAAGGAACAGATGTGAACTCTGACCAATCTTTCTGCTTCCCACAAAATGTATTACAACCACTGCTTATCAACTAACTCCCTCACCACCAAGAAAACTTAATGTCTCAGATACCAAATGGCTGCCGTTCGATTCATGGACAGGCCACTTGTACTTGTTTTGTCACCCAAAAGACAAATGGCAGGTGTCTGCCAACCTGTCTTGTCTACCTTGTTATCAACTAAGCGGTACGTTGGGTATTGATAGCCAAACAGTATCCCAATAGATACCGCCGAAATACGCAATACACCTTTTAAATCAAAAGCAATTAAACAGTTGCTGCCGCCAGATATTGTGGCTTGTTTTGAATAGAGTGTACCAAGCGGTCAAAGAGTATAGAGTGACATGCCACAAAGACAAAAAAAAGTATTCTAAGGTGCACAAAACAACGGAAGACAATAAAGGAAACACTGAAAATGGTCTACCAATCTCTATTTAAACTACAT
Organism: Ambrosiella beaveri; assembly: GCA_030294605.1. Taxonomy (NCBI): domain Eukaryota; kingdom Fungi; phylum Ascomycota; class Sordariomycetes; order Microascales; family Ceratocystidaceae; genus Ambrosiella; species Ambrosiella beaveri. The sequence continues at coordinate 298,417 of JARQWA010000008.1, forward strand.
GTCTTGGCCCTTCGGAGCGTTCCGACCACTTGGTCGCGGGATCCTTCTGCTTCCTTATCGCCATAGCTCCAGAAAATGATACCCCTTACATCTGCTTATACTCTCAACGTCATGCAGCATCGCAGTGCCCAGAACACAGAATTCAACACTATCTCTACAACGAAAAATATAAAATGATGCTTAGTCTCGTGTGTCATGATAAGCCAGAAGCCCCTAACGGATGTAGGCCGACAAGCTACTTGATCGTCTACCTGGTGATCCTGGCCACCGGAAACCGCAGGGTATCCGACAGCCACGAAAAATAATGACGATATATATTATAAATCAAAATAAATCAGCAGAAACTATGTTAAGCCTAAATATGGGGATAAACACCACCCAGCCTCTGTCCTAAAATCCGTCCACGAAAAAAGAGAGAAAAATAATAAAAAACAACATCGGGTATTCCCCACGCGTGTCGCCCACAGTAGTACTAATCTGGCACTCTGTGGCTTGACTATGGGGAAGTAGACGGGACCCCGTATTTTCCACAGGCTATGTATGGTCTTATGCAGAAGGCCGCCATGTTACAGACCATTATAATAAGAAATAACAAGATCCAATGAGAAAACTGAAAGGATAGAATCAACTGCGTAATCTGAGAATCGAACCCAGGGCTAATCGAAATCATTACCGGATGGTAACGATTAATGTTACCACTACACCCATTATGCCAGTTAAAACAACATTACAGACGGTTCGTCCTATCGGAGTACAGCTGGGATTTGATGTGATCGTCCTCGAGAGAATAACATCCTAACATTATACTACAACACTTGTTCCAACTGCATTATTACCTTTGATAATAACCCTCACATGTATGTAAACACATCACATGTACCCAAAAACCACAAAACGCAATAGATAGATGTACAAATCAATTCTTTTGGTAGCAGTCATTAAATACAAAAAGCGAAAAATAAAAAATAAAAGTATCAAAACAACTCAAACAGAATGACCATGAAACCATAACCACCAATCCACAAAACCATCCGTTGCAAAGAAAAATCATTGCACCGACATGTGGAAACGAAACAGAACCCAAATAGCCCGAGCCATTAACTACTCCACAAAGTAGCCCAAAAACAGAGACAAAACATAATCCAAAAAGAACATCGTCAGTCATCATAGCTCGACGTAGAGCAGGTATTTCACCATTTCACCCTTAGCAACAGAGATTCAGAATAAAATCCCACCTCAGTCAGACTTGATCTACTCAAAAATTAACTTTAGAAGGTAGAGACGGCAACAGCTACAGCCTGAGTGTTCGAGTGGGAGATTGAGACACTAACTTTCTTGACCCCAGCCTTATCGGCAGCAGCCTTGGCCTCGCCGGAAAGCTTGACAGTAGGGGCACCAGACTCGTTACGGACAATCTCAATATCCTTGAGAGCAGCTCCAGCACCCTTGGACGAAACGCCTAGAGACTTGAAGACAGCCTCTTTGGCACTCCAGCGACCAGCAAAAGAGCTCTGAGGGCTGGGAGCCGACTTGCAGTAAGCAATTTCATCAACGGTGAAGTTGCGCTCAATAAAAGTCTCGTTGGAGATATTGATAGCCGAAGTCTCCTCGACGTCAACACCGACCTTGTTGTTCTCGCCCTGGACACCAAGAGCAAGAGCTTCCATCATCCGGGTGGTCTCCTGCTTCTGAGTGGAAGTAAAAGTCTTGACGGACTGTTTCATAAAGTCAGCAGAAAATTTGAGCTCAGATGACTTCTTATCCTCGGAAACACGGGCATCGGGGTTGAGAAGAACCTTGCCAAGCTGCTCATCCGTGTAAGGAGCAGTCGACTTGGCCACAAACAGGCTGTTGTTGATCATGCCGTTGTGGAAGTAACGGTAAGCCTTCTTCTGGCGAGACTCCAGACGAGTGACGTAGTCCTCGTAAGTAGCCTTGTCCAGAGTGGCAAACAGGTAACGGGGGTGGATACCGATAGCCTGAGCACCCTTCTGACCGAAACCGAAAGAAGTGACGGAGAAAGCCTTAACACCATCAGTCTGAATGCTGCGGCTAGGGTAGACAATGAGATCGAACTTTTCCATGACCTCATCGACATTGTCGGCGTTGCGGTTACCAGGGACTAGACCTGTGTTCAGGACTTGCAAACAGCCGTTCATCATCCAGGCACCGGCGGCACCCTTGGGGTGACCAGTGAGATATTTCTGGAAGATACCTAGCAGAGCGTTACCCTTCTTGCGACCGAGATGTTGCAGCTGCTGGCAGATGACAGAAGACTCGTTCTTGTCATTGGCTTTGGTCGAAGTACCGTGGAAGGAAGCAACATCAAGGTCATCGATAGTGAGACCCCAGGTAGCCAAGGCACCGCGAAGAGGAGCAATAGTGGGGTCGCTTCTCCAGAAGTTGTTACCAAGGCTACGAAGAACTTCAGATTCCTGGCGAGCGGCCTCCTGGTTAATGTGTTGGACACGCTCGTTGGTGTACTCTTTTTCGTCAAAGTCAGGTCCGCTCTGAGCCTTAAGGGCCTGGACCTCGTCGTATATGTACTCCAACTCGGACTCCTGCCACTGCTTGATCTGCTTCTTGCGAAGGTCAATCTGGCGGCGGCGGTATTTGATGTCGAGCAGAGGCGAGGGAAACTTCCCGGGGTGTTCACGGGCGGTGGTGAGGACACCCTGACCAGGAGCAGGAACTGAACGTCCGATCTTGTCGGAAGCAGTAGTGGTAAGAGCCAGAATACCGTAAATAGGGACACCCATCTCCAGAGCCAACTTGGCAGTCATGACAACTTGGATACCACTGCCCTGGGATTCCATAAAACCATTACGGGTAGTGGTAGTAGGACGAGACATCTCCTTGGGAGTACGGCCATGAGCAAACTCATCGACAGCGTTGCTGGTGGCCTTCATATTGGCGAATTCATAAGAACCCTCCTCACCGAAATCATCGAAACCACCCACCAGGCAGATACGAGCCTTGCCCTCCATGATGGTCTCATAACCAATGTCGACAGACTCGACGGCTGTGGCGCAAGCACCGACGGGGGTCTTAATGGGACCAGAGGAAGACAGCAACAACATGTTGACCCAAGCACTCATGGTATTGATGAAAGACTCCTGAAGGATATCATTCTGAAGAGGCTGGTCTAACAAGCGGGCCTTGTGCATCCCACGGAGGGCAGTCGAACCACCCATACCAGAACCAATACAGTTACCAACCTCAGAAACGTGGACATACTTGTAGAATTCGTACGGGTCAGTGATACCAGAAGACAGCAGAGCCTCGGCGACAGCAACCAGGACGAACAGAGAAACCGGGTCGACCTGGCTAATGATATCATCAGGAATACCATAACGTTTGGCATCCCAGCCGGTGGGGATCTGACCAGCCACAAGGCGGTCGAAACGGAGAGCCTTGGGAATCCAGAGGGATGCGCCCTTCTTCATACGGACGGTGTACTCGCCAGAGTCAGGGATCTCAAAGATCTCCACTTTGTCACCGTGCTCACGCTTGAACTCCTCAGCAGTCTCCTTAGAAGATTCAAAAGGTTCCAGGTCCTCCTCGATGACAACCTCATGCAGAAGTTGTTTCTGGTTGGGGTCATAGCCATCGAAGAGCTCAGGCTCAACAAGACGGATACCAGTGTGCTCGAGAATGTACTTCTCGTACTTAGATTTGATGTCCTTGTCATCAACGGGTTCGCCGGTCTTGGCATCAACCCAGCCGGAGTAGGGCTTGCCTTTGATGGGGCCGTTGTGGTTCTTGATCAAACCCATGATCCAAGCCATCTCAACACAACCCTCCAGAGAGAATTCGCCATAAGCTTCCATCTCCCAGCGAGTGCGAGCGTTACCCCAAGGACTAACTTCAGCAAATCCGGTAATAACGACAACCTTTTCGAGATCAACCATACCCCTAAGAATTTCGTTGAGAGGGGCAATTTCAGTGTCCCAGTCAAGTTTTTGGGGGAAGTCGAATTTGATGTTGGCACGGGGCTGAACAACCTTGCGTTTGTACAAAGCCTCGGAATCGGCGCCGTTAACAACAGTGTGCTCAATGGCGTTCTCTTTGCTAACAGCCTTGCGGACCTCAGAGGTTTGCATGATGTCCTTTCGCAACTTAGACATAGTTTCGTTGAGGTTGGAAATGAATTGAAGACCACCGTTGAGATCGGCAAAGACTGGCTCGTTCTGGCACATATCAACAATAGCAGGAGACATGAGACCCAAAAGGTTGAAGGCCATCTCCTGCTGAGAAAAGGTACGCACACCGAAAGCCTCAACACCTTCAGCAACAATATTGTTGCCGCTCATGAGACCGGTACCACGGGTCCAACCGATGACAGCACCGCAAATTGTAAGGTAGTTACCCCAATTTTCAGAGTGCCAGCGGTTAAACAGAGTCTCTAAACCAAGCTTGGACTCAGAGTAGAGACCATCGTTACCAAAAGTACCGTGGTTGGGGGACAGAGGCAAGACAACCTGGGCGGGGCGAGTCTCGAAGCCGCGCTCGTGCTTCTGCTTCTTAACACAACCCAGGAGGCGAAGCAGATTAGTCAACATGATACGGTGAGCAAGTTCCGACTTGGAATCAATTTCATCGATCTGGCGACCGTTTTCAGGAATGGCAGCGAAGGGGATAATAAAGTCGAGATCCCAGCCAAGACCGGTCTTGGTATTGTAAATGTAATCAATGAGTGCCTCAACATCCTGCTTACTGCCCTGATTGAAGGGAACAACGATCAGTTGAGAACCACGAGCACCATAACGAGTGTACATAGACTGGTAGTACTCAGTGACTTCACGAGAGAAGCGCGAAGTGGTAACAACAACCTTGGCACCGCCGCTGATGAGACCTTGCAGAACCTCGGCACCGATGGAGCCAGCACCAGCACCAGTCATCAAAGCGTAACGGCCTTCGTAGGAAACACCATCCCGAGCAGCCTGCTGAAGAGAGTTGAGGTACTGGCCGGTAAGCTTTTTGCTGTAGTCCCAACCGTGAAGGGTCTTGCGCTTCAGGTGGAGAAAAGGGATAGTCTCGACCTTGCCCTTGTTACCAGACTTGGTCTTTCTCAGAGAGCCCTTGCCATTATCCTTGGGAATGATCTGACTCTCATTCATTGCAAGAGAACGCAGGACATCACTGTAGAGGCTCTTGATCTCAAGTTGAGAATTCTTGGACATCTTATGCTGCTGCTTGATCAATTTGTAGATGCGCTGAAGGTCGTTCTGAACCTTGGTACGATTGCCATACTCAGAAATCTTGCCTCCCTCGCTCATCTGCTGGACATAGTGCTCAAGCTTACGGCAGCTAGCACGGGGGACTTCGTCGTAATTAAGGTTCCCCTTAGCATCAATAGTAGTGCGGGGACCGGTGGGGATGGCGACGTCCTTGTAGTGAGGGGGGACTTCAAGTACATCACGACAATTATCGATTAACTGAGCACCAAGCTCCTTGGCAAGCTTGTAGGTCTCTCCACGCTCGGTGGGAACATTGTCGATGTGATATTGCATGAAGTCCAAAAGAATAGGATTAGAACGGTTCATTATGCGGATACACTGAGAAACGATCTCACGGTCGACGACCTGAAGACGGCCAAAGATGATATCGTAGTACATCATCAGGCAGTCTTGACGAGCCCAGTTCCAAGAGGAGTCATAAACACGAGCTTTGAGAGAACTGAAGATAGGAGCGATACCAGAGCCGTAAATATCACCATGTTCCGCATTCCACAGATCCAGCTGGGATTGCAGAACCTTCTCGGTCTGTTGAGAGTTGATGAAAGACTTGTCACCGGCACGAAGATCCATCTTTAGGTAACGGGCAAGCAACTCAAGCTGTTGCTTGAAGAGGGCGCGCTGATCCTTGGTCAGAGCATCGATAGCAGCAGGGTCCATCATCATACCACCAGTACCACCAGAAGCAGGACCAGCAGCAGAAGCGGTAGCCAGACTGAAACCAGCAATCTCCGAGTACTTTTGAACAACGCTGTCAAAGAAGCCCTTGGCGTCACCTTCGGAACCAAGACGAGAAGGAGGCTCCATGGTAAGCGCCAAAAGGAGAGTACCGTCCTGACGGCCGGAAGCCAAGCCCCAGCGGGTCTCGAGGTACTTTCTGGTAGCCGTAATGTTGAAACCACCAGGCATCTTTGATGATATTAAACGAGCGATCAAGCTTTGAGACTGCTTACCCAGTTGACCATCAAAAGTGGCCTGCATAGAAGCACCAAGCTCATCAAGAGGGGTATCTTCGGGCTTTTCGGGTGTGGAGCCAAATTCTTTACCGAGATCTCCAAGGATCTCGTTTTGGAGAGTAGATTTACCTGGAGAACAAAGATACTGGTTAGTTTTTCATTCATGATCATGGTGACAGATAAACTTACCTCCAACGAGATCCTTGATAGCTTTGCTGAGAGAAACTTCAAGAAGAGGTTTCTTGAGTTTCTGGGCGACAAGTGCACGAACAATGTCGACTGCTTGCACTGGTTCGTCAGGGACCTGGGCAGCAGGTCCGGAGCTGGGAGCCGCCGGGACAGCCGCAGCGGCAATGGGAGCAGCCGGGACAGCCGCAGCCGGAGCATCATTACTGGAAGGAGCAGAAGCTTCAGGCTCTTCCTCAATGGGGTCGACATCGTAGTAGATCTCTTTGGCATCTTTGTTGTAGCAAAGAATCTGACGCTGGACAGACTTGGCGGCATCGAAAGCTTCGTACTTGCTGGCCAATGTCCGTTTGGTCATTACACCCAGAGTATCCGCGGGACCAACCTCCACAATTCTCTCGGCAACCTTCTCAGCCAGGAAAACATCTTGTGTCTCAATCCATCTGACTGGGGAAGCAAACTGGTAGGCGAGCAGCTCAATGAGCAACGTGTGTGCCAGTTCTTGTTCAACTTCAGGCCGCATCGTGTCTTTTTGTTAAAGTATGTATTAGTGAATGAGATAAAGTAGTCTATCAGCTGATATCAGTACTGCTGGTGATCTCGAGTTTCAAGACAATAGATGCAATGTTGCGATGTACACGCAATGTAAGTCGGGCTATGGTTGATGCTCAGCCCGTTGTTATAAAGTAAACAAATGACAGCCGATTATGGAGTCAATAGGGTATCTGAAGGTGAAGAGTGGGAGAATAAAAATCAAAAGAAGATCGAACAGAACCTCTCGAACCTTGGCGAAGAACAAAACAGCAGCAGAGGCTGAAGTTTGTATAGGATGGCAGGATTACTAGGAGAGGGGCCCTGCAGGGAAAAGAATTATGACGGAGGTTGTCAAGATGTTGGTGGACTAGGCTAGACTATGGGTGGAATTTAGGCAAGATAGAAGACCATGCAGCGAGCCATAGGGAAAAGAGTTGAGAAGTCCTTCAAGCAATGAGCAAAAGTTCAATATAAGTCAAAATATTTAGCTAGTACTCCGTACGGTTGATAATTTGAATTTCTAGAGCCTCGTTGAGAAGCAATGACGGCCGCCCACACAAAATCCACCCCGACAATCCGTTTAGTATTTTGTAGTTGTTACCCTTTTTGGGATGCTTCTGGTTGTATTATAGTAGGGGTTGAGACTTCAATGCCTGTTAATTTTTCCCAACCAGATGCACCCGGTGCTAAACCTAATCAGGTAATTTGAGTTGGCTTCATCATGTCAGTACCTTGCCCTACAATTTCTACAATTTCTACAATTTTTGATGGGGATACTTCAATCAGCAACCGCCAGTAATTTGGCCCCTGTCACCTGACTGACAGTAAGATCCATTAGGGTTACAGCCTCTTTCAAATAAGAAAGCCAAATTGTTGAACAAAGAGCTTCTGTAACTACATAATCCATGAATTTGGAACAGAATGGAATTACATTTATATCTATGATGCATATATTGTTGAGGTGCTTCTAAATTTATGTTACTATGAGTGGGTTATTTTTCAAGCACCTAATCCTATCGTTTGTCGATTGACTTGTTTGAGTTAGTTCATACAGCAATCAAGAGATAGTCAAATTAAAAATTATAGTTGTATACATGATACCTTCGTTAGCTGCGGCTATAGACACAAATCTTAACCGAATAGCGGAATCACCATCGGCACCGATTCTCCGCTTCAAGTGCCAAGTACCACGATGTATCATCCACAAAACCCTCGGATGCAAATCTGTGATAATAAACCCCTGATTGTTATAAAGACATGTATGACTCCGGATTATCCGTGGGTCGTTTGTATAAAATGCGTCTTGACAGATGCGTTACGCTCCGTATAGACTCGGTGCCATGGAGTTTGCTTTTGCCATCAAAGGTAGAGCGCAAGACTTGAGACAAATATTCAACAGAATTAGAACTACCGAATCTGATGATCTTATCGATAAGAACACCCCTGTCATTCTGATGTTGGGCCGTCACAGTAATTTACACCTGGGCTTAGAGTCGCTTGCTTTACGGGTGGGAATGAGCCACAAGTTAGATGGACAGAAACGTTGGGTTCACAGAACCAATCAATTTCTATCGCAAAAATGATAGTTTAGAGGATGAGACTTTCGGTTATAGTCTCAACGGGTGGCTTTTCAAAGAGACATTGCGGAATCAGCAACTTGTGAGATGAAGGGACCCGACAGGCTGGCTTGTTGTATGCTGCTTTGCTGGAATACCCCACAACCTCTTGATGGGTGCATATGCTCATACAAATATTTTACATCTGAGCCTCACTTGTAGTCCACTTGTAGCCACTGATAAACCATGAGCTCAAGTAAATCCGGAATGCAGTATATTTAACTTATTCACAACCGGGGATTCTAAGGTCTGTAATCATCCGAGGTTAAGGTGAAGTTGAACGTCTGCTTGGTGCGGGGCCTCTGAAGTTTGTTCTTTAACAATCACGATCACATGTCAAAGACAAAAATACAGGGGCTGACAAAACAGCTGATAAAGTAGATGGCAAGAAACGAACATGATGAAATTGTCATGTTTACCCACAATCCAGAAACCTGGTGAAAGTCAATATCTCGGATCTGTAATAGATCAACCCGAGATGCGGCTCAAAGTTTGACATCATACAAGATGTATGGTTGTTGAACCAATTGAACTACCTGTGTTGGGGATTGAGGCTTTGATTTTCCGGATTAATAAAATAATGGTATTGATTGATCAAACAAAGTATTTAATTACGACCCGACCGTAGGGACGTGACAGCTATATATTTATAGTCAGTTCACCGCAGGAGAATTAGTGACTTGAGGCTCTACAAACCCAGTAATAAAATTGTTCACGGAGGAAGGATAGTGCGTAAAAACCCTTTAAAAAGAGCAAAAAATCTCACGTTAGTTCTTGCTCTGTTCTGAAGCAAGTGAGAAAGGTGTAGAGAAGCTGCTTGCAGAATATTAAAACCACAGATGGATGCGGGCCATTCCCAACAAACTTCTCCACTGTCTATTCAACTTCGACTAAAAATAGGAAGTAGTTGCTTATAAGTGGTAGACTTGCAGGGGAGGACTCACCAACCGGAAAGGGAAAGGACTAAAAACCCGTCGGAGGAGGGAATTAGTACCACTCACCAGGTGCCAACATCCAACCGCTTCCAAATGCCCACTCGTTGAGCCCACCAAACGATTCCTAGGCCCCAGCATAACAAACCGACTCAATCAGAGCTCCGAGCTTACTGGATTCACCAACAGTAAAATGTCGAGCGAAAAGGGTCAATTACACAATCCCTGTCAAATCCACCCACCAGTCAAGCAAACTCTCAGCGACGGAATTCTGAACAACCGCAGTGCCTTTCACAGTTGCTACTTGAAAGAACTTGTTGCCAAAATCCTTGGAGTCTGCACTCCAGACAATTTCTTGATTGTCCGTTTATTCTTTCCTTTATTCACTCTACCCTCCCATCAAACCAGTTTTCTCACCTTTGTGAGCCTCATAATCCCCAGCTCTGGTCATCGCGGGGTTAACTACTTTGGTCTTGCGTCTTGCGTTGCGTTTAACTTGTACATCTTAATATTACCACTCGAACACATAACCTATTGGCTCTGCACGAAATCACGACGAACGCAACTTGATTCCTCGGACGAAAGCTCATTATCTGTTTATAACAAGAGTCATATACGAGCTTTTCTTTCCACGAAACTCATAAGCCCTAGTACCGAAATTTCAGCAATCCATTGATCTGTTGGCCTTTGGTAAGTCACAGGAAACGGACTTCTAGTCTACCCCTCCATTACTTCTCTATATCCTAAAATATCAGGGCTTTACTAAGAAACTTTCAAACTCACAAAGTCTCGCTGCTTCACTTTACGATACGAAAGATACCCATCTAGATACAATGTATGGCACTGGTACCGGCCCGCAGACGGGTGTTCACACTCCGCGCTCCAACGCTTCGTTACGTCCTCTTACCCTTAGTCACGGGTCCCTCGAGACCTCATTCTTGGTCCCAACTAGCCTCCATTTCCACGCCTCGCAATTAAAAGACAGATTTGCCGCAACTCTCCCCACACCTACCGATGAGCTAGCCTTAGACGATGAACCCTCTTCGATAGCGGAGTTGGTCGCTAGATATCTTGACTTTGTTGCGTCAGAGGTCGATGAGGGTGAAGATGATGCCCAGGGTTCGTATGAGGAACTTCTGAAGCTCGTTTTGAACGAGTTTGAGCGTGTGTTTTTGAGGGGAAATGAGGTCCACGCTCTCGCCAGCACCCTTCCTGGCATCGATTCCAAGAAACTCGTCGTTATCGGCAGCTACTACAAGGCTCGGACAGTCTCCAATCGGGTTATCAAGCCTCACGAGTCTGCCCTGCTCAGAGCAGCTGATGACGAGTCAGCGTTTATTTATGCCATCTTTGGTGGCCAAGGTAACATCGAGGAGTACTTCGAAGAGTTGAGAGAGGTTCATACCACATACGGCAGCTTTGTCAGCGAGTTGATCACTTTATCTTCGGAGTTGCTCCGCAATCTTTCCAAGCACTCTGAAGCCGAAAAGCTTTACCCTAAGGGTCTTGATGTCCTCGGCTGGCTGCAGAACCCGGAGTCGACTCCTGATGTTGACTACCTCATTGCCGCTCCTATCAGTTTGCCTCTGATTGGTCTCGTGCAACTTGCTCATTATGAAGTTGCCTGCAAGGTCATGGGTGTCCACCCTGGATGTTTCCGTAATCGTTTGAGCGGTGCCACTGGTCACTCCCAGGGTATTGTTACGGCTGCTGCTATTGCTGCTGCTGACTCCTGGGAATCCTTCCGTGCTGTCACTACAAATGCTCTGACCATTCTGTTTTGGATTGGGGCTCGTAGCCAGCAGACTTTCCCTAAGACGTCTCTCTCTCCTACTGTGCTCAGCGAGTCCATTGAAAGCGGTGAAGGTGCTCCCACCCCTATGCTTAGCATTCGTGATCTCTCGCAGGCCGAGATTCAGAAGCACATTGATGCTACCAATGACTACCTTCCCAAAGACCGTCATATTGCCATCTCTTTGATCAACAGCCCCCGCAACATGGTTGTTGCCGGACCTCCTATCTCCTTGTATGGTCTTAATACCCGTCTCCGCAAAGTCAAGGCTCCTACTGGTCTTGACCAAAACCGTATACCTCACAGCCAGCGCAAAGTCCGCTTTGCCAACCGTTTCTTGCCTATCACTGCTCCCTTTCACAGCGCCTACCTCTCCGAGGCTAGTGAACTAATTGATAGTGACCTGAAGGATATCAAAATTGATGTTTCATCTTTGGGTATTCCGGTCTTTGACACTCACACTGGTCAGGATCTACGCAATTCTGTTACCGGCAATATCATTCCCTCTCTGGTTCGCTTGATCACCCGTGATTCTGTTCAGTGGGAGAAGGCCACTGCTTTCCCTAACGCTACTCATATCCTCGACTTTGGTCCTGGCGGTATCTCGGGTATCGGTGTTCTGACCAGCCGTAACAAAGATGGTACCGGTGTCCGTGTTATTCTTGCTGGTTCTGTGTCTGGTACCTCCAACGAGGTTGGCTACAAGCCTGAGCTATTTGATCGTGACGAGGAGCGCGCTGTCAAATATGCCATTGATTGGGTCAAGGAGTTTGGTCCTCGTCTCGTGAAGAGCTCTGACGGCCGGACCTATGTGGATACCAAGATGAGTCGTCTTCTGGGTGTTCCTCCCATCATGGTCGCTGGTATGACTCCTTCGACTGTCCCTTGGGATTTCGTTTCCGCCACCATGAACGCTGGTTACCACATTGAGCTTGCTGGCGGTGGTTACTACAATGCAAAGTCTCTGACTACGGCTTTGACCAAGATTGAGAAGGCTATTCCAGCCGGTCGTGGTATCACCATCAACCTGATCTATGTCAACCCCCGTGCCATGGCTTGGCAAATCCCTTTGATTGGCCGTCTTCGAGCTGAGGGTGTTCCCATTCAGGGCCTGACCATTGGTGCTGGTGTTCCCTCCATTGAGGTGGCTCAGGAGTACATTGAGACTTTGGGTCTTAAGCATATTGCCTTGAAGCCCGGCTCTGTTGATGCCATCCAATCCGTTATCAACATTGCCAAGGTCAATCCTACTTTCCCCATTATTCTGCAGTGGACCGGTGGTCGTGGTGGTGGCCACCATTCCTTCGAAGATTTCCACCAGCCTATTTTCCAGATGTACACACGTATTCGTCGCTGCGACAATATCATTTTGGTTGCTGGTAGTGGTTTCGGCGGTGCCGATGATTCTTATCCCTATATCACGGGCGAGTGGTCCAAGGCTTACGGTTACCCTTCCATGCCCTTTGATGGTGTGCTATTCGGTTCCCGTGCTATGGTTGCTAAGGAGTGTCATACTAGCAAGAATGCTAAGCAGGCCATCATTGATGCTCCTGGTGTTCCTGATAGCGAGTGGGAAAAGACTTACAATGGCCCAGCTGGTGGTGTCATCACTGTCCGTTCTGAGATGGGGGAACCTATTCACAAGCTCGCTACTCGTGGTGTCCGTTTCTGGGCTGAGATGGATCAGAAAATCTTTAGCCTTCCTCGTGAGAAGCGTGTTGCTGAGCTCCATAAGATGCGTGATTACATTATCCGCAAGCTTAACGCTGACTTCCAGAAGGTCTGGTTTGGTCGCAACAAGGCTGATGAGGTTGTTGATCTTGAGGATATGACCTATGGCGAGATCGTTCGTCGCATGGTTGATCTTCTATACGTGAAGCATGAGTCCCGCTGGATCGATCCCACCTATCTGCAGCTGGTGGGTGATTTCATCCACCGTGTCGAGGAACGTTTTACCACTATCACCAATCAGGCATCCATGCTTCAAAGCTATGGTGACCTCAATGAACCATTCTCCACCATTGAACGCATACTTGCTCAGTATCCTGAGGCTGAGAAACAGATTGTCAATGCACAGGATGTTCAGTACTTCATCACTTTGTGCCAGCGCCGCGGCCAGAAGCCCCCCACCTTCGTCCCCACTCTGGATGAGAACTTCGAATTCTTCTTCAAGAAGGACTCTCTTTGGCAATCTGAGGATCTCGAGGCTGTTATTGACCAGGATGTTGGGCGTACCTGTATTCTGCAGGGTCCTATGGCTGCCAAATTCTCCACCAAGATTGACGAGCCTATCAAAGACATCCTCGATGGTGTTCATGAGGGTCACATCAAGAGCCTGCTGAAGGATAACTACGGAGCCGATAAATCCAAGGTTCCTGTTATTGAGTACTTCGGTGGTAACCTTATCAACCCCGAAAGCCCTATTGATCTGGAAGGTCTGACTGTCAACTGTGACGACAGCAAAAACACTTATCGTTTGTCTTCCTCTCCAGCTGCCACGCTTCCCTCGACAGAAGCCTGGCTGTCTCTTCTTGCTGGTCCTACTCGTTCTTGGCGCTACGCTCTTCTTATGTCCGATGTTCTTGTTCAAGGTCAGAAGTTCCAGACCAACCCTATCCGTCGTATCTTCGCTCCTGTTCGCGGTCTGTTCGTTGAGATTCATTACCCGAATGATCCCTTCAAGACTAGCATAATCGTCAAGGAGCAGCCTCGTCCCAATCATTATGTTGATGTCATTGAAGTGAAGCTTACTGGGCCCAACCGCATTGTTGTCAGTATGATCAAGGACACCACTGCGCTTGGTAAGCCAGTCGCCCTGTCCCTCGAGTTTACCTACCACCCCGAGGCTGGTTACGCTCCCATCCGTGAGGTTATGGAGGGCCGTAACGACCGTATCAAGGAGTTCTACTGGTGTGCGTGGTTCGGTGATGAGAAACTTGATCTCAACGCTCCAATTGACAGCAAGTTTGATGGTGGTAATACAATTATTACCGCCGAGGCTATCAAGGATTTTGTCTACAACGTTGGCAACAATGGCGAGGCATTTGTGGAGCGTCCCGGTAAAGAGATGTTGGCTCCCATGGACTTTGCCATTGTTGTGGGATGGAAGGCTATCACTAAGCCTATCTTCCCCCGCCTTATTGATGGAGACCTTTTGAAATTAGTTCATCTCTCCAACCAGTTCCGCATGATGCCTGGTGCTGAACCTCTCAAGAAGGGTGATGAGATCACTACTACTGCCAAGATTAACGCTGTTATTAATCAGGATTCTGGCAAGATGGTCGAAGTCTGCGGGACTCTGCGCCGCGATAATGAGCCTGTCATGGAAGTCACATCACAGTTCCTGTACCGCGGCACCTACACTGACTATGAAAACACCTTCCAGCGCAAGATGGAAACCCCTGTGCAGGTTCACCTGGCCACTACCAAGGATGTTGCAGTCCTTCGCTCTAAGCAATGGTTCCAGGCTGATGATATGCCTCAGGGCATTGAGCTCCTTGGAAAGACTTTGACTTTCCGCTTGGAGTCTCTTGTTCGCTACAAGGACAAGGACATTCTGAACAGCGTCGAGATGCGTGGTCCTGTCCTTCTGGAACTTCCTACCAAGGAAATCATCCAGATTGCTAGCGTTGATTATGACGCTGGTATCTCTTATGGAAACCCGGTCATTGACTACCTCAATCGTTATGGTTCCCCTCTGGATCAACCCATCAACTTCGAGCACCCCATTCCTCTCCATGGCAAGAACCCTCTTGTCTTGCGTGCTCCCGCCTCGAATGAGAACTACGCCCGGGTTTCTGGTGACTACAATCCTATTCACGTCTCCCGTGTGTTCTCAACCTACGCCAATCTTCCCGGTACCATTACACACGGAATGTACTCGAGCGCTGCCGTTCGTAGTCTGGTCGAGACTTGGGCTGCCGAGAACAATGTTGGTCGCGTGCGTAGTTTCCATGCTTCGCTTGTTGGCATGGTTCTTCCCAACGATGCCATTGCTGTCCGGCTCCAGCACGTTGGCATGATTTCTGGTCGCAAGCTTGTCAAGGTTGTGGCTAGCAATAAGGAAACCGAAGAGAAGATCCTTTTGGGCGAGGCAGAGATTGAGCAGCCTGTGACAACCTATGTCTTCACTGGTCAGGGTTCACAGGAACAGGGCATGGGTATGGAGCTGTACGCCAACAGTGATGTTGCGCGTGAGGTCTGGGATCGTGCTGACAAGTACCTTATGGACAACTACGGCTTCTCGATTGTCAATATTGTCAAGAACAACCCGAAGGAGCTCACTGTGCATTTTGGTGGTCCTCGTGGCAAGGCCATCCGGCAGAACTACATGGCCATGACGTTCGAGACTGTTGCTACTGATGGATCCATTAAGTCTGAAAAGATCTTCAAGACTGTCAATGAGACGAGTACTTCGTACACGTACCGGTCTCCTACCGGTCTACTGTCGGCTACTCAGTTCACGCAGCCGGCGCTCACTCTGATGGAGAAGGCCTCGTTCGAAGACATGAAGGCCAAGGGTCTGGTCGCCCGTGACAGCACCTTTGCTGGTCACTCTCTGGGTGAGTACTCGGCTCTTGCTGCTCTGGCCGACGTTATGCCTATTGAGTCTCTGGTGTCTGTTGTCTTCTACCGTGGTCTTACCATGCAGGTTGCTGTGGAGCGTGATGCTTCTGGTCGGTCCAACTATTCGATGTGCGCTGTAAACCCCAGCCGTATCTCCAAGACTTTCAACGAGGAGGCTCTGCGTTTCGTTGTCAGCAATATTTCTGAGGAGTCGGGGTGGCTTTTGGAGATTGTGAACTTCAACATTGCCAACATGCAGTACGTCTGTGCTGGTGATCTTCGTGCTTTGGACACACTGACTGGTGTGACCAATTTCCTCAAGAAGCAGCAGCTGGACATTGACGAGCTTCGTGCCAACATTGAAGAGGCTAAGGATGTCTTGCGCAAGGTGATTCGCGGCTGCATGGAGGCTACTCTGAAGAAGCCTCTTCCTCTTGAGCTCGAGCGTGGCTTTGCCGCCATTCCTCTGCGGGGCATTGACGTGCCCTTCCACTCTACCTTCCTGCGGTCTGGTGTCAAGCCTTTCCGTTCCTTCCTGCTGAAGAAGATCAACAAGACAACTATCGATCCTTCGAAGCTGGTTGGCAAGTACATTCCCAACGTCACTGCTCGTCCATTTGAGCTGACCAAGGAGTATTTTGAGGATGTGTACCGCTTGACCAACTCACCGCGCATCGCCCATGTTTTGGCCAACTGGGAGGAGATCACTTCGGATAAGGCCGGTGATGACGATAGTTCCAGTAGCGATAATGGCGCTGGTGGAGCTGGTGTTGCGACTTAGAGTCTCTTTTGTGTTGTTTGTCGTTCTTTGATTCGTAATGATCAGAAAAAAAGGGTATTTTCTTTTGCTAGGACTTTTGCGTCGTTGTCTTTTTTGTTATGGTTGGACTTTGTTTTTCGTGTTATGACTTGGCTTCTTATGGATAATGCACTGTCGGTTTTCACATGACTTGTATCTTGTATGTACATAGTTTTGGTTTTTACGCAAAATAAAATGTCACTTGGAAATAGTTACATGGTTACTCTGGTAGTGAACTACTTTTACTCAAAGATGTTTCCAAAAATCATTATAAATCTATTACAGAAAAAGCCTATGCATGTAGCTCAAATCGCTGTACATTAGGTGGAGACTTGAACCTCATCGACTAGCATCTCCGGTGTCATCTTTTCCACAACCACCACTGGTTTCTTTTGTGGAAACCGAAGAATAGGCTTTGGTTTTATTCCCGTCTTCTTCGCCTCCTTCCTCAACAACCAAAGAACAGCCAAAACGCAAATGAAGAAGCCTTCCACAGTTCCTATGACGATCCCTGCAATGACACCACCAGTCAGATTCCTACTATCACTATTTGAAGAGGAGCCTGCGGATGAAGTTGAGGAGGTCACTGCAGTGGGTTTACTTGTACTCTTGTACTCGTAACGAAAGAACTTGTCGAAGCTGATATGCTGAAGAATTGTTGAGATGGTCAAACTCACAAGGTAAGCGAGCCATCGAGAACATCAATGTTAAGTCTACTTCATACACATTCGCCCTCTTGATACTTATCTACCTTGTCATTGGATCAACGCCGCCAATGCACCATGTATCCACATATCGACAACCCAGCAACCGACGTCAAACTGCTCACTTTCATCGTCAAAGTGCTTCATTGTCTTGTTGAGGTAACTTTGACGCCAATAGAGACAGGTAGGATCAACTTTGACAAGGACCCGGAGAGTTTAGTTGATGATGTTGGAGGTTATATGTAACCCTAATATGCAGAAGTTCCAGAAATGCGGTAGTCAGGCGTTTGTGGAGTTGCAAGTAGGGGGAGAGGCGCTTAGGTGCATGAAAGGACCGCAATGACCATGATTGAAAATGGCATGGTTTGAATAGGCCAGAGGTGTGCACTGCTGTCGGATGTGAAGGGAAGAAAGAGGGTGGAGAATTTTGCGGACAACGCTGGTATTTTGTGGGCTAGAACATTAATTGGGTTTACATGGTAAAAAGGCTATTTATATTGTAGCGATGATAGACCTACGCGAAATATTGAGTACACCGTTTCATCTCATACCACAAATATCAACAATAGCGATCACTTCTAGAATAAAGTATGATCATCTCCTACAATAATTCACTCACACTGGATCTCCTGGTTCCCATGGTCAAGATAACAAGATAAACTATATATCACATCTATGCACTACGATCGTTCACCCATTTAATCAGGGACCATGGTTTCATAGATTGTAATGGTCTTTCAGTTGTCATTGTGAACATCCACCACTGCATGACGCTTGTGAAACTGATTACGATAGCATCTTGGAGGATATCGGCAGTTGCCTAGAAATTGAGAGCAGGGATTACAAGATATACAGATTTGCCATGGAGATGGCATTTTCACTCTGTCTAATCAATTCAGTCAGGACCAACAACAGCTGTGGAACCCAAAGACTGAGTTCAGTGCATCATGGCCTCTTATAAAAACCAACAAGCCACAATTAACAAACTCCAATGTTGATCCCGATGCCTAACCCTTTCTATCACATCTCAAGCCTCGAACCCTCATCTGCCGATTCCACTAACCAGATCCCCCACTCACGACTGCCGCCCTCCGCAACCTGAAACAGTCAAGCCATGAGATCAAGAAATGTTTGGATCAGAAAAAAATAACATTGTGCATATGGACTTTAGAATGGAAGAAGAACGAAACAGGAATGGGGTAAACTCTAAATAGAATATCTCGTTGGTGCCTGTGGACGATCAGGGGACGGATTGTAAGACTGGGTTTGGCGGAGGGGTTGAGGTTGTGATTATTATGGTTTGTAGAATGTTGGTGGGGATATACGTATATATAAAGTTTGGAGTCTCACGTACGAGACGTGAAGAATAGATTATTGTTCAAAAGTACTGCGTTCTTTTGTTTTAAACTTCATCAAAGACTTTATGTCTAATTGGTGATCATTGATTTTTCTTCTTACTTTATTTGTGACCTTTGGGTGATTCACGCTGTGCACGATATATCCTCATTACTTTGACGCCTTGATCTACAATTGTGGCTCGATCCTCACAATATCACTCATTCAATTCCAGTCACTCCCTTTAAAAAGGCTACACGCTTTTCCATCACTGTCTTACTTTTATCTTTCTGAAATACTGTATTAACCATCATCACCAATCATGCTTTATCTTACTTTGCCAATCCTGGCCACCGCCTGCGGCCTCTCCCACGCCACCCCCACCACTGCCCCCTCCACAAATAGCACCACCGCCCGCAAACTCCTCGTTTCCGCCCCCGGGGAAATCTCCCTCTACTCCTTCACCGGCACCAACTTCACCGAACTAACAACTCTCTCTGTCCCTGGGACCTCCCCCTCTTGGCTCACTCCGTCCTCGCCCATCCAGATTCTCGCCGTCGACGAGAACTCGGCGGCATTGAATACCTTTACTTTAAACCTTGCCAAGAATACCATTACACAGGATACGTCCGGGACGGTCACGGGCTCTGCGGGGGCTGTCCATTTGGAGTTTACACCGGATCGCCAGAGGCTGTTTGCCTCTGCGTACGGAAGTGGAACCGTCGATGTCTACTCGGCCGCAAACTCCTCCATGCCACCGACAAAACAACACACCCTCACCATGGGCGTCGCCAAACAATCAACCCCACACCAAACACTGTTTGACCCTACCGGTGCCTTTGCAGTGACGAACGATCTGGGCTTAGATAAGGTCTTTGTATCTCCCATTAACGCCACCAGCAGCTCGCAATTCACTAGTTTCCCCGCGCCCACCGGCTGCGGGCCACGTCACGGAGCGTGGCTAAAGGATGCCAACGGAAACCCTGTGTACGCCCTTGCCTGCGAAAAGAGCAACCAAATCATCACCTTTGACACCCAGTACGCCAACTCGACGCTTTCCCTATATCAAAAAGCCACCATCTCGTCAATCCCCCCCTCCGTCAAGTCCACCTCTGCCGACGCCGCCGGCGAACTCGTGTCACTGTCGGGGAAGTCCGTCCTCGTCTCTAACCGCCGGGTTGACTCCACCGAGGGGAACATTGCCCAGTTTACTTGGGATGGCAAGAGGCTGACCTTTGCGACGAGCGTGAACGCGGGTGGGTTTACGCCGAGGATGATGTCGTTGGCGAAGAAGGGGGATGTTTTGTTTGTGGGGAATCAGAGTGGAGAGAAGGGATTGGTGGCGTTTGCGGTGGGGAGTGATGGGAGTTTGGGGAAGGAGGTGGCGAGTGTTGGGATGAGGAAGTGGGGAGCAACGGGGAGCAATGGGCCGTTGTTTGTGCACGAGGTGACAGGTGGGGAAGAGTAGACCAGGCAGATGGATATGATTAGTCCTATGTCGAATGTTATATAGGTTGGATAAATAAAAGTAACATGAATTCGGAGACAATATCTAGTTTAGTGATTCAATGTCGTTGAGAGTGAGGGGGCTCGTGATTTAACTTAGCCCAATCCGGCAACCCGCTCGAGTACCGAAAAGTGGGACCCTGGGCATAGAGCTGCCAACTCAAGACACCTGTCACCAGCTGCCAATACAACATTCATTCAACAACAATCATCAATGGGCTTGCTTCTGAGTACCACAAATTCATCAAACACCAAACAACCGTCCCCAAACTCATAAAAATGGAAGACTCAACAAACCTTTTAGGTCTGTCCCTCATTCCCAGAACCCCCCAGCTCAACCCCCTACTAATCACCCCCCCCCCTCCCCCCAGACTACCACAATCGGCTAACCGCCAACATCCTCAACCATTTCGTCACCCTCTGCCGCATCGCCACCACCCGTGCAACCACCGCTACCTCCGACATCGCCAGCACCTCCCTCGCTGGCGTGTCCATGGACCTCGAATTCAAAGCGCTCACCACCGCTATCAAAGACCTGCTCAATCTCTCGCGGCGCATCAAGGAGCTGTGGGTTTTCGGCGCGCTCGGCCGCCAGGGGGAGGGCGGGGAGGAGAGGGTAAGAAGAGTTGAGGAGGATGTGAGGAAGGTGGCAAAGGTGTTGACGGTGTTGGAGGAGAGGGGGTTGAAAGGGGTTGTCGAGGGGGCGGGGGGGCAGTGGAGTTTGGTGAAGGAGGGGGGAGTTAAGGATGAGGGGCATTGAGGTGTGGAGGGGAGATTTAATAAGTTACGGCGTTTTGGGGTTGGGTTGTTAATTTGTTTGTGATGAATGAGTATGATGAATGAGCTATCTTTATTGGGGTAACAAGCCGCGATGGTGGCCGTAACCCTAATACACACGGGCTCCCATATAACTGTCAAACTTGATTTAGAGCTTCATTCAACTTGAACACAGAGACCTAGATCACTATAGTGGGTAAATACTTGCTCTCGGATCCCCAATCTTGATTATCTAGACCCTTCATGTTACTTTATTCTCTATCAACTCAACCCACTATCACGCTGATCTACGCACAAATTTCCATTTGCATCCCGACAATCAGTGATCCCGCCCCAACAATAGATAGATACACAGGGGCATAGCGAACACAAGATTGGAAGAAGGATTGAGGTATTTAAGAGAGAGGGTCTTGGGTCTTACGAAGCGGGTACATAATTAGGAAGGGGCGCTGAAGATTGAAGTGGTGGGCATTGAAATCATGGTGATGCGGGGTTAGATTGAGATGGAAGTAGCAGATCAAGATTGGTCAGATTCTAACTGAGAACATAAACCGAGCAATGACACTATAAAATGAACAGAGCACACAAAAGAAAGAAGATCTCTTTTTTTAAAAAGTCAAATCACCAAGATAGTGAAAAAAATTTTGCTGACAAGACTGGGACTCGAACCCAGGCGGATTTCTCCATCAGGAAACTTGCGCTAAGGAACGACCTTAACCTGACGCCATAACCAACTCGGCCATCTTGCCAACTACCTGTTGTGGGAAAGGCATGTTAGATCGTACTTTATTCTAGCGGAAGCAGGGGCACTGGAGTGGGTTCGGTGTTACACAAAAGTCGGGATTGTTCGAGAGTGGATTTGGGTAGGACTTTAGAGTGTGTTTTAGTGCCTAAGAGCTTAAGCGAGGGGGGATGGGGGAGGCATGGTATAATGAGTATGATGACAATGTTGACATTATGGTGGAGGCGCATAGTCTTGACGAGGAGGTGGGCAGATGGGTTGGTGCTTTTGTGTGTTCATGCCGTTTTTAAAGGTCAGGTGGAAATGTGTTAATGTGGATCTCGTGATGGGCGGGGGCTGATGGGTGGGCAGTTGTTGACTTGGAAAGAATGCAGAACGCGACTTCTCATGAGGGGGTTGGCAATTTTGTGCCGTGTGTGCATATAGATGCATATATCTCCACCGTCATCTCCCTAGTACACAAGGCAGCTCATCTCCCAAGTTCACATTATTCCTAGCATCCTATACATTGAGCATGGTTGCCCGCCTATGACCTTTCCCCACACTCCACTTCTCCGCATTGATACCGTGGCATCGGGGACCGATAGGCGGGGTGCAGGTTTTCCTTTATGGGGAAGGATGGGACATGTTCACCGTGAAGGGCTGGTGGCCAGCAAGGTATCTGTGTATTGTGTTACTGTGTTGCAGAT
The DNA here is from genome assembly GCA_030294605.1 of Ambrosiella beaveri. Classification (NCBI taxonomy): domain Eukaryota; kingdom Fungi; phylum Ascomycota; class Sordariomycetes; order Microascales; family Ceratocystidaceae; genus Ambrosiella; species Ambrosiella beaveri. The sequence continues at coordinate 320,788 of JARQWA010000008.1, forward strand.
AACGATGATGCTGGGGGGTCATATGCTAAGGCAAAAGGTTGTATGCAGATGGAGAGGGTTAGCTGCAGATCATGGGGTTGAAGGTGAATATGCGAACTGATATGGAGTTGGAGAGGGATAGGAATAGACAGCAAGTGTGGTTGACCATGGAAAGGGTTTCTTGATGCGGAAGGGACATACATCATCAGTGTCCTGTTATCAATCTGATTCCAGGATAATGGCCAGCGAGGGATTCCTGTGTCAGCTTGTTTACATCCATAGATACCCATAGATACCATGATATTGCAAATGTCTCTCCCGGTCCGCACTGGAGAATACAAAAGTCCTAACGAGTCCATCTACCCACTATGTCCACTTGAAAACATGAAAAGAAGTCTACCCCTCCAACAAGGCCAACCTATTCCGTCTCTGTCATTAACAATGGTGTACAAATCTACATTTTAGTGCGTAGGATAATCCGGGTGGTGAAACTGCCGTACATATTGCTGATGCCCCGTAACTAGAATAAAGTGGCTCACAAATAGGGTTCAGGAGTCTCGGGTGATGATGACTACCGGGATGATAAACCAACCCGAGCCTGAGATGCTGCCGTGAAGAGGTAGCCAAGTGTTGGTATAGTGAATAGGTGCGGACAGGAGCCGATCATGAGATGTGCTGAAACATGGAATGATTAAACTGCGAGCTGCGGGCGGATGGATTGTTGATGCGGGGTTATTGGATGCAGGTTTGTTGGTGAATTGGAACTACGAATGCCTTTGTTTGACTTTATGTCCTTCTTGTATGTTTTATGTCTTCTGCAGGTTTGATACTGTAGGACTGGTTCACAACATGCTTAAACGCTGACCATACCGCCAAGGTAACAAAGTTACCGCATATTGAGATCAATATAACCATCATCAAATATATATATTCTTTGTATTAATCAACTTCTCCATAGATGTAACCATCAGCACCCGCCGCGTCCATGGCCCGCCACCATCCACATCCACATCCTTTGTTCCCCTTCTCCACACCACCATTACCACCAATCAGTCATATCCCCCCAAAACAACCAAACAACCTGAGAAACCCTCGGCATCGCACTCCTTCCCATTTAAATACCTGCAACAAACCCACGTCGCCATTACGTTTCCTCCACATTGCGCACAGAATTTATTTATGCTCATGTGATGCTCCAGCTGTGGTGAACCATAATTAGGAAAGATATCGAAAGGTTGAAGGCTTGAGTTATCTGATTTGTACGAGGTATTTAACAGGGCGATTGGCATGTCATGATTCATATAAGGGAAGCAAAGGCAGGGAAGGTAAAGGATGAGGGCCTATCTACTGCGGGGTTCGTCAATCTATGTATCAGGAAATCTGAGAGTCTCCAAATGTTAACGATCAGTGATTATCGTGAAATGCAATCATTTAGTTAATCTCCTTGATCGACGACGCAAATCCAGACCCAGTTAAATATACGATCCCTAGCGAAATCGCAGAGCCGCAGTGGCGATATTCGACACCAAATTGGCAGGACTTTGCATCCATAGCCTCCTTTTTTTTTGTCTTTCTCTTCTGTCTGTCATTATCACCAAAAAATTCACCAGATTCTAAAGTAAAGCTCGTAATCATGCCATGAAGCCACAAATATTTACAAAATTCATAAGCACAGTCGGGAGCAAAGTTGAGACACGCAAGCCATGAAGCAACAATGATATCACATCTCGCAATCCTACTTTCCCTGCAGGCTTCTGTGACCCCCTCCCCCAATGAATGCGCCCAATCAAAACTTCTTCTCTTACTACACCTCTCATCAGCTAAATAAACAAAACCTCACTGCCTTAATGATGGTCCAGGATAGTGGACGTCTTTTTTGTTTTATCTATATAAACAGCATAGTCAATCTGGCAGGCGCTGTGACTTACCCAATTAGGAAAATACCGGAATTGGTGAAGATTTGCAACACACGGGATTGTCGAGGGTGCAAGCGAGCGATAAGTAGGGGTGAATGTGGATAACCAAAAATGGAAATTGCCGTTTTAGGTTAAATTAATGGATGGTATCACCAAGGAGCAACTGATTACAATAGGAACTAAATGCTAAGAAATGAATTGGGCCATCTAGATTTACAAGATCATTAATTCTATAGTTCTTCATGGTTGACCGCTGTTAGATATATTTATGAAGATGGACTAAATGTAGTAGGTGGTTAAAAGTCATAATGGTAGGCTCGATGGCGTGGTTGGGTGGGTTACGTGCAGATAGAGCGACCTAGGGGTGAGGAATGACACGATGGTACTTTTGATGGGCGGTGTCGAATCAGCATATGCTCTCGACCACCGGCACCATGCATCCGTCGACGCCCCAGTGTCTTACTCGACAAGACAAGAGGGATCTAGTTGTGTTCACCAACTGAGTGGAAGTATTATCTTGTGTGCTACAGGGACTCGATGTTATAGGAAGGAAGCATGTATGTTACTAAGATATAGATATGATTAGAGTATCTGCAGATCTGGAAATTACCCGCTTCTTCATTGACGTGATCCCATACAGCTGCTCTGCATACATATATGTACATGTGAATATATATCTATGTATGTCGTCTACGAATCGGTCGGTTCTACCAATGGGTTTCCAGTCATAGAAGCATCAATTTGAGAAAACAATGCACCCCGATTTCCGGGGGGACGAGCTGCACCACATTCGGGCAGGTAGTTCACAGGGACGGGGCGGGCAGGCGGACGAGATGCATGGGGTAGCCGTGAGCACGGATGTTGATAGGTGGGAAACGAGATTAGAAAGTGCGCGGTCGTGGCTTCTGAAGAGGGCTAATGATGAAGACTGTAACAGAGGGACATGTACAGATCTATTCAGCTACTGAGAGGTAACAGATAAGGTGCTTATAGGAATTCCATTATTCATTACAGTTGCCGTCCACTTGGACTGAATACCTGTCCCTCGTCAAAGAAGATCGTGGTATCGATGGGGAATCTCCTTCACGGCTGACTTCATCCTTCCGTATCACGCCTCTTCTTCATAGAATCCGTCATTCATACAAAGCAATGACTGTACCTATTCTTTTTGGCCGTGGAGTCCGTTGTAATACTGCGCGGTATTTTTTCATTGCAGGTGAACACAACAATGCCATGATACTAACATTATTCAGCATTCCGGACGTCCGTATTCACTTACAGAGAAATCCTACTATTCAGGATTACGTCCTTCTCAAGTCTACAGTAATAATTCACAGCATCACGACGTAACCAAGCGAAGTGCCTATGTGTTCCAGAAACCAGGACAATATTCATGTCAAAGGTCAGTTCCCCGAAGGCATTCTTAACCCACGGGTTTCTGGGGTTCTCTGGGGATGTTTTACCTAGCGGCGCATTACGGTGCAACGGATACCTGTCGAAAAGGATAAGTCAAATCTTCGAAGCGGTGTGACTAGGAGAATGACTACGTGGTCGTGGTGGCTTATATAGTATTGTGGTGCCGGTATCGGCGAGCGAGGTTTCAGACTTACTGGCAACACAGCAGATTCTAGGCGTAATCATCGAGTTTGATGCTGCAAACATTTCCCCATCATCAATCGCCAAGAACCATGTACATATTTAGGTGTCTTATCTCGCTTGCCACATAGTAAATAGCTCTAGAAGAATATCACGAGAATGCCCTGTTTGTCGTCCGGTGATAAACGTATGTAATACAAATCAATGTTGATAAATTAGACGATTTAATTATATTGATTGATCAGCCCCCTCCCCCCGGTCACCGTCAGTAATCCTCAAAGCGGAATTTGCAACCACACAGACCTTTTTTGTCTTTGTCTGACAAGCATCGTAGTTTGCTGCAGTTATCACCACATAAAAGCCAAAGTCTGCGGCATCCGATAGGCATTTGTCTGGTTCAAGAGCCTCTAATTGAAGATCAGAAGAGCATCCTATGGGCGCCATTAGCCAATAGTTTTTTTTTTTTTCTCTCTTCTTCTCAGATAGCTATTTAGCATTGTATTTAAACAATCTCATATAAACGTCAATCATGGTGATGGCCATCCCTGGTATCATTCCGACAAATATCGCCACTGGGATTTGGCCAGTTTCTGATATCGAGAGATTACAGATGTTAATCAAGGTCCTTCGCTCACAAGGTCGGGTTCTTCGGGAAGGCTTTTGCCTTTTGAAAATTGAGACATTGATGAAATATTTTGTCAGATCTCTCGGTTATTTAGCATTATCAATGCCTAACATAAACATGAACTTCACTTGATGAACTCATCATCATCGCCTAGCCTAGCCCCCCTTTCCCTGCATTACTTCACCAACCACAAGCACCTAAATAAATATTTTCTCCCATAATCCAATTTGCATGTGCAAACCCTTTGTAACCCTCCGTCCATCAACCACAGAGCCTCCAGCTATCCTCCGGGCCTCAAATCCAGCCCATTCCTACTGTCATCCATCCCCCTTGCCTCCTAAATACCCAATTCCAGGCCCACATGTGGCCATCGTCGCCACCACTTGAGCCTCCACCCAAATATTTGTTTTTGTTGATAAGAAATAAAATAAAAAAAGTATTGGTTCAAAGGCATAATTGTGGATATGATGAGGATATTTACTGCTTCGGGACAGTGATCGGCGCAGCACGGGATAGGAGTTGGGTCTTGGGAACGCAAGGGTTTACGGCGTGGCTGGTCTCGTCTCGGTGGCCGTCGCTGTCTACGTAAGTAAATATAGCGTATATGTCAATACAGTCACGCAACTGGAACGATGATCATCGACATGGCGACCAGGTATTGTGAGGACAGGAACAGTGAGCCTCAATTTTCTTCACAAGTCGCTTATTTACACGGTGGCTATATATAAATATATACCTTCCAACCTCAGATACACGAACTGTTGGCCAATCGATGAGATATCGTCTGCGGTGATGACTCAGGGATTGTCTGAATGGTACCACGATGTCTCACCAATCACTATTACACATGCATTCATACGAGCTACAGAATCAGCCCCTCCCCCGCCGCGGCAACATCAAGATGATAACTGACCAGGATTTTTTTCTCTATCTGTAGGAATCACCTTCTTGAGAAGCCCGATGCCTTCTGTGGAACATTTGGCAAACCCCAGTATTGTCGGAGTTGCATTCTGCGAAGGAGCCTTCCATTCTTCGTCTATTATTATTATTATTATTATTATTATTATTATTATTATTATTATTATTATTATTATT